>CM028368.1:34095786-34683286 GCA_016624345.1 Platycodon grandiflorus
ACCATCTCGATCATTACAAGTTGAAAGGGCATGTAATTGTATTGTTTGTGGGATGCATACGGTTTATAGAGACAATCGTGGCTTGATTGCTAACCTTGGATTTGGAGGACTATAGGGAAGAAATCATGAAGGTTCCTAAAACTATATGCCTCTTAATTACTTTTCATTTTCAGTAAGTAATGTGTTGTGCGACAGAGGAAGCGAGCAAACAATAGATTGAGCAATAATCAATAATCAAGCAATTAGGGATTGGAAGAAGAGAGAGTATTTGGGGTTTTAATACCGTCGACCGTCGTATATTGATATGATAACCTTAACCATGTTTTAAGGTTACAACTTATATATAGGATACAAGATCAAATCCTAAACCGATACAAATAACGAAACTAGAAAAATACAGAATGTCCATTTGCGATTTCCTTGTCTTGCACAATTTGGAATTGAGCCATACATTTTAACAATATCCACCTTGGCGAGCATTCGCCCATTAGAAGATAAAAGAACCCAACAACTCGAACCTCAACATGGCATCTCCGTAGGACTTGACTTCCACATCTCTAACACGAAGAAATGTGCAACAAATAATCATATAAAACTGGCATTTGAGAAGAACATAGCAACGACTTTCTTCCCAATCTTCCTTGAAAAATGAAATAACTTCATAGTTCTCCCTCCGTCCCTAAATTATTGTCTTGTTTGACATAGTGTACCTCCACATGTTCAAATACTGTTTGAAATAAATACAACAAATGAACAAGGAAAAATAAAAACTTATAAAAGCATATAAGGTAACACAATTGTCTTTATAAAAGGCTTTGTTTTCATTAAAAAAAAAAAGAAAAACAAACACAACAAACAATCATTGAAGGTTACAGTAAGCAGTCTAAACTGGTAGAATAATGCCATGACCATAAAAAGTAAAGCAGAATACTTTCGAACCACTAGCCTGCAATTAACCAAAGCCCAGACGCACATAGAAAAACCGAGAAGAGAGTTCATGGAGCCTCAAGCTAAATATGGACATGCTAACCAAACTCCATGGATAAAAGACACAGTAACCTCTTCCCACCCTCACTAACCACGACGACCTCCTCCATGTTTGAACGACAACATAAAGCACACTAAAGGTGAAGATTTTGTGGAGCTGATTTCATACTCAAGAACTGAATGATACAATCTTAATAGAAGAGAGTGCTTCCCCTTAGCAAGTGCAGCTCTTGGATAACCCGACTCATGTCCATGCGATCTTGTGGTGACTCCATGGAGCATGCCACTCCAATCTTGAGAATTGAAATCAAGCACTCTCCATTTTTTCCATTTAGAAGCATCGGTTCCACAATCTCCAATGCACAATTAGCTACGGCCATACTAGCATAATTATGAAGGTTTAGGCCTCCTTGAAACAAAGGGTCAGTAGGCCTCTTCCCTATCACCAATTCCAGCAAGAGAATTCCGTAACTATATACATCTCCGTTTGTTGAGACTTCATTTCCAAGACCATACTCTGCAGAAGAAAGTAAGTGTTGGAGCTGAAGGAAATAAATGGACTAAAAGGTACAGGGAACAACAATAAAAGATGTAAAAGAAGGGTAAATGATCAAATGACACTGTACATCTGTTTTAGCTCTAGTGTTACATATTCTGGAGTATCATTTTGTCAATTACCTGTAAAAGAGTACTGTTGAGATATATACTACAATTGGAAAATGAAGGGTGCTTCATATTCTAGAAGAATTAAAAAAAAAAGATTGAAAGCTAAATTTAAATGTTCAGCTATAAAATATTGGACAATCTAAGATAAGGATCTTTATGCCTCTCAACAAAGATCGTACCGAAATTAGTTTTACGACTAATATGCAAAAGGTAGTGTTCATTTGCCATTAGGGCAGCTTCAAGTAGGCTACAAACTGTTCAAGCGCAATGTTTTGGGAATTTTCACAAGCACATAAGTCAAATATTAATTGATTTATGTTATTATGCTGGTATGAGGCTTTAGCTATCTTTTGATCTATGGTTTTCCGGTTGATATGATCTTTGAAAGATGTAAATACAAAAAGTAATCTAATTTCAATGTTTACCTGGAGGTGTGTACCCAATAGTTCCTCCAATTCCAGTTGTGCTACTTGGATTTGCATTTGAGAGTTCAGGGAGAAGAATTCTTGCTAGCCCAAAATCTCCAACATGAGCAACCATGTCTTCGTCCAGTAGAATGTTGCTTGGCTTTAGATCGCAATGTATGATACGATGCTCAGTGATGGTGAAGATAGTCGAGTGCACAAGCCACATCGATAGCAATGTTAATTCTTTGAAGAAGGCCAAGTTGGTGAATCTCATTAGGTGTACCAGGACTTGAATACAACCACCTTTCCAGACTGCCATTTTGCATGAACTCGTAAACTAGAGCATTGAAATCATTACCTTGAAAATCAACACTTGAGCAAGAAGTTATAATCTTGACAAGATTTCGATGTCGAATATGTCTCAAGGTGTCACACTCTCTTATGAAACTCTTGAATCCCCTTCCATGTTGAAGGTTCAGTACTTTGACAGCAACGGTCGCACCATCTTCATCAAGGACTCCTTTGTAAACTGAGGCGGAGGCACCCACACCAATCAAATTTTCTGAAGAGAACCCATTAGTTGCTTTGAGGAGTCTTTCATAAGAGACCTTCAAGAATGATTCTTTCAACACCAATCCTGGTGGCTGATCTTTTCTTCTCTTTGTGTGCCAACAGAACAAGAAGAATGACAGCACTGCTACCCCTACAAGTGTGGACACTACCGAAATAACTACTATGAGTGCAAGGGACAAACTTTTGGCTCTCTTTGAGTCTTTAAAACTGCACTTGGGCAACTGAAGTTCAGAAATGCCCCCACAAAGTCGATGGTTTCCCACAACTGATACTCCACTTGAATTGGCAAATACTCCTTTCGTTGGTATCTCACCTTCAAACTCGTTGAAGGATATATCCAGATTCTCCAATTTAAATTCCTCCAAGAATCTTGGCAACGGTCCAGAGAAGTTGTTATGTGACAAGTTTAGGTATTGGAGTGCTCTTAAAGAACTCATTGATGTGGGAATGGATCCATGAAAAAGTTGCCATCCAGGTATAGGAATTCAAGACTTGAGCAATCACCAAGGTTACTCGGTAATTCACCTGACAAGTAATTCCCAGCTACAGAAAGATTTCCCAAATTTTTAGGCTGCCAACCTCTGCTGGAAGTGGTCCAGATAAATGGTTGCTTCCGAGGTCCAAGGCAATTGAAAGTGATGAAAGTCCAAAAATTTGTCTGGGTATGCTTCCACTGAGGTTATTTTGATGAAGGGATAGGAGAATCAAGGTAGTGCAGTTTCCAATACTTGAGGGTATTGTTCCCTCTAGCTTGTTGCTATTTATTACGAGATGAGTTAGCATTGAACAGTTTCCAATGGAATCAGGAATTTTACCATCGAAATTATTGTTCGAGAGACCCAATTGTTGTAACTTTTGAAGATTGCCGATGGTAATGGGAATAGTACCTGTGAATTGGTTGTCATCCAAACTCAAGTAAGTTAAGCTTATAATATTACCTAACGATAGAGGGACGCTTCCAAATAATGAATTTCTGCTGACTGATAGAACCTCGAATTGGGAAGAGAAATTCCAAAGAAAATTTGGTAGCACCCCACTGAATTTGTTGTCCCCAAGATCCAATCTTTGTAAGTTACTGCAATTGGACAATGAATCTAGAAACTTCATTTCATCGTGTTCCCCACTTCCAAGATTATTTACACCCAAAAACACATCTCCGAGATTTCTGAGGTTTGCAAAGTCAATTGCTACTTTCCCATCAAAATTATTAAATCCAGCATCAATCAGGCCTAATTCTGAACAATTAGATATTGAGGGTGGAAGGGATCCAGTGAAGTAATTGTCCCTGAAATGAAGGTAATTAAGATGGGGTAGCATCAAACCTAAGCTTTTGGGAAGACTGCCCCTAAGTTGATTCTCAGCAACAGAGAAAAATTTAGCAAAGAAAGGTTGTAGAGAGATGAAGGGATTGTACCAATGAGATCGTTACCACCCAATGCAAGATAACGTAGGCTTCTCAACTTATGGAAAACATTTGGAATGCTTCCTCCCAAATGACATCCAGCAAGAAAGATACCTCCTAGAGATGTGAGATTCCCAATGAACGGTGGAATCCCACCACTTAAATTGTTCTGACCAATTATTAGTCTTTCCAGCAACAACAGAGAACTTAATTCTTTTGGAATTCTCCCAACTAGCTTATTTATTCTTAGTTGAAGATGAGTGAGGTTGGAGCAGTGCGATAAGTTGGCTGGAATTTCCCTTCAAGGGAATTATTATTGAGGTGGAGTTTTTGTAATCTAAATAAACGACCTACTTGGAGGTATTCCACCCCAAGTGTATTGTTATAGAGTAGGATCTCCTAAGAAAGCTCAAGTTTCCCAAGTGAGGAGACAAGGAACCCACTAAGCCTCTAGACGAAAGATCTAAGATGGTAACCCTTTGTGACGAAGACCACATGTAACACCTTGCCATTGGCAATGATGTAACGAGTCATTCCAAGAACTCAAAACACGTTGAGGATCATGTAAGATCTTCGACTTAATGGCCAATAGCCCAAGACGATCTGTATCGTTTGCAGCAAAGCTAATAGTGGCACTTGTATAGGGGAGAAATGTTGTAACATGTAGCATCAGAAAAAGATAAACGTGGCTATTTGTGTTGAGTTCATTTTCTGAAAGTGGAGGAGCTTCTACAGTTGTACATTTAACCATCGCTGGAGGGACTGAATTTATTGAGACATCTTTACGAGAAATGCGGTCTGCAACCACTCACAGCCACCGGTTTTGAATTGGAAGCTTGACTAAAGCAAAGTTTGTGTGGCCTTCTTTCTTTCTCCAAGGAAAAAACTTATTTGCCGCCTTCTTTTTCTCCGTAGAAAAGCCTTCACCGAACAGTTAGTCAAGTACTCTCATTAATTGTCATCTTTATTGCCTTTTTTCTTTTCTCTAGAGGAAAAGATTTAATGGAACAATTAATTAATTAATTAATCCTAATTTCTCTAGTCCTCTTTTTCCCTCTAACTAGAAAAAGGCTTCATAAACATCTATATTGCATTAGTCACTAGACAAAATCTCCTCATCTAGAATCTCCCTACCTATAAAAGTATGAATTGTTTCATACAAATTAATTGATAGACAAAATTAATTGACCCTATATCTAATAAACCATTCACCATTTAATTAAAGATGAAACAAGCAAATTTATCACTGATAAAAATATTATTTTGACAAAAATAACCTTAAATTTAATAAGCTACTCACCATTAATTAAGGTCAAACAAGTAAATTTGTCATGGACTAATCAATTTCATAAAGAGTTAAATAATAATTTGATCCCTCTACTTGTACCTAACTTTAAGTTAAGCCCTACATTTTTAATTTTATTTATTTCGTCTCATATGTTGATTTTTTGTGAGATTCCCTCCCGTCATTACTATTACAAATGTCGTTCAATATTTTTGAATATGACAAAAATACCCTTACTAAGTTGAGTGACTAAAACTTTATTAGAATCTAAAAAAATAATATGGTTTTATATTTTTAAATATGTTTGGGCACACATTATTAGAAGTATATGAAAATAAATATAATAATAGATTTATTGGTGAGTATTGAGATATTTAGCAAATCAACAACGTGTTTGGTAATTACTAGTGAACAACAAACTAAGAGAAATATGTTAAGAAAATGTGCTACAATTTCAATGTGTTTGGTAATAATATGGTTTTCCTTTTTAAATATGTTTGGGAACACATTATTAGAAGTATATGAAAATAAGTATAATAATAGATTTATTGGTGAATATTGAGATATTTAGCAAATCAACAACATGTTAATTTGGTAATTACCAGTGAACAAACTAAGAAAAATGTATTAAGAAATTAAAGATGCTATAATTTTAAGAAGATGAAGAAAAATGAAAAACCTAGTTGATGAATTTGTACGTTTTGGAGAAGAAAACTTAAATATACAGTTTACTCCTTTGTATTTTCTGACTAATACAAGCAACCTTTAAGACTATCATATTGGTCATTAAGTTATAGATCGTACTAACAAATCTCTATTTAGTTAACTAAGTAACTTTTATTAGGAATTTCACTATCCGTCAAGTCCTAGAAATTTCGAATAAACCCTCCTATATTCAAAAAGTAAATATATATATGTTACGTAATAATGTTAAAGTAAATATATAAGTTAAAGTAAATATATAAGTTATCTTTGACAATTTTATTTTGTAATATGAAAATAAAACCTTTTAAAAATAAATAAATAATGTGTTATTAATATTATTTTTCAGATTAACCATTATTATGAATATCTACACACTCTTTGCTAGATTGCAAAATAAATTATCCCAAAAGAAATAAAGTTAAAATTTAGAGTAAATTACAAATAACCCCCCTCAACTATGGGTTGGCTTCGAATTGCCCCCATCAACTATGACCAATTGAAGTAATGTGCCCCCTCAACTATAGCATATTCCTTAATCACAGCTCTGTTTAGGCACTACCATTTGAGTTGGCGTAAAATGCTCACTCGAGATCTTTCCTTCTAAAGAAATCTCTTAATGCTTCTTAAGATGAATACAATAAAATCACCAACAATCTGGTTAACATTTTTCACCAAATGATTTGGTCAATATTCAACACAACAAAATCGTAACATATATGATTGCTTAAACAAAAATAAATAAACAAATAACATTGTTGTGTCTTTATTTTAGGTTGATGAGTATAAGTATTAGTTAAGCTTAAACAACTGGTTAGGTTGATGAATGCATTCTTCTTCTATTTCGATGATGCACAAAATGGCACGGTCAGGAACTCTCTGGAATCTTGGTGAAGTTTGGATATCTGGGCTTGAGCTAAGGACCTGAAAATGACGAAAACACGCTAGGGTGAATGCAGGGGCTTGCCCTGCTAAAGCACTCCGCGTGAGTAAGAACTTGCTTATCAATTTGTGAGCCTTAGCTTGTGAATAGTGAATGTACCTTAGACCAAGTACTGGCTTGGCTTTTATAATGACATGGAGTGATTTGTGGGCTGATTTTGAGGAGTGTCAATCCCCATAATTAAGGAGGAGTAACTGCCGGGCATGATTGGGGTTAATCCCTGATTTCTAGCCTGTGATCTCGGGAGCGTGTAAACGTGGCCCGTGATTCTTGGAGACAGCTACTGGCCTGCTTGGGTATGCTCGCGTAGTGCTATGCTCGTGCGGTTCTTGCTCGTGTGTTCGCGCCTTGAAGTCCCCGCCCGATTATGTCTGGCCGCATATCCGGCATCAAGATATTTTTGTGTCATCAATGGCCCTCCTTGTCCAAGAAGTATTTATGCTCGCGGCGAGGAGCAATCATGGCTTTAGGCGTTTAGTTGGGGGATGTGACCTGTGAAATGACCGAAAGGACAAAAGCTTCCGCTTGGGAAACCGTGCCTGTTTGGTTTCGAGGCGCATTAAATGCGGAGGGTAGGCCCAGGCCTAGGCCCGTAGGCGCCCGTTGGAGGCCCAGTAGCCTTGGAGGGAAAATGAAACCCTTAAATTGTCTTGAGCGGCTCCTTTCGCCATTTTTACAGATTAGTCTCTTCTTCTTCCGCCGCCGTTGCTAAGATTTTTCGTGGAGCTTCCTTCCTTCCAGAATTCTTGCCGCCCCAGTTGCTACCTTCACGAGTTCATCCTCTTTCTACACTGTAACTCCAGGTATTTGCTCGCATCCCTCTCTCAATTTCTTTGTTTCGCCTTTAAGTTTTCCTTTTGGGGGTATCATTAATAGCCATGAATCAGCAATGGAAGGACGTTGTTTTGGGGGCGTTGACCCTCAAATGAGGAGAATCTTGTGTTGCGAACCCTCTGAGAGGATTTAAGCCATGTATTATAGTAGATCTGGGATTTAGGGTTTCTTCCCCTCTTTACCCCTTTTAGCTAATACCGTACTTAGCCAGCCTTCTTTTTTCCCTTTGTAGTGATGTCATCCTCCGTTAGTCTTCGCGGTGCATCTGATTCAGAGGCCACCCATTCGGAGGAAGTTTTTAATTATGACTGCGAGCAAGGCTTGAGCGAGCCAAGCTCTGAGCCCACCCCTCCAACTTCTCCAGTGAGTGATTCCTCTAGCGAGGTTCAGGTTACCCGAGTAGTCAGAGCCCCGAGCACGATGACGATTCGGCGAGCTCGAGCTCGCCGAGACTTGCTCGGGCCGAGCTCGAGGTGTCCGCTCAAAGCCGCTTCCCTCGGGGACCTCGGATGATTTGTGGAGGTCTTTTGATGATGATCGGGATGTTCAAACGGCTCTCTACATTAGGGGTGGACGAAAAGTATCGCGTTAAGATGCTCGATCCTCGGATTGACGATGTGGAGTTTCGTGACTACCCGGGTAGGGTGGTCTTCTTTTATGAGTTCTTTCACGTGGGATGGCGCTTGCCCTAGATCCCTTTATAGTTGAGTTCTTGATGGCTTTTCATGCTGTCCTTCCGATCTTATGTTGAACACTTCTCGAGTTCGAGCTCGTTTGTTGTCTTGTGCCGTCTGCTCGGCTTGAGCCCTCCTTGCCGGTGTTGAGAAGATATTTCGTGTTCGGCCGATAAAAGAACACAACGTATCTCGCCCGCTCTAAGCCCAAGTGTCCTCGTCTCTTCGGTGACTTCCCAACAAGACCGAGAAGTGGGACGAGAAAGTTCGCTCGTGGAGTCACGACTTGGGTGGCCCTTCCCCCTGCTGCGATAAGGCGGTGCCCCAGGGGAATGTTGATATTTCATCGCCGGAGATCGCGAGCCGAATCTTGCGATAGAACAAGCTTTAGATATCGACGGCGGACTCAAGCTTGGGCTTTCGTGGAAGTCTCGACGGTGATATAGAGCTTTGCGTCGGCGGTGTCCATCGTTTGCCGTTGGGGAGTTTCGCCGGGTAACTATCACCGATGAGGTGCCACACCGCCCGGGGTCCTCATCCGATATGGCTTTCCCGGCGATTGTCCACCTGTAAAGAACTCGGCGCCACTGTGTGGTGCCCTGGATCCTTCAGTGCGGCTTTGTTTTTCGTGCTTTAGCTTAATATTCCTCTTGTTGTCGATCGATATGATGTTTTGCTCGCGAGAGATGAAGAAAGTGAATGTTGATTTGGCAATGAAGGGCAAGAGGGCGCGGGCGCGTCGATCTACGCTTCGCTTTGCCCGCATCCGTGCCCAAAGTACCAACTGGAGATCCCAAAGTGGGCTCATCTAGGATGGTCTCGGGCAAATCCAAGGCCCCGGTGGCTGCTACTCCCTCTTCTCGATCCTCTCATCGGCGCTCCTCGGCTACTCGCTCGGAGGACGCCTCGACCCCGCCACTCCCGGGACCCAGCTGCTCTCACCCTTCGTAAGAGAAAGAGTGGCGAGGAGGCTACCGAGCGCTCTGTGCGCCCGAAGGGGCCAGACGCCGCGGTGGGGACTTCATTGCCGAGGCTCCCAGCGAGCAGCCCGTGGATGGAGCCGGGCTTCAAGATGTCGACCTCGCGGAAGCTTCGATGGCCCGACCGCGGAATTGGCTAATGTCCGTAATTGATCATATTGATCTCCGCGTTCGTGGAGCCGCCATCTGTGGCCGGGCATCGTGCGAGGGCTACCACGCCGGTTTGGTACGCCGCAATTCCCGCGAGTCGAACGGGGTTTTGTTTGGCCAGGCTGGCATGGCCGCTTGTGAGGTAAACTTAGTCGTTCCTTTTGCCTTGTGTTCGTTTTCATCCTCACTTGTTCCGACTAACCATACATTTTTTAGATGCTGACCAACTTCAATATGCTCGCTGCTCGGGCGTCTGAGGCTTCGGCTAGGGTTGCCAATTTGAAGGGAGAGCTCAAGGGAATGGAGTCGCTGCTGGCCAAGCGGAACGGGCAACTCATTGCCAAGGACAAGGAGGTTCTGGCTAAGACTGAGGATGTTGCTGATGAGCTCAAGATTTTCACGAATTTTCCCCTTTATTTCCTTTTATTTTGTGCTATTTTTGAGTTAAATATTCTTGGAAATATTATTATTTGTGTATTTGTGCTTCATTGTAGGTTTCCAAGGTATTTATGAGTTTTCAAGGATTTTAGCATGAAGTTTGAGGCAATTTCGGGCTTTAAAGTTGAGCCACAAATCATTCCGTCAAAAGTCCGTTAAGTATTCCAAGGCAAAATAGGCTAACGGTGGGCTAACGGAGCTAACGGAGGACTAAAATGAGAGAGCTGGAGGGGGAAGGACTTCGGGAGACATCCTGAAGAACTCAGGGGCACCGGAGCAATTAGGCAGACTTTTCATTAATGCGGTGGCAGCTCCAGCTTCTGCCACGTGTCCTATGACCAGCAACCCTTCTCTTCTCCGTTTTTGTCCCTCCAGCCCCTGAACTTCAATTTAATTCCTAGTTTGCCATTGGCTTGTTGGATACTCTTTGGCCTTCATTTATCTCTCCCAAGGCAGCCCCATTTTTCATCCAGACAGTACCAGACGGGCTGTGAGCCCTTTGGGGCAGCAGCCCCTCTCCCCCAAAATTCTCTCCACTCCATTAAAGCTTGATCAACTTTGAAGGTTTGGAGCTTCAAATCAAGGGCAACGAAGCTTCTACAAATGATTTCAACCCCGGATCTCGGCATTGCTCGCGACTTTGCCGGTTAAATTCTTCCATTTATATTTTAGATATTTTCTTGGGTTGAATGATTTTGTAAAATGTGAAATTGGTTTTGTACTTTAATGATTTATGGAAAGCAATTATTTTTTTATGTCGTTGTAGTGATTTAATTTTATCTCTCTCTATTTAGTACACAAGCATGCTAGGTTATTAATTTGTGGACTTAATGCTTTTAATTAATTGGCCACTAATTAAATGATTTTAGAAATGTTTGGATCCGAGAGCTACCTTGCAATTCGGACCGAACAAATTAGTAGTTGGTGTTTGACACACACCGATAGCCATGGGAGTACTTGTTTTGTGAAGCGATCCCTCCAGAGAGGTAGGAAATTAGGGTTTTAACCACTTTCGATGTCCGGTTACGGCATGCCTTGTAGAAAAATAGAGAGATTATTTATCTACCCATTATTGCCCATTATCTTGGTTATTATTGTGTGTTCCTAATGCTTAGATGGGTTCGCTACCCATTAGATGATCACTAGAATTATAGGATAGTTAGCGACAGACCTTCCTATTAATTCGAAAACACAATAATTGTCTATGTGACGCCGGTAGAGAGGTAACGAGTGTTCATAGATAGCCAATTGAGGACTTGTTCGACACGCAATCAATCCACCTTAGCCATTCGCGAGGTAGGGAGATTCGGGTTGCTATTGGGCGAGCTCGTAGTTAACCAATTTAGTGTTCTCGGCTACCAAGACTTGAGTTAAAGAAAAGTAGAGAGAGGATTAAATTAATCACGAGCTAGACTAGAAATATTGCATTCCTAAAATCCTATCTTTTATCTTGATTTGTTGTTGCCAAACCATTTTGCGACGTTGTATATATTAATTGCTTTCTTTTATTTTTATTTTTAGTTTTTATTCTCAACTTATTTTCGCTCAAATATAATTAGCTAGCTCAATTTCGGTACTTAGTTGGAGTGAAAATTACGTGCATTCCCGTGGGATCGATACTTGTGCTTACGCACTATATTACTTGATACGGCAGGTACTCTTGCCCTAGTTGTTGCAATTTAATTTGCAGCGCGATCAAGTTTTGGCGCCGTTCTTGGAATGATTTAATTTTCGCTCCTATATGCTAATATCGATACTAAGCGAAGCTAATTGTAATTTGAGCATTTTTAATTTAGTTTAATTGCTTTTGTATTTATATGCTTGTGTCGCTTTAGAAGCCTTCCCGAGTTTTGTGGGTTTGTAGGGAGGTGTATATAGTGTCCCACACAAAAGATTTTTTTATGCATTTATTTTCATAATTGCTTTCATGCCTTTTCTTTTGAGCTTGATTTGATACGGGGTTGAGCACTTTCAAAGTCGGGGTTGCTTGAGGAAATTCTTTGGAGTAGGCTCACTCTCGGGCCCGGACTTCATTAGAAATCAACTTTGAGGGAGTTTTCTTTTCTTCCCTTCTCTGTTTACTTTAAGTTTGGGGGTTGGGTTTGGATTGTTTAGCTTTGAAAATTCTGAAAGTCTTGAGCTTGAAATTCCTCATTTTTAATGCTTTAAATTTTGGGCGCTTGAGAGTTATATGTGCATTATTTTCTTGGATTCATTCTTGAGTTTATTATATGCATAGTTGAGGATATGTGTGTGCTTTTATGCTATCTTCACCTCATTCATAATTAATAATGCCCATGTTTGGATTTTGAGTTGAATTGTTATGCTATGCTCTAGCTTTGATAGTGCATGTCGGATGAGTATCATATTCTTGAGTTTTGATGACCGTGAGATGATCTTGAAAATTGTTAATTAAAGTAGCTTGGTTTGGACTTGTGTGCATGACAAGAGCATGATTTAGGCCATCTTTGGATCATTAGTGCCATATTATCCTACTCATTTCACATTAATCCCTTGTGTCCCCGTTGAGCTTTATTTATAGAATGGCGTGTGCCTAGAGCACACATTAACCCCATTCGACTTCTTTTTCTTATACCCACATCATCCTATCCCATGAGCCTATACACTTTGTCCCCACCCTTCAAGAGAGCATGATTTGAAAAGATTTATCATTTACGTATTCTTGTTGGGTAGTGTGTGCTTCATAGATGTATTGTGCTTTAATGTTGATGGTGTTGGTGTTGAAAAGTGTTGAATGGCGGTAAAAGAGCCCCTTGAAAAACAAAGTGCTATGAAAATGAAAAGAAAAAAAACAAAAGAAAAAGAAAAATCAAGGGAGGCAAGAAAAAGAAAAAAATATATGCCATTGTTCTTTATTTACTCAAGGAGACATAAGGGTGGACCTTAATTGTTGTGGTAGTGAACACTTTCTTCAACCCAATGTTTAAAGTTTAAGGGGTTGTTGAAGTGAGTTTGTGGTTAATTTGAAGAGTGATGTTTTCATGAAGCAAATCATTGTGTGAAGACTTCAAATTCTTCGCTCTCTTGACTTGTTATCCTATCCTTCATTTGTAACCCAAACCTTGGCCTAACATTACAAGCTTAATAAAGTCCTATTGATATTGTCATGCCATGTGAATCCTTGCTTTGTGAAGCCTAAAATTCTTTCGGTTTGATTGCTCATTTTTGATATCTCATTGACCGTTCTATCCTTGTTAGAGCTAAGCTACTTTTTGATGGGCATATGTTTTTTAATGTGGGCAAAATGTTTGAGGAAAATATGAGCTAGCACTAAAATCACGCCATACCTTAATTATGCATGTTTATAATCTTGAGTTTAATTTCCATCATGATAATGTGCATGTGATCTTGACCAAGTGCCGTGGTTCACCATTGTTAAGTCCTTGAGCTCATTCTAAATATTTTATTTCTTTGCTCGGGACGATCAAAGCTTAAGTTTGGGGGTGTGATGAGCTCAAGATTTTCACGAATTTTCCCCTTTATTTCCTTTTATTTTGTGTTATGTTTGAGTTAAATATTCTTGGAAATATTATTATTTGTGTATTTGTGCTTCATTGTAGGTTTCCAAGGTATTTATGAGTTTTCAAGGATTTTAGCATGAAGTTTGAGGCAATTTCGGGCTTTAAAGTTGAGCCACAAATCATTCCGTCAAAGTCCGTTAAGTATTACAAGGCAAAATAGGCTAACGGTGGGCTAACGGAGCTAACGGAGGACTAAAATGAGAGAGCTGGAGGGGGAAGGACTTCGGGAGACAGCCTGAAGAACTCAGGGGCACCGGAGCAATTAGGTAGACTTTTCATTAATGCGGTGGCAGCTCCAGCTTCTGCCACGTGTCCTATGACCAGCAACCCTTCTCTTCTCCGTTTTTGTCCCTCCAGCCCCTGAACTTCAATTTAATTCCTAGTTTGCCATTGGCTTGTTGGATACTCTTTGGCCTTCATTTATCTCTCCCAAGGCAGCCCCATTTTTCATCCAGACAGTACCAGACGGGCTGTGAGCCCTTTGGGGCAGCAGCCCCTCTCCCCCAAAATTCTCTCCACTCCATTAAAGCTTGATCAACTTTGAAGGTTTGGAGCTTCAAATCAAGGGCCAACGAAGCTTCTACAAATGATTTCAACCCCGGATCTCGGCATTGCTCGCGATTTTGCCGGTTAAATTCTTCCAATTTATATTTTAGATATTTTCTTGGGTTGAATGATTTTGTAAAATGTGAAATTGGTTTTGTACTTTAATGATTTATGGAAAGCAATTATTTTTTTATGTCGTTGTAGTGATTTAATTTTATCTCTCTCTATTTAGTACACAAGCATGCTAGGTTATTAATTTGTGGACTTAATGCTTTTAATTAATTGGCCACTAATTAAATGATTTTAGAAATGTTTGGATCCGAGAGCTACCTTGCAATTCGGACCGAACAAATTAGTAGTTGGTGTTTGACACACAGATAGCCATGGGAGTACTTGTTTTGTGAAGCGATCCCTCCAGAGGTAGGAAATTAGGGTTTTAACCACTTTCGATGTCCTTACGGCATGCCTTGTAGAAAAATAGAGATTATTTATCTACCCATTATTGCCCATTATCTTGGTTATTATTGTGTGTTCCTAATGCTTAGATGGGTTCGCTACCCATTAGATGATCACTAGAATTATAGGATAGTTAGCGACGGACCTTCCTATTAATTCGAAAACACAATAATTGTCTATGTGACGCCAGGTAGAGAGGTAACGAGTGTTCATAGATAGCCAATTGAGGACTTGTTCGACACGCAATCAATCCACCTTAGCCATTCGCGAGGTAGGGAGATTCGGGTTGCTATTGGGCGAGCTCGTAGTTAACCAATTTAGTGTTCTCGGCTACCAAGACTTGAGTTAAAGAAAAGTAGAGAGATTAAATTAATCACGAGCTAGACTAGAAATATTGCATTCCTAAAATTCTATCTTTTATCTTGATTTGTTGTTGCCAAACCATTTTGCGACGTTGTATATATTAATTGCTTTCTTTTATTTTTATTTTTAGTTTTTATTCTCAACTTATTTTCGCTCAAATATAATTAGCTAGCTCAATTTCGGTACTTAGTTGGAGTGAAAATTACGTGCATTCCCTGTGGGATCGATACTTGTGCTTACGCACTATATTACTTGATACGGCAGGTACTCTTGCCCTAGTTGTTGCAATTTAATTTGCAGCGCGATCAAGTTTTGGCGCCTTGGGAATGATTTAATTTTCGCTCCTATATGCTAATATCGATACTAAGCGAAGCTAATTGTAATTTGAGCATTTTTTTAATTTAGTTTAATTGCTTTTGTATTTATATGCTTGTGTCGCTTTCCGAAGCCTTCCCGAGTTTTGTGGGTTTGTAGGGAGGTGTATATAGTGTCCCCACACAAAAAGATTTTTTTTTATGCATTTATTTTCATAATTGCTTTCATGCCTTTTTCTTTTGAGCTTGATTTGATACAGGGGTTGAGCACTTTCAAAGTCGGGGTTGCTTGAGGAAATTCTTTGGAGTAGGCTCACTCTCGGGCCCGGACTTCATTAGAAATCAACTTTGAGGAGTTTTCTTTTCTTCCCTTCTCTGTTTACTTTAAGTTTGGGGGTTGGGTTTGGATTGTTTAGCTTTGAAAATTCTGAAAGTCTTGAGCTTGAAATTCCTCATTTTTAATGCTTTGAATTTTGGGCGCTTGCGAGAGTTATATGTGCATTATTTTCTTGGATTCATTCTTGAGTTTATTATATGCATAGTTGAGGATATGTGTGTGCTTTTTATGCTATCTTCACCTCATTCATAATTAATAATGCCCATGTTTGGATTTTGAGTTGAATTGTTATGCTATGCTCTAGCTTTGATAGTGCATGTCGGATGAGTATCATATTCTTGAGTTTTGATGACCGTGAGATGATCTTGAAAATTGTTAATTAAAGTAGCTTGGTTTGGACTTGTGTGCATGACAAGAGCATGATTTAGGCCATCTTTGGATCATTAGTGCCATATTATCCTACTCATTTCACATTAATCCCTTGTGTCCCCGTTGAGCTTTATTTATAGAATGGCGTGTGCCTAGAGCACACATTAACCCCCATTCGACTTCTTTTTCTTATACCCACATCATCCTATCCCATGAGCCTATACACTTTGTCCCCACCCTTCAAGAGAGCATGATTTGAAAAGATTTATCATTTACGTATTCTTGTTGGGTAGTGTGTGCTTCATAGATGTATTGTGCTTTAATGTTGATGGTGTTGGTGTTGAAAAGTGTTGAATGGCGGTAAAAGAGCCCCCTTGAAAAACAAAGTGCTATGAAAATGAAAAGAAAAAAACAAAAGAAAAAGAAAAATCAAGGGAGGCAAGAAAAAGAAAAAATATATGCCATTGTTCTTTATTTACTCAAGGAGACATAAGGGTGGACCTTAATTGTTGTGGTAGTGAACACTTTCTTCAACCCAATGTTTAAAGTTTAAGGGGTTGTTGAAGTGAGTTTGTGGTTAATTTGAAGAGTGATGTTTTCATGAAGCAAATCATTGTGTGAAGACTTCAAATTCTTCGCTCTCTTGACTTGTTATCCTATCCTTCATTTGTAACCCAAACCTTGGCCTAACATTACAAGCTTAATAAAGTCCTATTGATATTGTCATGCCATGTGAATCCTTGCTTTGTGAAGCCTAAAATTCTTTCGGTTTGATTGCTCATTTTTGATATCTCATTGACCGTTCTATCCTTGTTAGAGCTAAGCTACTTTTTGATGGGCATATGTTTTTAATGTGGGCAAAATGTTTGAGGAAAATATGAGCTAGCACTAAAATCACGCCATACCTTAATTATGCATGTTTATAATCTTGAGTTTAATTTCCATCATGATAATGTGCATGTGATCTTGACCAAGTGCCGTGGTTCACCATTGTTAAGTCCTTGAGCTCATTCTAAATATTTTATTTCTTTGCTCGGGACGATCAAAGCTTAAGTTTGGGGTGTGATGAGCTCAAGATTTTCACGAATTTTCCCTTTATTTCCTTTTATTTTGTGTTATGTTTGAGTTAAATATTCTTGGAAATATTATTATTTGTGTATTTGTGCTTCATTGTAGGTTTCCAAGGTATTTATGAGTTTTCAAGGATTTTAGCATGAAGTTTGAGGCAATTTCGGGCTTTAAAGTTGAGCCACAAATCATTCCGTCAAAGTCCGTTAAGTATTACATGGCAAAATAGGCTAACGGTGGGCTAACGGAGCTAACGGAGGACTAAAATGAGAGAGCTGGAGGGGGAAGGACTTCGGGAGACAGCCTGAAGAACTCAGGGGCACCGGAGCAATTAGGTAGACTTTTCATTAATGCGGTGGCAGCTCCAGCTTCTGCCACGTGTCCTATGACCAGCAACCCTTCTCTTCTCCGTTTTGTCCCTCCAGCCCCTGAACTTCAATTTAATTCCTAGTTTGCCATTGGCTTGTTGGATACTCTTTGGCCTTCATTTATCTCTCCCAAGGCAGCCCCATTTTTCATCCAGACAGTACCAGACGGGCTGTGAGCCCTTTGGGGCAGCAGCCCCTCTCCCCCAAAATTCTCTCCACTCCATTAAAGCTTGATCAACTTTGAAGGTTTGGAGCTTCAAATCAAGGGCCAACGAAGCTACAAATGATTTCAACCCGGATCTCGGCATTGCTCGCGATTTTGCGGTTAAATTCTTCCAATTTATATTTTAGATATTTTCTTGGGTTGAATGATTTTGTAAAATGTGAAATTGGTTTTGTACTTTAATGATTTATGGAAAGCAATTATTTTTTTTATGTCGTTGTAGTGATTTAATTTTATCTCTCTCTCTTTTAGTACACATGCTAGGTTATTAATTTGTGGACTTAATGCTTTTAATTAATTGGCCACTAATTAAATGATTTTAGAAATGTTTGGATCCGAGAGCTACCTTGCAATTCGGACCGAACAAATTAGTAGTTGGTGTTTGACACACAGATAGCCATGGGAGTACTTGTTTTGTGAAGCGATCCCTCCACCGAGAGGTAGGAAATTAGGGTTTTAACCACTTTCGATGTCCGATTCTGGCATGCCTTGTAGAAAAATAGAGATTATTTATCTACCCATTATTGCCCATTATCTTGGTTATTATTGTGTGTTCCTAATGCTTCCGATGGGTTCGCTACCCATTAGATGATCACTAGAATTATAGGATAGTTAGCGACGACCTTCCTATTAATTCGAAAACACAATAATTGTCTATGTGACGCCGGCGAGAGGTAACGAGTGTTCATAGATAGCCAATTGAGGACTTGTTCGACACGCAATCAATCCACCTTAGCCATTCGCGAGGTAGGGAGATTCGGGTTGCTATTGGGCGAGAGCTCGTAGTTAACCAATTTAGTGTTCTCGGCTACCAAGACTTGAGTTAAAGAAAAGTAGAGAGAGATTAAATTAATCACGAGCTAGACTAGAAATATTGCATTCCTAAAATTCTATCTTTTATCTTGATTTGTTGTTGCCAAACCATTTTGCGACGTTGTATATATTAATTGCTTTCTTTTATTTTTATTTTTAGTTTTTATTCTCAACTTATTTTCGCTCAAATATAATTAGCTAGCTCAATTTCGGTACTTAGTTGGAGTGAAAATTACGTGCATTCCCGTGGGATCGATACTTGTGCTTACGCACTATATTACTTGATACGGCAGGGTACTCTTGCCCTAGTTGTTGCAATTTAATTTGCAGCGCGATCAGTTGCTAAGCTTGAGGCCGAGCTGAAAACCTTGAGAGAGCAGCACGAGCTCCTGAAGGGCACTGAGACGTCCCTCCGCTCCCGAAACGCCGAGCTCGAGCAGAAGGTTCCCCAGCTAGAGATGGAGAAGCTTGAGTTGGGTCGCGACTTGGAGGTCGGTGGCCTATGTGGAGAAGCTTAAGTCGACCAACGAGGAGGAGGTCATTGCTCGTTACGGGCATCCGGCCTATCGCGAGGATATGACAGCGGTCTCCCCTACTATGCTCGGGGGATTCAAATGCTCTTCGGGTGCTCGGGGTCTTGGTGAACGGGGTCACCGCCGACATCCTTGCGACATCTCCTCGGCCATTATGGGTGAAGGCTCGCGGGGCACGCTTGGTACCCTTTGATGAGGAGGACTTGGCCATGCGAAGGAGTGTGGCGAGCCGGAAGGTCGTGAAGAGTGGTCTCCTCCTACTCCTTTGGTGGTCAATGTCCGAACGGTGCTCGAGGCCCGTCGTCTCGCGGAGGAGGCTATACCTGCTACTCCGGCCGCTGAAGCTCCAGACAGGAACCAGGCGGAGGTTGAGGGGACAACTGTTGAGGCGGCCACTATCGAAGGAAATGTTGTGGCCCCTTAACTTTTCTTGTTATAGATGTTTTTGGTTGGCCTGCGCGCCCTCTTCTTTTTCCTCTGTTTGTAAGGACTTTGTGGTTTCATTAATGAAATTTTAGCTGGCTGTAACTTTCATCCCTCGTACTCTACTCGGTCTTGCGAACATGTCTGGTCGTGGCTAATCATTGAAATGAATTTAACCAGAACCTGAAATGTGATGACTTTAACCAGAACTTGAAATTTTAACAAGTCTCAGATTATGCCCGATCTTGCGAGCATTTTAGGTCAACTGAAAGATAATAAGTAGTTTAGTTCGTACTTGCGACTACAACTAATCATGGCCTATCACAACTCGAATTTAAACAAGTCTCATGCCCTACTCGGTCTTGCGAGCATTGGGACAACTTGGAATATAACAAGCTGTTTGGCTCGATCTTGCGAGCGTCATGAAAACTGGTGATAAGTCTAACCACAATAACTTGAAATTTAACAAGTTTTATTCTTTGCTCGTTCTTGCGAGCACAATTGAATAACAGGAATGATAATAAAATATTAACTCAAGCTTTATTTCGTTTACTAACATGCTCCAATTTACAAATCAGCTTTTCGCAAAGAATAGATCTTACCTATTGGTAGTATCTCCTAAGATGATCTGCGTGCCATGGGTGTTTTAGGTTAATTCCCTCCTTAGTTCGTAACATGTAGGTTCCTTCTTTGACTACCTTTGTGACTTGGAAAGGGCCTTCCCAATTTGGTGAGAGTTTGCCCATTTCGCTCGTTGTCCGTAGCCTCGATTTTTCGAAGAACCCGGTCGCCGATCATGAAAGATTTTTTGTGAACTCTTTTGTCATGATGACCTTTGGCCCTTTGCTTGTAGTTGATCATTCTCATTTTTGACTCCAGTCTTTTTTCCTCGAGTAGATCTATATCCATTAGCCGCTCATGGTCGTTTGTCTGCTCGTTGAATCTTGAGACTCTGATCGTTGGTAGGGCCATCTCAGGGGCCATGGCTTGAGCCGTAAGTTAAGGCGAAAGGAGTTTCTCTGTTGGCCCCCGACCGTAGTTCTAACGGCCCGAGTGCGGCGGGCAACTCATCTAGCCATCTCCTGCTCTTCCTTCAAGATTCCTTTTGAGGCGTGCGGCACTGTTTATTCCGCCTGCTGTCCGTTGCCTTGCGGGTATGCAACCGAAGACTGCCAGTGTTTGATGTGCAGATTTTCGCAAGCCCTTGTAAATCTTTCGGAGAATTGAGTTCCGTGATAAGAGACGATTGCTCGGGGTACTCCGAAACGGCACCAGATGAAATCGTGTACAAAGTTGATGGCGTTTTCTTCTGTTATGCTCGCTAAAGGTTTAGCTTCAATCCATTTGGTGAAGTAATCAATTGCCACGATCACGTGTTTGCAATTTCCCCGGGCAGTGGGGAAAGGTCCAATTAAATCTATTTCCCACATGTCGAATGGCCATGATGCAACAACCATGATCAGGTAGATGGTAGCGGGTATGTCCGCGTATCGTTGGCATTTGTCGCACCTTGTGACGTAGTTTTCAGCTTCTCTTCTCAGGCTCATCCAGTAATAGCCTGCTGAGATTACTTTGTCTGATAAAGTTCTGGCCCCTGGGTGACCCCCGCATACTCCTTCATGAACCTCGGCGAGAAGGCGTTTGGTCATTTCAGTCGTCACACCTTAACAAGGGCCTTGAGAATGATCGCTGTATAGAATTCCATCTATAACCGTGTATCGGGCGGCGCGCTTCGTATTGTCCGAGCTTGATCTTTATCCTCGGGTAAAGTACCTTGCTCGATGTAATCCTGTAGCTCGTCGATCCAACACCTCTCGGTGACCTCTATGTCCAGGATTTTTGCTCGCTCGATTGCACCTCGATATGCTCGATCATAATGGCGGGATGGAGCGTGAGATTTCTCTTGTTGCGATCTTGGATAAGTAGTCGCTCGTACATTCTCGTCCGATCAATTCGATTAGTTCCCAAAATTGTATTACGGCTAGCAACTCCTCGCCGGTTCGCGTATTTCTCTAAGGTGGGGTTATTCACCCCATACTCCCTTAACTTGATTCACAATGAGCCGTGAATCACTTAGATGACTATATCTGAATTCCTATGTCCAATGCCAATTCGTGCCCGCTATCGATTGCTTCATATTCGGCTTGATTGTTGGACATTGGGAATGTAAAGCGTAACGCTTTTTGAAGTGATCTTCATGCTCGGGGGAATGAGTATGATGCCCGCGCGGCTTCCGGACTTCTTTGGAAGCTCCGTCGATGAATAGTTCCCAATAGACACTTGGTCTACTCTGGCTCGGGTAGGACTCTCGTCTCTCTCTGTCTCTTCGCTTCTTTGGTCGGAAAAACTTGTTTCGACCGGAAATCTGCTAGTGCACGTGCCCCGATCGCTCTTTTGGGGCTATAGTCGATGTCGAATGCGTGAGTTCGATCGACCATTTTAGCGATCTGCTGAAGAGTCTGGTTTGTGGAGAATTTTCCTTAGTGGATAATCTGTGTATACAATTATGGGATGTGCAGAAAAATAAGCTCGTAATTTGCGAACTGAAACAACAAGCGAGTAAGCCAATTTTTCTGCATTAAAATAACAGGCTTCGACTGGGTCGAGCCTTGGATACATAATAAACGAGGTTTTGTACACTTGAATCTTCCTAACCAAGACGCGCCTGCACCTCGGTGGTGCGAGATACACAAATAGCTTTTCCCAAGAAGGCTGCTCAGCGGTGGGGGCTTGCCCGGATATTCTTTGAGCTCAAACGCCTCCGAGCATTCTTTCGACCAAAAAATCCCTTATTTCCGAGAATCTTGAAGAAGGGTAAGCATTTTTCTGCCGATCGGGAGATGAATCTTCCTAATGCGATGATGCGGCCATTCAGCCTCTGCACGTCCCTGATTGACTGAGGCTGTTTCATTTCGAGCAAGGCCTTTATTTTCTCGGATTGGCTTCTATTCCCTCGGTTGACCATGAAGCCCAAGAACTTTCTGCTCGGACCGAAAACACATTTGCTCGGATTGAGTTTCATGTTGTTCTTACGAAGGTTGGTGAACGTTTCGGCGGATCGAAATGTGGTCGCGGCCCTTTGATTTTACGACCATGTCGTCCACATATGCCTCGACATTCACCAATCGTGATGAGAATACCTTGTTGACCATCCGTTGGTATGTGGCCGGCATTTTTAGTCCGAAAGGCATCATCTTGTAGCGGAATAGTCCGCAGGGCTCGGAAGGCTGTATGGGCCTTGTCTTGTTCGCCATCTTTACTTGGTGATATCCGAGTAAGCATCCATGAAGGAGCATCTCGAATCTGCTATAGCATCGACCGGTCGGTCTATTCGCGGGAGCGGATAGCGATCCTTTGGGCGAGCCTTGTTTAAGTCCGTGAAGTCTACACATAGCCTCCACTTTCCATTTGACTTTTTAACCATGACTACATTAGCCAACCAGGTTGGGTAATGTATCTCTCGATTATGCCCGCTACGAGTAGCTTTTCAATTCTGCTTTGATGGATTTATCTTTTTTAGAAGCTGTCTTGCTCATTGTTGAACGGGTCGGAACTACGGGCGATGTTGAGCTCATGGAGAGCAACGTCCTCGCTAATCCCTTCATATTTTTGATTGTCCATGCAAAGACATCGAGACTCTGTTTCGGTGCGCGATTAGGCCGCGTTCGCTTTCTCCCAGGCTTTTTCCGATTTTGATCTTACGCTCGGGATATCTTTGGATTGATGATTACTTCTTCGAGCTCGCCGTGGGCTTCAATTTCAGGGTTGTCCCTGATTTGCAAGGTTTCCACCTCTAACTCTTGCTTCTTCCCGAGAACTTGCTCGGTATTGCTTCCGAGAACTTGCTCGGTGTTGCATCCGAGTACTTGCTCGGAGTTACTTGAGAACTTGCTCGGTAAGATCAGTATAACTCCTAAGCTGCATCGGAGTTATTTCGAGAATTCCTCCTTCCTCGAAAACTCGACTTCGCTATTGCCATTGGAGATTGTGAGTTTTCGTTTTGCCTTGTGTGTTTCTTGCGGTATACGTATATGGAGCTTGGTTGGCTTCGAGCTCTCCTACTCCATGTGGTGTTGGGAATTTTGCCGTGATGTGGGTGATACCACCATTTGGAATTTTGCCATAGAGGAAGGCCTAAGATGGCATTGTAATGTGCTCGGAGATCGATAACAATGAAGGTTATCTTCTCCGTCCTAGTCCTCTGTCCAACGCCGATCATGACCTCCAACTCGATCGTTCCTTTCACCGCAACTTTGTGATTGGTGAATCCTTCAAGATGACCCACGTATGGTTTAAGGTGGACATCTGAGTAACCCATCTGTTTGAAACAGTTGTAGTAAAGGACGTCACGAGATGCGCCCGTGTCTAGCAATATTCTTTCAACCTCCCAGTAGTCTATGCTCGCTTGCACGGCCAAGGCTTGCTCGGCTGGTAAAGTTGTGGTTGCCAACTCACTCTGCGTGAATGTGATAGCTTTCTCATGCCTCCCGAGCACCACAAGAACAGATGGCACCTTATCCAACAAATGGATTTGACTTTTCAATTTCGTGATGCTCAGTTCGTCTTCAAGGATGACGGATATTCGCCCTCTTGGTTGACGGTTGTGACCCGGGTCTTGCCCGGTTCTATTTCCGCCCGTGTTGTGCCTCGCTTTGAACCACTCTAGCTTCCCTTGATTTATCAGCTTTTGTATTTCCCTCTTAAGCTGAAAACATTCCTCGGTCGTGTGACCGATGTCATTGTGGTACGCGCAATGTTTTGTCAGTCGCGCGTATGATCGTATTCGGGTCGAGGAATCGCGGGTGGTAGTTCGCTCCGATCGATTCATGATTTCTTCCTGGGGACATTCAGCAATTCGAACTCACGGCGAGTCCGATTCTTTCCAAACCACTTTTCTTCGCGCTTGAGCCGGACACTTCGTCATCGCGAGTTTTGTCTTTATCCTTATCTTTCCCCTTTTTGGTTGCTCCCTCCTTGGTCGTGGTGACATAACTCGTGTTCGTAAACATCTCACCGCGATCTATTGGTGGTCGCATTCCCAATCTGTTTTGAGAAATCCCTTGTTTAATCACCTTTGGAAGCACATGCGACCTCCGTCGATCGGATCGTCCGCCCGAGCATTTTCTTGAATCTGTTGAAGTAGTGCCGTAGATTCGGTGGCCCCTGTCGGATATTGCAAAGATCCATTCTTGCCTTCGGGGTGGCCCCCGCGGTACTGAACTCGATCATAAACTTCCTCTTCAAATCTGCCCATCCAGTTATGGATCCTCTGGGCAATCGGCCATACCATTTCACCGCTTTCTTCTTTAACGTGCTCACAAAGGCCTTGCATTTGAGAGCTTGATTGGTTGTGACCATGTTGATTTGATTTTCAAAACTTATGACATGGTCGCGAGCAAGGCTGCTTCCATTGTACTTGTCGAACACGGTATTTGCATGTCCGGATGCGGAGGGTGCATACTATCCGGTGCGCGATGGGACGTCCTCTTCGGAAGGACGTCTATTTTTGCTCGCCCGACTCTAAGGCGATCGGGCGTTGTCGACCTCCTCGTATTTGTCTTGCTCCGCTTGTGTCCGCAATGGAGGCAGAACGTGAGTCTCTCCTTCATGGTGCTCGCTACGCATGCCCTTCTCCGATCCCCTTCTAGGTGACATGCGCCTAGGTGATGGCGAGCGATTTGACCGATGTGACCGGGCTCCATTATCGACCCGTCTGCCTCGGTCAATTGTTCCTCTAGGCGACTTGCGTCTAGGGGATGGTGTGCGCCTTGACCGACGAGAATGAGCTTTCTCTCTCGCGATCGTTGGGAGGGTGGTAAGGATTCGCCTCCTCGGCGAGCACGACTCCTCCTTCGCGGAGCCTCCCATAGTTAGTCGGCTATGTATACTCGAGCTCCGCGAACTCCCGAGCATTGGGGTGCTTTTCCCCGATTGTTTGGCTGTTCTCCAAGCGCTCTCTCTCCCGTTAGGTACTTGGGTTATTAGGAAGGGTCTCGCCGATTGCCACGGCGCCTTGCGTCGCGGAAGGAGCCGGCGAGCGCTCGAGTTGGTATGTCGGGAAAAAGCGCTCCTCTACCGCACCATAGGCTGCCCCATGGCGAGTATGTTGGTTAAGCGCGTACATCCGGCTCAAATATTACGCCTGGTTGGTCAGTGCGGCTAGCCGAGCTTGCTCGGTCAATGTTGCGGCCTCGGGAGCTGTTGCCCTTGCTCGCCTAGCATTAATCAGTCACGAAGCTCCACGGATTTGGGCGAGGAGGTGGAAGTATGTGAGAGGGTCCCACGTGACTGATTGTGCTGAATTTGCGTGAGCAGCGGCAGATTGTGACCTAGTGATTCGGGCGTTTGGATTTGGTGGCGCACGGCCTCTGGGTTGTTGTGGAGGCAGTTGTGTGGTTTACCACCTACAACCTCCAAAGCCGGCTCCTCCAACATAAGGTTGTTTGCGTTTTGAACCATGTTTCAAATGCGGATGTTTGCACTACAAGGTTTCAAGGGTGTAATATGAAGAGAGAGTTCCCGGCAACGGAACCAACTGATGATGCACAAAATGGCACGGTCAGGAACTCTCTGGAATCTTGGTGAAGTTTGGATATCTGGGCTTGAGCTAAGGACCTGAAAATGACAGAAAACACGCTAGGGTGAATGCAGGGGCTTGCCCTGCTAAAGCACTCCGGCGTGAGAGTAAGAACTTGCTTATCAATTTGTGAGCCTTAGCTTGTGAATAGTGAATGTACCTTAGACCAAGTACTGGCTTGGCTTTTATAATGACATGGAGTGATTTGTGGGTTGATTTTGAGGAGTGTCAATCCCCATAATTAAGGAGGAGTAACTGCCGGGCATGATTGGGGTTAATCCCTGATTTCTAGCCTGTGATCTCGGGAGCGCGTAAACGTGGCCCGTGATTCTTGGAGACAGCTACTGGCCTGCTTGGGTGTGCTCGCGTGGTGCTATGCTCGTGCGGTTCTTGCTCGTGTGTTCGCTGCCTTCTGGGCTAAAGTCCCTGCCCGATTATGTCCTGACCGGCATATCCGGGCATCAAGATATTTTTGTGTCATCATCGACTAATCATTCCATGCTCATAATGCTTCTTAAAAATGTTCACATAATCTCTTTACTCATTTTCTCTCTTATTTGGCTATTTTTGCAATTGTCCACTTGACACACACACACACACACACACACACACACATATATATATATATAGGAGAATATTCAATGGTTACTACATCTCTCTAACCGGTTACTATTATACTACCTTCGTCCCAAATTAAATGTCGTTTTAGCAAAAAAAATTTATCCCAAAATAATTGTCATTATAGGATGTCAAGGAATATTTAGCCATATTCTTCCCAAACTGCCCTTATTACTACTAAAGATAAAGTTCTTTCAAATACCCACAACACACTAAAGATAAAAAATCCTCTCAAGGGTAGATTTGTCTTTTTATTAGCTTTCTTAATTTGTGTGCATAGTTCTAAAATGACATTTAATTTGAAACGGAGGTAGTATCAAATATTGGATCAAAAATCAATGGCTAAGATTAATCTTAGCCATTGATCCAATGGTTGATATAATAGTAACCTTTGATGGTTAGAGAGATGAAGTAACCATTAAATACTCACATATATATATATATATATATATATATATATATATTTATGGAATGTTCACTTAGCTCTTGAAGAAGACTGTTTTCATTTTATCTAAACTAAGGCCTAACCTTGGCCGCAATAAAAAGATCAAAACTCAGTCTATTTCGGTGGCGATACCAACATTTCATAAAAGTATATGTTGGGAAATTAAGTAAGCAAAGTGAGAAGTGTAGTAACCTTAATGATTTTGGGGCAGCACGGAGAATTAAAAAGGAGGGGGAATATCAAAATGGGTTAATAAAAGTGTAAGAGCTTTTCCAATACAACATCTATCTAGTAAAAAATGCAAAATACATAAATATACTTTCACCAAAGAAGACGTTTTTCAATGCAAATATCTTATGCTGAGGTGCAGGTGATGTGACATTCAGTTAAGAAGACATCCTCTACGTGAGCCTATACTAGAGGATGTCTTTCCATCATCGTCATTTAAAAATAATTAAAAGATATAATTTTTATTTTAATATTACAATTAACGTATTATCAAAATTAACCTAAAACCTTGGTCTTTGGTTGTGTGACTAACATATTTTATTTTTACTGCCAATTCTGATATTGATAAAATAAAATAATAGTTTTAATTTTTAACTTTTTGTAATAAAAAAAAATTACTACGCCTGAAAGAATGTTCTAAATGAAGTCTTGCATTGGAGCACGTTTAGAAAGAGGATTCTTCATATTTTATATTTTTTGCCACATATGAAAGAAGTCTTCTTGTTTAAACATGCCACATAGGAAAAATCAGAAGATTGCATTGGAGGTGCTCTAAGATTCTTATCGTCTTGATTCACATTTATCACTATCTTTGTCAGTTACTATGATTTGAAACTCTGGTAAATTCAAAATCTCATGAAACATTTATATTTAAGTTTGAAATATCCCCAAATTAATAAAAGGAAGTCTCAAATTAAAACATATATAGATGCTCATTGAATTCAAGGACTTTATCCTAACTTGTTCAATACTCTGCGAAATTCATATTATTCTTAGTAATACAATTATGGCACCTCCTCACCCAAAAATGGGAAAGAATTAATGAATTTTAATCGAGATAATATTACATCTTTCATTTGATTTCAAAGAATGATGTAATATTATGGCACCTCCTCACCTTTTTTGTTGCACATTTATTTTCTTGGAATTGAGCCATACATTTTAACAATATCCACCTTGGCGAGCATTCGCCCATTAGAAGATAAAAGAACCCAACAACTCGAACCTCAACATGGCATCTCCGTAGGACTTGACTTCCACATCTCTAACACGAAGAAATGTGCAACAAATCCAAGCAATGCTTGAACTTGTCAGTAGTAACTGGTTTCGTTAACACACTACAACAAAAAAGGTCTTCAACAACGTTTAAAAAACGTTGTAATAGGTCTAAGACAAAACGTTGTCTTAGCCAACGTTGTAATAGGGTTCTTTTTTAGACAACGTTTTGAAAAACGTTGTTATATCCCCTTCCAAGCTGAAATTCCATTCTTTGAGTTTCATTAGACAACATTTAAAACACGTTGTCTTAGATATATAATAACGTTTTTAAAAGAAGATTGCATTGTTAACAACGTTTAGATATAAAAGCCCAAAAACTCGAACCTCAACATGACATCTTTGTAGGACTTGACTTCCACTTCTCTAACACGAAGAAATGTGCAATAAATCCAAGCAATGCTTGAACTTTTCAGTAGTAATCGGCTTCGTTAACATGTCTGCAGCATTCTCCGTGGTGTGAATCTTCTCTAGCAAAACATCTCCCATATTAATCAACTCCTTAATCTTGTGAAATCTCACATCGATGTGCTTGATCCGTGAACGATAAACGTGATTCTTTGCTAAGAACATTACACTCTGACCGTCCACAATGTAACAACACTCCACCTTGCTATATACCCAATTCTCTGACTAAGCCCCGAAACCAGAAGGCTTCCTTTGCAGCTTCAACAGCCGACATGTACTTCGCCTCAGTTGTAGATAGACATGCCCAAAACGGTTACGGTTCCGGTTCCGGTTCCGGTTCGGAACCGATGGTTCCATAAATCGTGATAACTAGGGGTGTAAATGGTTCGGTTTGGTTCGGTTTATGACAAAACCATGAACCGAACCGCCTCCTAACGGTTCCATTTTTTTCAAACCGAACCGAACCGCATGAGGCTTGAAACCAAACCGAACCGAACCATTCGGTTTGGTTTGGTTCGGTTCGGTTTTATGGTTCAAATTAATTTATTTTTCAAATATTAGAAAAGAAGAAGACAAGGTAAATTTTCAAATATTGAAAAAGAAAAAGAAAGTTGAGACTAATTTTGTAAGGTCAAGAGAGATCTTACGATGGTTGAGAGAAAATTTTGGTTGTATGAGGTGTGAGAAAGAATGTTAGATAGGTGAAACGGAGAGTGCCGGCGAGGTGAGAGGGACAATAGCGGATTAATGGTGAAACACGACATTACGTTGAGGTGAGAGAAAAAGAGAGAGAGTTGAGAGACTAAGGCGTGCAATTACCATCTTTACTCTTAGATTTTTCTAGATCTCGGTATAAAATTTTCAAGACAAATCAATGACTATTAATAACAAGAATGTTATATATATATATATATATATATATATATATATATATATATAACGGTTTGGTTTGGTTCGGTTTGACCCCTAAAACCACAAACCGAACTGAACCGATCGGTTTATAAAATTTCTAAACCGTGACCAAACCACCCTAGTCTAAAACCAAACCAAACCGCTCGGTTTGGTTTGGTTTGGTTCGATTTCGCGGTTCGACGGTTTAAATTTACACCCTTAGTGATAAGGCAAGCCGAAACCGAACCGTGGAGTCTCGGTTCCGGTTCTAGTTTTTCGGTTTTGTTTTTTAAATTTTTTTAAATTTTATTTTTTTAAAAAAAAAATTTATTTAATTTTTATTTAAAAAAACTATTATAAATTGTAAAAAAGGTGTTATATGTGTCTATATATATATATATATATATATATATATATATATATATTTGAAATTTTGTAAGAGTTATAAACTGTAAAGACTTTAAGAACTTTAGTTATCAAAAGTTATAAATTAGAAATTATAAGAACTTTAGTTATGAAAAATTACAAATTGTAAATTTTACAATTTAAAATTTAAGAATTAAAAATTTAAAAGTGTTAAACATTTTACAATTTAAGAATTAAGGACTTAAAATTTTTAATCTTTGCAATAGTCTTGAAAAAATAGAGTTTGTAATATTGAATTTAGATTTGAGAAAATTTTTGCAAAATAAAATAGTTTTTCTTAAATTCAACAATAGTTTTGTAATGATTACAAAAAATTTAAGAAGTTAAAAAACTTACAATAAAAATTTAGGAACTCAAAATACAAAAAATAAATAAAAAATAGGGGCGGTACCCTGACCAATTTTATTAATAATAATAAAAAATTACAAGGAGGGGGACAACTAGCATTGCCTTATTATAAAGGAAGACAAATGAGCTTTACCTCAAAATTCAAATACACAATAAATTTATAATTTCTAAATTTTTACTGTTTGGAACAGTTGAAACCGGCGATTTTTACGGTTTGGAACCGACGGTTCACGGTTCCTAAAAGACGCAAACCAGAATCAAAACCGAAACCGATGGTTCACGGTTCACGGTTTGGACGGTTCACGGTTTGAACGGTTTCTAGCCGGTTCGGTTCCGGTTTTAAAACCAAATGAGCATGTCTAGTTGTAGACAATGCAATAATCGACTGAACCATAGATCTCCAACATATGGGTCCTCCTACAAGGGTAAGTGCATAACCCGTAGTTGACCTCCTACGATCCAAGTCATCTGTATAATTTGAATCAACATACCCTACAACTTAAAGCTCCACACTCTGCCTCTCAAACATAATGCCATAATCCATAATCCATAGTGCCCCTCAAGTATTTGAAAATTCACTTGACTGCCTCCCAATGCTATCTACCCGGATTCGCCATATACTTGCTCACCACACTAACTGCTTGCGCGAAATCTGACCTAGTACAAACCATAACATACATGAGACATCCCATTGCGCTTGCATATGGAACATTTGACGTCTTCTGAATCTCTTTATTGGTCTTTGGGGAATCTGAGGTATATAGGTTAAAATGATTTGCCAATGGTGTTCTCACAGGTTTCACATATCCCATCTTAAACCTCTCCAACACCTTCTCAATATAGCTGGCTTGAGACAACCACAGTCTCCTAGATTTCTTGTCTTTGCGAATCTCTATCCCAAGAATCTTCTTGGCCGCCCCCAAATCCTTCATGTAAAATTCTTTACTCAACAAGGTTTTCAATTTATTAACCTCGTTAGTACTCTTACTAACGATAAACATGTGATCCACATACAATAACAGAAAATTAATAGAACCATCATCAAGGCTCCTCACATACACGCAACAATCATACACACACTGCCTGTACCGAATACTGATCTTGTAGAAATTATTCTTTACCACTGCCTTGGAGATTGTTTTAGCCCATTAAGTGACTTCTTTAATTTACATACTAAGTGCTCCTGTCCAAGCTGCTGAACACCTATGGTTGCTCCATGAAAATTTGCTCTTCTAACTCATCATGTAGAAACACAATCTTCACATCCATTTGCTCCAACACCATATCATGATGCGCCACAAGCCCCAACATAATCCGGATAAAAGTATGTCTAACAACAGGAGAAAAACTTTCATTGTAATCTATCTCTTGTTGCTGTGAGTACCCCTTTGCCACCAATCGAGCCTTGAACTTTTCCCCCATTTTTTCTGATAATGTTTCTTTCCTTTTGAACACCCACTTGCAACCAATATCACACTTCCCTTTAGGAAGCTCCACCAAATTAATCCCATGTATCATTCTTATGCAATGATTCCATCTCTTCGCCATAGAAGTTACCCATATATCTTTTTCAGGACTTTTTATTGCTTCATGAAAAGTATTTGGATCTCCACTACTAAGAACAAGGGCATAAAAAACCATATACTCGAAACCATACTTGCAGGTAGTTTGATTTCTCATTTGGATCTCCCAACTGAACTACTTTTTTTTTTTAGAGAAACAGGGGCGGCACCCTGCTAAATTTTATTAAAATAAAAAAGAGATACAAACTTGAGGGGGACAACCAACCTGGCCCTTATAACTGGGAGGACAAAGGAGCCTGACCTCGAAAAGGAAAAAACAGACCAAAAGAAATAAAAACCTAACTGGGAAATACGAACCCGAGCAATCCCTTGAGCGTCCATTAGAAGGGCACCTCTAATAGCATTGAATCGTAGACACCTAGCCCTTTCCGCAATAGGTCTATTCATCCTTTCCGCCACACTGTTCTGTTGTGGTGTCTTGCGTACTGTGTAGTGTCTCTTGAATATGTATCATGTTCCTGTCGTCAATTACTTAACCTAGGCTCTTTAATGTCTTAAAGTCACCAAGTATATCTTTTGATGGATATGCAAGAGGTTGTGGCAAATTTCAGATTCAAAGTCTGACATGCTAAGAACACATCCTCTACAGAGATAATAGTTGTAATGTACAAGTATATGTCACCAAGTTGTTTACCCAAAAATAATAAACAATTACCAAAAATGGTTCTATGGTAAAACCATAGTTGTTATTAATAGAAAGACAAAAATAGCCATCTCTATTACTTTCACTCTTACCTACACCCATATTTAAGAAGTATGAAATCAAATCGAGATGTGTGAACATTGTGATGTCATCTTTACACAAATCAAATCTTAGAAAATATTTTATTCTGACCTCGTCAAAGCGAAAATGATTCTTTCGATATCAAAGGAGCATATAATTATCATGGTGGCCAACGGATCGAATACTGAGTGGCCAAAAATAGTTCGATGCCTTTGCAATTCACGAATATGCTGAAAATTTGCAAGTAAGCAGCAAATATTTTAATCGTCTTCGTTCATTCCTCACTTTTGGTAGACAAGTTTCGTCATTCATGTCAAAATTACTACTGCCTATCTTGTTAAGCTGAAAATTCTTAAAGGTGTTAGATTTGAGAAATGCTTTGTTAGACGATATTCCACAAGAACTTTTTGGACTAGTTCATCTTAGGTATCTAAGCTTGAGGGGAACAAAGGTTAGAACCATTCCCAAATTGATAGAAAACCTAGAGAAACTAGAGACCTTGGATTTGAAACAAACCCGCGTCACTTGTGTGCCTAAGGAGATAGTAAAGCTTGATCGGTTACGTCATCTGTTAGCATACTATCAAATAAATGGCTTTAAGGCTCCATATAACATAGGGGCTTTATTCTCCTTACAAAAGCTCTTCAACGTCGACGTTAGTGGAAATCATGAAATACTGTTAAAAGAGGTTGTGAAGTTGAGTCAGCTGAGGAAGTTTTGTATTGTTTAGTTGAGAAGAGAAGATGGGATGACATTGTGCTCCTCTATTTCTAAGCTCGGTAATTAATCTTCATTCCCTGGGCCTTACTTCATTCGGAGGAGAAGAGGTTCTTAATTTGGAATCTTTATCTGTTTTGCCATTCTTTGAAACATTCTATTTAATAGGATGTTTAGACAAGGCACCTGATTGGATATCTTCTTTTCACAGCTTGATTCGTGTGCATTTATCGAAATACATGCTAAAGGATGGCAGTGATCTTATCATTAATTCCATTCAAGCTTTACCCAACATGATCCAACTTGGTCTTTATGGAGCATCAGATGGGGACAGTTTGTGTTTTAAGGCTGGAGGGCTTCAAAAGCTCACATCTCTACAAATTATTAGATTTGAAGGATTGAAAACAGTAAGAATTGAGGAGGGAGCAATGCCACATCTTGAGTACCTAGTTATTGGGTATTACCGTAACAAAGTGAAGTGCAAATGATTTGAGGCAAACTTTGCGATACTTGATTTGTTTCATTAATAACTCGATAAAGCTTGAAATTCAATGTAAAATATGGAAATCGATGTTAGCACTTCAATTTTTAAACGTAGTTTGCCCGATTGGATTCGTCCAATTTGTGTACACAACATCCACACAAGTATCATGCCCATGCCCTTATCAGATTACGCACAAAATCTGCACCGAATATATCTGCACAAAATCTAGTTTTATTAATAGCTACTATCTTATCATAATCTTAGTCAACAAATCGAAACATAATTATCCTAAAGATAACAATTACGTCACTCTTATCAAGTTATCTTTCTTTTCAATTACAAAAAAGAAAAAGAATTAACTTTCTTTTCAATTTTATTTCCCTCCGGCGGGAACTCAATCTCTTGGGTGCGGCTATTTACTATGAAAGAAATGTCTCTACTTGATTATAATAATTCCTAAAAGTTTTTTTTTTCAATATTTGATATCAACCGGACTATAACTAATTCCTAAAATCTTTATCATTTTTATAAGTTTATTTAAATCTACATATAAATTTTCATCCTTGGATTAGGTTAATAAAATGTAAAGATATATATCAATACTACATACGACTTAAATCTCATCATCCAATTTGTTTTCATCTTTTTTTTTTACTAACATTCTACTTATTTTTGTTTTGATTTTGAAGCGAAAATCTTCTGAAATCTTGAATGTGTATCATGTTCCTGTTTGAAATTATTTAACCCAGACACTTTTATGTTTTAAAGTCACCAAGTCTATCTTTTGATGGATATGCAAGAGGTTGTGGCAAATTTCAGATTCAAAGTCTGACATGCTAAGAATACATCCTCTACAGAGATAATAGTTGTAATGTAGAAGTATGTCACCAAGTTGTTTACCCAAAAATAATAAAGGCCAAAATATGAATTACCCCCCAAGGTTTCCACCAAATCTCAAAGTGCCCCCCCCCCCCACATAAGGTTTGCCCCAGAAACCCGTCTGATGTTGCCAATTTTCCCAGTTAGCCACCTGGCCGTGATGACCGTTAGAAAAGTAACCGGAATCCATTATGTGCCTTGCACGAGGGGTGGGGGGGCAATTGGGTCTTTTCATTATATATATAAAATACTAACTAAAGGGGGTCAAAGTGTCAAAAGAATTACTTGAATTAAAATTTTCTTTTCCCCCTTCTTCATCTCCGGTGGTTCCAAACCCTAATTGCCCTTCATCACATCATCGTCAATGGGCCGTTATCAAACCGACTCTGCCTACGGAAATCATCTCCATCAGTCCTGACTCTAACCACCAAAGCCTTCTTGTTCGAACCCTAGTGTTGCTGCCCTATGGATCCTTGCCATCGTCTTCCCAGCGAACCTTAACCTACTCTGTTGTCATTGCCAGATTTCCGTTGTCATACCTTTGTCGCTATTGAAACCCTACCGGAGTTCCCTTGCCAGTGCTGCTATATTCAGGTTACAGTAAACCATTGTTGTAAGAAAGGAAAGAACATGGTTGCTTCTAAACCCAGATCCAATCCGAACCAAACTTCAGGCCCAAATCTGAATACAAGTCAAGATCCAGTCCATACCTGAAGACCCAAACCAGATCCGTACAGATCCAACCCAGATCCGGAAGATGTGTAAATAGATTACGACGAAGGTTTTTGTCGATCTCATACAATTTGCTTCAGTATTGGCTGGTTCAATTGTTTTTCCTTAAAACTTTGTGCAGTGGTCAAACAACCGTTTGTATTTTACAACGAATCTCGATGAATCCCAATTTATTAAATCCAATTTAATGTGTAGATACTCTTCTAACCAATTTCAATAGAGGTGGGACAAGCTTAGCTAAGAATATCTCATATTCATTTGTGAGTGGGGGGGTTAATGGGTACGGCTCTATAAAAGGGCAATTAGGGTTTGGAATCACTGGAGGGGGAGAAGGAAAATTTAATTTAAGTAATTCTTTTGACACTTTGACACCCTTTAGTTAGTATTCAATTCAAGCTTTACCCAACCTGCTCCAACTTGGTCTTTATATGGAGCATCAGATGGGGACAATTTGTGTTTTAAGGCTGGAGGACTTCAAAGGCTCATATCTCTACAAATCATCAGATTTGAAGGATTGAAAATGGTAACAGTTGAGGAGGTAGCAATGCCACAGCTTGAGTACCTAGTTATTGGGTATTGCCGATTGTTGGATGTTCTGACTTTTGGCATTGAACATCTTACAAAGCTTGGGCGTCTTTCCCTTGAATTTATACTCAGTAAACTAATTGACCCTCCGCTACACAAAGGCAAGGAGCACGAAGATTATTGGAGAATTGCACATTTCCCCCAAGTTTTGATATCCTATGCAGGTGAAGATGGTTATTCAAAGCAAGTATACATACCACATGGTGCTCTGAAACCATAAAATATCTAGTACCCAACAATAACAGCATCTTATATCCATTTATTCATTTTTAAAACTCTTATAATACCCAACAATAATGGCATGTAGTGATATCAACAATATCACAAAGTACATCATCCTTATATTTACCACTAGAGAAAGGAACTACACATTGTTTAGTTACCTTGACATCGCAAACAGAATTAATCTATTTGATTTTGTAAGGGGTTGGATGTTTCTACATTACTAGTTTTAGCTTTTTGACAAGGCTGCGTGCCACAAGATTCTAACTACTGCCACTATCTATTATCAACTGAAACATCTGTTCTTTCACCTTTCCACTAGTGCAAAAATATTATGACGCTGGGGGTTCTCACTCTAATAGGGTTGTCAGCATCAGCTCCAGACTCATTCTCCTTAAACTCATCCTATTCAGCCATATTAACCTAGCCTCGATTGGGACAATTGTTGAACTATTGTGCAGCTTGACCGCAACGAAAACGCTTGTCACCATAGCTCTTGGCACAGGGAGTGTAACTCTGGCGTCCCTATGTTGGTTGGGTGCAGTTAAGTTGGTTTTTCCTTTTGTTGACTCTGATTTCTCGTATGAGGTTCCCTCCTATCTTTAGCCATTTTCGAGTTGAACTCTGAAACTTCTGCTGCAGTGGTTGGTTTGATCATGAATACTGTCCTTTTGGTGCCGTAGATGACGACTCTCCAAATCTTCTAAAATTTGAATGGGCCCTAAATGGTGTTACTTGTTGCTGCGACTCAACCTTGGTTGCTCGCATAATCGCCTCATCAATAGTATTAACAGTGTACAACTGGACTTGATATTTAATTACAGCGAACTCCTCCAATATACCTTACAATTTGTTGCCCCTCGGTTTCATTCAAGTTATTGCGCACAAAGAGCCTATGGAACTCGCATGTACTGATGAACAATTTGCTCACCCTGCCGACAATCATGGTACTTCTGGAATAAAACTTGATCATAGTCTGCAGGTAAAAATTGAAGTCGTAACGCCTCCTTCATACTCCTTCATGTATGCATCGACTGCTTTCTCTAGTGTCTCCTTTTATTCTGCAACTACTCCTACCAAGTAGAAGCTTCACTTCTCAATTTGTGCGTGACATACTTGACCTACTTATCTTCCGTATTCCTCATAAGGTCAAAATATTTCTTGACCTCTAAAAGCCAGTCTAAGAAATCCTCAGATCTAGGTCTCCTATGAAGAACGGAAGGTCAGCCTTGATTTTGAATACTGATCTTCGTTCCTTCCGATCAGTTTGTCTTTCGCCTCTGAATCGGAATCCATATCATTCCTGGTTGGCAGATAACGAGGAGAGTTCACCCCACGTCCTACAAGTTCTGCATCACGAGGACCTTCCCATTGCCTAGGATTCTAACCAACCTGTATATTACGCATCTCGTCTAAGCCCTTGTCCATGAAATGTTGAAGTCGCTTAAGGATTGCGATCATTGCAACGTTGGCGTCATTGTTGCCGTTGTTAGCCGCCATCACAGGATTTTATTAGCTATGATACCAAGTTACCAACTGACACAATGGAAAATAGTAAAGGGACACTTTCCACGAGTAATTCCTACACAAATAAGCCTTGACGGCTAGGGTTCTTCAAGCAAAGTGTAGGAAGAAGAAAAAATAACAAAAATATAAGAAGTTGTCTAATACATGCATAAGAGGGGTATTTATATACCCTAAAACCAATCCAAACCCTAAACGGAAAAGAAAATAAAAAATAAAGAAAGTAAAAAAATAAGGAAAGTTAACGGAATGCTAACGGAAAGCAATAAAACATGGATGGTAGGGCCTAAACAAACTCGGATGGCTGTAAGAGGGTGGTGCCTGTGGCGAAGGATCCTGAAGAACGGGACATTTCGGATCAACTGCGGCAGTTTCGTTGCGATCCGACAACATCTTCACTTTATCCTAATGATACTTGCACCCCACGTGAAAGTCTTAAACTTTTGATTTCTACTAGAGCAAAAGTTTCAAAATTGACGCTTCGCACCCCTCCTTCCACATTTGTTACCAAAACCCTTAGAACCTTCCAACTTGACTAGAAAAACATCAGTGTTCTACATCACTTTGGGTGGAACAGTGGGAGTATTTTCTTAAAATAAATCAAAGAGGAAAGTATGACTATTTTTTTTGGAATGCAAGGGGTTGTGCCGTATGGCCTTCATTCTATAAATAAGCATCTTTTCTTTAGTTTTTTTGGCAAAAATTGACTTTTAGGTATTCAATAGTTCATATATATATATATATATATATATATATATATATATATATATATATGAATGTTTTTAGGTATCTTCTTATGATGTCAGTTAAAAAGTTAAATGATTACTTTATTTCATTAATTGAAGAGATGCCTTTGACTTATTATGTAAAAATAAATGAAAATAACTTAAAAGCTACTAATTTTCTATGCATGTGGTTATTATTCTCATCTACAAATTCGGGGCATTAGAATTATTATCATAAGAAAAAAATTCTAAAAAGAAAAGCACATTTTCAATTGGTACAATTTAAAAATAAATGCGTACCTTTTCAAAAGAAGGAGAGAGTAGTAAAAAAGTTGATCAAACAATTTAACTAGAAGAGGAGTCTTGGAGAGACATGTTAAATATTAATTGGACCATCGATCACATGAAAAATTATACAAATGAGGGTGAATAACAGTCCTCCTTTTGTTTTTGAATTTTGACAAAATTTCTAATTCTTAAAGAAAAATTTTTTTTTTTGAGTAGTAAAGAACTCTTATGTACGTGTGAGAACCCCATTTCGAACCTTCGTCGATGGAAATACAGAGTGATTCAAAACTTGAGTGCGTGGAATACGCTTGGAATCTCAAAGCGGACTCTTGAAAAAGTACAAAAAAGAGTCGTCACCTCTGGTTTATAAAGGAAGTGGAGGAAAACCTAGATTGAAGTTACGAGTCAGGAAGGCGTTAGACACTTGACTCGCACTTTTGGTCTCATTAGGTTGCAAAAATGATTGAAATCTAATGTCTTGGTCTCTTGTGTCATTGGTCTCTTGGTCTCAAAATAATAGAATTAATAAAAAAAAATCCTAACTGTCAACCAATTTAAAAATCACAAATTGCTATAGTTTGAGAAAAAACACATTAAATCAATTTAGATAGAAAATAAATACAATTTAAGCAAACCTACTCATAGGAAAAAAATAATAACAAAATATATACAAATATACTATATATATATATATATATATATATTTATATAAGAACTACATTTTCATAACATTATCAGAGAAATCTATTCTACGAACAAAAACATCATATTTTTATTCTGATGACAAAAGAGAAAAGAACACAAAATTATATCAAGAGATTAGTAAAAGTTCAATGCTTGTATTGGATAAAATGATTACAAAATGGAAAACTAAAACATACTGACTTATTTACAAACTGCAACCCAAAGTAAAGTTATGACTGACTACATTTTGAAAGATAAATGAAGAAATTCAAAATATAGATATTTTACAAGAAAATGAAAAGGAAGATGGAAGTAACCTTATGTACGATCGATCTGTGTAATTCTTGAAGACGCGCCCCAACTTATATAGGCCTTTGATGGGTGTGTTCTCCTTGTCTTGCTCTCTAGAGAAAGAGAGGCTAGCTTGATCTGTTGTTGTTGTGATTGTCTTGATTGTAGCTGTAGATTCTAGTGTTTGTGGATATATGTGCGTGTGAAGAGAGTGTATGTGTTGTTCTTGCTCTTGATTGAGGCTTAGAATGGAAACCGGGTAAGAATTGTCGTAGTCTGAGAGAAAGAGAGAAAGAGGAATTTTTGTGTGTGTGTGGGGGATGCGTCTGAGCCAACCCTTGCAACTGAAGAAGAAGAAGGCTTAAATAACTGGGTTTTTAGCCTTAAAGACGTCCAAAGGCGAGTCAAGAGAGTAGGGGCAAGTCATTGTAGATTTAGGGGTAGAATACGGGGTGTGTTAGGCTTGTAGGGGCCAAAGTCGAAGAGACAGGAACAGGAAGGGGGAGTGGCGCCCAATAAAACATGGGTGTGGCACCTTTTTTCAAATAGGTGTGGCGCCCCTTTTGTGATGCCTCCTTTGTATTTTTGCCATTTTACACTTTGGCCCTTGTGCATTTCTTTTGCTCTTCAGATCCTTCATGTATTTTTATTTACATTTTAACCCTGAAACGTTTGAAATGGTTTGTGTTAGTCCATTTTTTCGTGTAATTATATTTATCGAACATAATAAAATAGAGGTACGATATCGGGGTGTTTACAGAGCCCCCTGGCCAACACGTAGTTCGCGTACAGAAAAAAGGTAAATATTGCGATGGTCGAGCCTTGCGATAGCCTATGTATCTCGTGTAAGGAATCAAACCAAGCATAGTTCGAATGTGAACAAAAGTAAACATTGCGACGGTCGAGCCTTGCGGCAGCCTACGTTTCTCGTGTAAGGAATCAGACCAAGTGTAGTTTGATTGTGTGAAAGATGTGATGTGATGGTCGGACCTTCTAAGAGGCGAGCACTACATATCCCTCCTCGGGGAATCAGACCAAATGTAGTTCTAATGTGTAAAAGATGTGATGTGATGGTCAGACCTCCTAAGAGGCGAGCAATACGTATCCCTCCTGGGGGGAATCAAACCAAGCGTAGTTCGAATGTGTGAAGAAAAGATTGTGATGTGATGGTCGGACCTCCTAAGAGGCGAGCACTACATATCCTTCCTGGGGGAAATCAGACAAAGCATAATTCAAAAGTGCAGGAAAACATCTTTGTGGATCATCTCCAGGCTCCAAGTTAACACCCGTTGGGAAATTACCACGTGAAAACAGAAAGGTAAAGACTTGTAGATATAGATTTGTGTGAGCACTTCTAGGCTTTGGGTTTTCACCTATTGGGAAATGGCTAAGTGACAACAGAAATGTAAAGACATGTGATGTGCACATGTAAAGGATATGCAGTAGCTGCATTGTGTGATGCCCCATGGGGGAATGTTGTTGAGCTATTTGTCAGATGACGGGGCTTTTGGTGATGTCTTGATCGGTGATCGTGGGCAAGATATTACGTGTCGCTTTTGGCGAGATGTGGTGTCCCATGGGGAGATTCGGATGACTTGTTGGGTTGTGCTGGATGGAGAGAGTCGTTGGTGATGCTTTGATCGGCGAACTTAGGCAAGATATGATGTGCTGCTTTTGGCAAGATGTGTTGTCCCAAGGGGAATGTCGTTGAGTTGTTTCTCGGATGGCGGGGCCGTTGGTAACGCTTCCATCCAGATGACTTGTCGTGTAGGAAAGATAGTGATGCGAGGGATCAAAGTGGTGATGTGATGACCGAGCCAGTGTGCTGGCATGAACTTTTCAAAATAGAGACGATGATTACTTTCCTTTATCGATAAAAACTGTATGCATCTCGAACAATAAATTTGTAATGCAAGTGACACTTGTGGTGTATGTATTGTTGGTTAGAACATTATGTGTGTTGAAGGGTGGAAAGAACCTTGTGTAAGGCCTATGTATTTGGTACAGAATGGTAGTGTTTTTTCTGGTGGTGCTGGCCTTGAACTAGATTGAAGAGACGGGTCCTAGGAATGACAGTGCATCACATTGTTGCAATCTGGAGGTGCAGAAAATTGGGAACGGTGCAACACTTTTTTTAGAAAAGACGATCTCCTCTATTTTTACATTGTCGTCAGGGAATCATGACCAATGTGAAGGGGGTTGCCCCTAATTTGTGCCTCTCTCTTTACGAGATGAAAAGATGATTGCCTCCAGGAATGATGGGAGAACTAATTGGAAGAGATTTGTGAGATGAAAGGGGAAGCCCCATGAAGACTCGATGAGAGAAAAATTTGATCACAAGAGAAGGGGTTAGGACGCTTCACATCCAATTTTTTTTCCCTTTGCAAAGGATGCCCTTTTTGGTTTTCAATGTGGTAATATTTTTTTTGATTGCTTGAAGCATTTTGAGTGACAGAATTGTCCAACATGATGAAGATATGTCAATATCTTCAACTCCTTAATCACAGCCTCACTCCTTAATCACAGCCTGTAAATATTATATTTGATTTGTTTACATCTTGTACCTATTATAGATTATTGTCCTGTATAAATACCAGTTCATAATCAATGGAAGAATCACTTTTCCTCAATAATTCTCTTTGCTTATATGGTATCAGAGCAGCTTTAATTCTTCTGTTTTTTTTTTTTCATTTCCTTCCAATCTGTGCTGTCTTTCATGGCCTCCTCCGACCACACCTTCCTTCCCAACTCAGCCGAGCCTTCAATCCCTCTCATTGTCATCTCTCTTTCTCATATTCTTAAACTGACCCCCTCCAATTATCTCTCATGGAAAATCCAAATGGAAGCCACTCTCCTAGGCCATGACCTTCACAAGTTCATCGATGGCTCTCACCTTGCTCCTCCGCAATATCTTCCACCACCGCTACTCCTAATGCATCCACCACCACCGAAGGTACCCAGCCTACCCCAGCCACCAACCCCATCACAACTGCAACCCCAACACCTAATCCGGCCTATACAACCTGGTTTAGGCAAGATAAGCTAATACTTGGGGCCCTTGCTGGTACACTCTCCCCTTCCCTCGTTACTCTCATCTCTCAATGCTCTACAACCCTAGCCGCCTGGAAAACACTAGCCAAGACTTACGCGAATCCTTCCAAAGGTCACCTTAAGCAACTTAAGGACAGACTTCGATCAATAACAAAAGGCTCTCGCACAATCTCTGAATACATGCAAGACATAAAATCTTGCACTGATCATCTAGCTTCTCTCGGTCGCCCTCTTGACGATGATGATATTGTTGATCGTGTCTTGGATCAACTCAATGATTCTGCCTACGAGAGTGTCATACATGCGGTTCAAAGCCGTGACACTCCGATCTCATTTGATGAACTCCATGAAAAGTTAATTAACAAAGAACTCTCTATCCAACACCAATCCAAATCTGTCTCACCATTTCCTGCCACTGTTAATTACATTGTCAAAAACCCACCTCGGCATTTCACCAAAAATTATTCCCTTCGCTGGTCTCCTTCCCACACCAAACAACCATTCCTTTCCTCGGCCTCAAGCTGCCTTTAAAGGCAAGTGTCAATGGTGCCGTACTCCGGGGCACTACCTCTCTCAATGCCCACTCTTTCGTTCCCAATACCCACATGCTGTGCTCCCTAACCCTCCCTCCCACAACCCTACTGGATTCCGTCCGCCCTCTAAACAGCCTCCCAACCCGAGTGCCCACATTGTCACTAAAACTACTCCCTCTCACCCAGCTTGGCTCCTTGACAGTGGCGCAACACACCACGCCACTAATGACCTTGAGAACTTAGCACTCCACTCTCCATATGATGGCACCGAAGAGCTTCTTATCGGTGACGGATCGGGCCTAAACATTTCCAATACGGGTTCTACTTCATTCCTTACTCCCACTACTACTCTTCATCTTAAAAATATTCTTCACGTTCCATCTATCTCTCGTAATATCATTTATATTTCAAAATTTTGTGTCGATAATAACTCTTCAATTACGTTCTTACCTAATTCATACTTTGTGAAGGATCTTTCCACGGAGCAATTCTCTTCCAGGGCCAACCTAACTCCGGGTCTATGAATGGCGTCCTCCTCCACCTTCCACACATTCCGCTAATCTCTCCTCTACAATAAACTGGCATCACCGTCTTGGCCATCCTTCCTACTCTATTTTAAGGCACATTAGCAATAGTTTTAATTTAAGTATTCCTTGTTCTACTTCCTTTCAATGTAATTCATGTGACTGCATTAAGAGTCACAAACTTCCATTCAACGAAAATTCCATTCAGTCACATGGTCCACTTGATATTCTTTACAGTGATGTATGGACCTCCCCCATACCCTCGTACGATGGCTTCAAATACTACATAATTTTCGTTGACCACTTTTCAAAATATATTTGGTTCTATCCTTTGAAACATAAAAATGATGCCACTAGTGTTTTCTCTCGGTTTAAACTCTTGGTCGAAAAATATTTCAAACGCTCCATACTCACCATCTTTAGTGACAATGGTGGTGAGTACATTGGGTTACGTCCACTCCTCGCATCTCATGGCATCAATCACCTTACCTCCCCTCCCCATACTCCCGAGCATAATGGATATTCTGAGAGACGTCATCGTCATATTGTTGAAACAGGATTCTCTCTTCTCACTCATTCCTCTGTGCCACAGAAATTTTGGACCCTAGCCTTTGCCACCGCATGCTACTTAATAAATCGCATGCCCACTCCCACTCTTCAACTTCAATCACCTTACCAACGTCTCCACAACCAAACACCTAATTACCTCAAATTACGAAGCTTCGGATGCCTTTGCTATCCGTGGCTTCGACCCTACACCACAAATAAACTTGAACCCCGCTCCGCTCCTTGTGTTTTCGTAGGCTATTCTCCATCTCAAAGTGCCTACTATTGCCTTGAACCCTCCACTCTCAAAATTTTTACATCCCGCCATGTAAAATTTGTTGAAGACCAATTCCCTTTTGCTTCCTCATCTTCTCCTACTACTTCTACCACCTCTGACTACATTGATGAATGGTGCAATTCTTCCCTTCCTATTCTCCCTACTTATCTACAAAAATATCCTACTATACCTCTCACTCATCCTATTTCCTCATCCGAAACTACAACTACAACCCCCTCTCAAACTACTACAACACCTCCTCAACCCACTGCCCCAACCGAACCAAACAGCCCTCCCCTCAATTCATCTTCCTCAGCAGACTTCACCACTACCCCTCTCTCTACTCCATCCCCAATACTAACTCCCCCACCCCCTCCATCTGGTCCAGTAACACGTCTCAAAAATAATATCCGGAAACCCCTTACCAAAATGAACCTTCACATTCAACTTCCTACCTCTCATACAACCGAACCCACCACAATCACACAAGCTCTCAAAAGTAAAATTTGGCGTGATGCAATGCAGTCCGAGTATGATGCTCTCCTCAAAAACCACACTTGGGATCTTGTTCCTTCTTCCTCTTCTCAAAATCTTATCGGGTGTAAATGGGTATTTCGTACAAAATTTAACCCGGATGGTTCAGTTGATCGCTACAAAGCTAGACTAGTTGCTAAGGGATTCCACCAACGTCCTGGCCTAGATTACTCTGAAACCTTTAACCCGGTAGTCAAACCTGCTACTATTCGTACAATTCTTTCTCTTGCTCTTACAAATGATTGGCCCTTACGCCAAATTGACATAAATAATGCCTTCCTCCAAGGCACTCTCATGGAAGATGTCTATATGGTCCAACCCCCGGGCTTTGTCAGCCCCACTCACCCTACTCATGTTTGTAAACTTCGTCAAGCCTTGTATGGGCTCAAACAAGCACCACGTGCCTGGTACAATGAGCTCAAATCCTACCTTCTCTCCATTGGTTTCTCAAATTGCATTTCTGATTCCTCTCTCTTTCTACTAAATCACTCTCTTGGCTCAATCTTCCTACTTGTCTATGTAGACGACATTATAGTCACTGGCTCTAATTCTAAACTACTCTAATCCTTCATCGCTACTTTTGCCTCTCGTTTTTCCCTTAAGGATCTAGGATCTCTCTCCTATTTTCTTGGGGTCGAAGTCCTCCCACATCCTGATGGTATCCTCTTATCTCAACATAAATATATCTTGGATCTCCTTTCCCGTGCTCACATGTCAGAGGCAAAACCGGTTCCTACTCCTATGATCACCAATCCACCTCTCTCTCTTCATGAAGGCTCTCCCCTTTCAAACCCTACAGAGTATCGGGCTCTCGTTGGAGGCCTTCAATATTTGTCCCTCACACGCCTTGACATTTCTTTTGCCGTGAACAAACTTTCTCAATATATGCACTGCCCTACGGATCTTCATTGGGCAGCCTTGAAGCGTGTTCTAAGGTATCTTGCTGGCTCCTCTTCCCATGGTCTTCTTCTCCACAAACATTCTCCTCCCACTCTCCATGCGTTTACGGATGCGGATTGGGCAGGGGACAAGGACAATTATACATCCACCACAGGTTATGTTGTTTACTTGGGCAAAAACCCGATCTCCTGGAGCTCACGTAAACAACGCACACTTGCACGATCATCCACGGAAGCAGAATATCGAGCTGTAGCTGCAACCACTGCTAAGGTTCTTTGGCTTCAGAATTTACTTCAAGAAATCAAAGTTCAACTCCCTAGCACTCCGATCATCTACTGCGACAACATGGGCGCCACATATGTAGCTGCCAATCCAAGGTTTCACTCCAAAATGAAACATCTTGGATTGGACTACCACTTTGTTCGAGAAAATGTCCAGAGTCAAAATCTTCGAATTACACACATTTCTGGAAATGACCAATTGACGGACATCCTGACGAAACCTCTGTCTCGCATTCGGTTTCATGCTTTACTTTCCAAGATTGGCCTCTCAAGATCGTCCATCTTGCAGGGGCGTGATGAAGATATGTCAATATCTTCAACTCCTTAATCACAGCCTCACTCCTTAATCACAGCCTAACTCCTTAATCACAGCCTGTAAATATTATATTTGATTTGTTTACATCTTGTACCTATTATAGATTATTGTCCTGTATAAATACCAGTTCATAATCAATGGAAGAATCACTTTTCCTCAATAATTCTCTTTGCTTATACAACACACCCCTTTTTTGGAATAGATGGCATAAGATTGAAGCAGCCGACCGGCCCCAATTTTCCTTGGGTTTGAGAGTTTTAAAGATGATATGGGTTTTTGAACAGGGTTAGGGATTTCGGGTGATGGTGTTTGGATGAGGTAATAAGCCCCAGTGTTGTCACTTATAGCCCGACCTCAATTGGTTGAAGGTGATCCTTGTCAAGACATTCTGCTTTGTATTGCATTTCTTGTAATTATTGATTTGTGGGTCCTGTCTTCGAGATGACTCGTCATTATCTTTGTAAAGAATTATTATGACATCAGCAAGGTTGTTAATTTGATGCACTTTGATTAGGTTATCATAAAAATAACATTACTGTTGGAAAATTGTAATAAGTGTGAAGGAAATTTTGTTACTTTCGACACGATTTTCTTAATGGCTCGTTTATCTAATGAAAAAGATAATAGTGAGAATGTGTTCTACTCCGTGAGAACATCGCATATTTATTTTTTCAAATTGGTTTTCGGATGAAGGAGAAATTATGCTTTATAGTATAGTGTTAAGAGTTAGTCAAGAAAAGACCGAAATTGGTTATCTTTGATAAGTGGGTTTGTCCCACATCGAAAAATTAACAATGTCTTGGCTAGTATATATACAAACCCTTTTTTAAAAAAGAGTGAGATTGTATAGCATAGAGACTCTCTCCGCCCGCCTGCAAGCGGTGCGAATCTCGGGTTTGTTTCAAGGTTCGGACTACTGAACTCACGAATATTAGACCAGATTGAGCCACTGAGTTAATTTTTTCAGATATAAACTGTAACTCGAACCTTAATTTTTCTGTAGAATTAATTTTGCGTGTCATTTACCAGCCTTAATTTTCTGAGTAAATGGGCTGATGAATCGTCTATTTTTTGGCATATATGTTCAGATCATGTCCACATTTCAGAGATGATATTCCAGCAATCACCAAAAACATTGCTGTTGCATATTCCGAGCACAACTTAGTTCGCTGGATCCTCAAGTGCTAAGACTTCTTCGATTTTCAGTTGTATCCTAGGAAACAGACGTCTATAAAATCTTTGTGCACTACGGTGAGGGGACGAAGGCCTCGGGTCGTCACAGTGAAGACTTTGGCTTTATGCTTTTATTTTTATTTTTTCGGTATCTCTATTTTTCTGTACTTATTTTACTAACAATCATAAAACAGATTCGGAAGAAAGAATATATATATATATATATATATATATATATATATATATAGATTCTGGATTCTAATTTTTATTTATATTTCAGATATGGCATCTGATCATTAGAACCCTGTTGGTTCATCTACTGAATATGAGTCCAATGTTGCACCTACCTAATCCTGCGGTGAGTGGTGACACAATGAGTCCAATTTTATTTGGAGAAATTGTTAGACGGTTCACTTTTTTAAATTTTTTTTCTCTCCAGTCCACTTTTGTTTTTTAACTGCTAAAAGACACTTTAAGAATTTTCTTCCTAAAATGCCCTCAACAACATCGTTGCTTCAGATTTGAGATTTGAATTGATGTATAAATGATTTCATATTGTTTATATAGTTTTTCACATGTTTGGGTATCAATTTCCATGTATAAATCACGAATTTAATCAAATTCGAATTTTTTGAGTTCATCCCGTTTTTCTTTATTCTTGGGCTGTTTTGGTCACTTAATCTCTGTTTTAAGTTTCAAATTTATTTAAAATCAATCTCATATTGTTATCCTAACTTAGTACTACATTTGTGCTTAATTTTTCTACCAAAAAATACTATTTTTGAGCTCCAAATCGAGTTTGACAGTGTGCTGTCCGAAAACAGAGGTTGATGTTCATGGACTGATTTAATTCGCCAATCGCAGTATGCTGGGCAACTCATCGCGATGCCTTTGTTGCTCATCGCGGTGCACAAAGTGGAGTATCGCGATGTACAAAGTGAAGCATCGTTTTTTGTCTTTGTGAATAAACTGAAATTAATGGCTTGAGCAACAGCTCGCCTTAGCGAGCAACGGAAAGCTCGCCCTAGCGAGCAATAACAATTCAATTTTATCAGTTAGCCCCCCTGCTCGTTAAGGCGTGCACCGATTGGTTCCCTAAGGTGCGCTGCGATGATCGCGATGCACCAATTGTTGCATCGCGATGCCCCAATTTGCAAAAGTGGTGCATCGCAATACAAAAGTGGTGCATTGCGATGCCTTGGTTGCTCATCGCGATGTCTTGGTTTCTCATCGCGATGCCTTGGTTGCTCATCGCGATGTGTTGGTTGCTCATCACGATGATTAACCCACGCGATGCCTTGTATTACTTATTGCGATGCCTTGAGTTATTGATGTGCGCGTGTTTTTCTTTCATTAATGGTATAATCGTCTTTTCGCCCCAAAAATACCTTTTTCTGATTTTTAAAAAAGATGAGTGGACTGGAGCGATTATAAATTTTTAAAAAGGACCGGCCTAGAATTCACCCATTTTATTTTTTTGGGGTACATGGGAGGCCCAAGAATCGAGCCGAACAACTCGACACAAACAAGACCAAGCTACCCTTAAGCTATCATGAAGATCTTGTTTAGTCACACGGCTTATTCATTAACTAAGCGTTTCAATCCCGCGGTAGATTAAGCTGTGTTTTCTAAACACTGAAATTTCTAGATTTTTTCAAAATACAAGTTTTAAAACGTTGTTGAGAAAAAAAACTGCGTTTTGAATTTATATCATAAATGCGTTTATATAAAGAAAAAAGCTGCATTTTAAAATATTTGCAGTGGAGACTTATATAATACCTTGTACTCCCTCCGTTCCTAAATTATCATCATATTTGACATTTTTTGGTCAAACATGTTTTTCAAATGCAAATTTGATATATATATATATATATATATATATATATATTCAAAATCATAAAACACGTAGTTCGTAGTATTATAAAAGTACTACACATGCTTTATGATTTTAGAAAAAATAAACATCAAATTTGTATTTAAAAATATTATGTTTGAGAAAAAAAAAAAAAAGTTAAACGTGACAATAATTTAGTTACCTTGCCCCGTTTTTAGGGCAAAACGTAACTCTTAGGAAGGAAAAAGTTAATTACTTCTATAACATACTAATACTTGGTCATCTTATATTCAGCTAATTGAAACTGAAACTAAGACAAATGTGGAGAGAGATGTAAAATTGAACATTCATCTTTTATTACAGATGCCTCCTTAATTACATAAGCTTCTATAAGTTTGAATGGTACAAGAAGCTTCTATCGACTCTTCTTTCCATCATTCAGTACATATACACTCGTACAAAAATTGCGAAAAATGCTTGCGGTACCTAAATGCCGGTGCTAGGAGGAAAAAGAAAGGCCAACAAGAGTTACAAATTAAAAGGAAAAGAAGCAAAAAAAATCAAAAGAGTTCAGTCAGGTGATCAAATTTCTGCAAATGTCAACACTTGGGGAGATCTGCAGGTGGAGGAAGGAGCTTTTGGTTGGGAAGTTTGCCATCTAAGACGAGCCACGCCATCTTTAAACCCCAACTTGTGTGTACCTCTAGATGGCAGTGCATGAACCATACCCCTGTATATTCAAATTTAACAATAATCATCGACTCGAAATCATGAAATACCAGTGTCTGTGCTCTTTTTCTGAGAGTTCTTCCACAGTTTTGTGCTTTGTATGAAACTTGTATGAAAGTAGTTGGACACATTAGATTAGCCCATACTTGTAGCGCAAATTTGAGCGTGTGTGTGTGTGTGTGTGTGTTATGCTAATGCTTTATTCAAAGTTGATAACAGTTAGTTCAAATCAAGAGTGAAGTTATTATAACCCATTTTTAGATTCATATATCCCATATCAAAAATAAAATTTATGTTGATTATTTCTTTCCTCTCACCTGGATTGTCTGCTAAAAAGCGAATAGCAACCCACCCGCCCGAGGGTACACCAACTGTGTTCCTTTCAACAGGATCGACAAGATTGAAGTTTTTAGGGTCTTTACTTGGGTCATAGTTTCCAAACCCTTGTCCAACAACAAAGAAGTTGAAGCCGTGGAGATGAAGAGGGTGGCTCTCAGCACCAAGAATGCTTGTGTCCTGCAAGACTAGCTCCACACTTGTATTATAAGGAAGGACCATAAGTTTTGTACCATTGCTCACAAAGGTGTTATTTGGAGGATTCCCAGTATAATTAAACCAATGTTGTGGGATGATTGGAAAGTCGAGGTCGTAGACACCACTAGATTGACCAAAATAGTGGGATTGTAGGAGGGCTGTGTTTGGTTGCACAAACGATATATTACTGATAGAAGCTGCAAATCTTGTTCCATTTGGACCTTGACACGTTTGGTTTTTCCCACAAGGTTGTGTTCCAAGTCCGACCGTGAATAAAAACTGCTTGTCAATTTTTTTGGGAACATTGGCCGGGAATTGAGCACTTGCCAAGCTACGAAGTTTATTTGTGAAATTTGTTGCAAAAGATGTGTCATTTAGAGGTGGTAAAGTTGGTTTAAAGAGTGGAAGTTTATTTGCTGGAACAGATGATTCATATTCAAGAAGGCCAGCAACTGTGGAATTATCAAATGTGCCTTGGCCAGTGACATATGGTCTAGCAGTCATGAGGAAAATGGCGTTAGGAGATTTTGGTTTGGTTTTGAGAAGAACATTGGTGGTTTGACCAGGGGCAATTAGAAGGGTATCAGTATCAAATGGTTTGACGTAGATGGCATCAGCGTCAACAACGGTGAGACTGTGGTTCGCTATGCTGAAGAAGAGCTCATCATTGAGGGCAGCATTGATGAATCGAAGAAGATAAGTCTTTCCAGGCTTAACCTTCAACTTGAAAGTATCTGTCGAAAATAAAAGGATCATGATAATTTCCAATCCATTCATTTGATGAATTCTTGTTAGAAATTCACTTTGGTACTTCATAAAACGTAAGACCATTTGAAATTTGATACCTTTAGCAGAACAATTGTACAAAGGCCCAGGAAGCCCATTGATGGTGTAGGCATCAGAGACATTTGGACCTCCTCCAGTTTGAGTTGCTTGTGTAATTATGGCTTCAGTATCAGCATTGAACCACTCTCCTGCAAATTAAATTTACCATTGTGGTTAACAATTCAATGGGGTTAAATTTCAAATCAAATGTGTTAGTTTCTTTTCTTTCTTTTTTTTCTTTTTTTACCAAAGATGATGGGAACTTCTTTGTGAGGTTTGGGAAATGGGTAAGGGACATGAAGCTTGGGGAGAATGATGAGAGGTCCATAAAGAGTTGCCCTTAGCCAAGAGATATGTGCATGCCACCATAAAGTTCCCCTTTGCCCAACAATGGTGTAGTTGTACACATAGCTTTGGCCTGTTTGAATTGGGCATTGCGTTACATACGCTGGACCATCTGCCCATCCGTTACGAAGCTGTCGAATACCATGCCTGTTTCGGAAAAAGGTCAAAAAAACAAGAGGAAACAAGAGTAACGAAAGAAAATTAACTACAAATGTTGCCCAATGATTCAATAAATACATACCAATGAAGAGAAATGTTGTTTGGCACATTGTTGATGACTTTGATAAGAAGGCGGTCGCCTTCTCTAGCGACAACACGTGGACCAGGGAATTTACCGTTTACAGTCACCATGCTCTTTGTGTGGCACAATCGCGTAACATTTTGCAACCTTACCTATAATCGCTCATCATCATCATTATCAAATGTTAACGATGAAAAATGACAAACAGAAACAACATTGAACGTAACTAAAACTGGTTTTGTCGATAAGAGGAACACGTACATTAAACTCGAAGTGTCTTGTTGCAGCAAGAGCATGCTGAGGAAGGAGAAGTATTGCTATCAAGGAGAAGAGAATTCCCATGAAAGCATAAAGACCCATTTCCTCTTAGGAGGAGAAAGTTGAAAGAATGTTATGAGTGAAAAGCAACCTTAAAACTTGGCTACTGCTTGATGAACAACATATGATGAAGTCTATATATATACATATATATAGAATTCAAAGAATGATCTGGACTGGACCAACTGTAGTTGGAGAGGAACTTTAGAGTACGGACTAAGGAAATATGGTTCATATACATTTACCCTCTCTTGACAAGCCTTTCCTTCGTCGTGATGTTATTTGGTCAACAACAGCATTGTGACACAATTTTTGACCATCTACTTTATACCCATTGGCAAACAAGTTTAGTAGTTATAATAAAAGTTATATTAAATAATACTTCCTCCGTCTTAAATAAATAGTCTTATTTTGATAAGTTAATTTTTTTTAATATTATACTAGCTAGACTTGCTTATACATTTTTCGAATCTCACTAAAGTACTATTTTTAGAAATGTGACTATTTTTTTTAGGACAAATCGAAAAAAGAAAGAGGAAAAAAAAAAAGTCTATTTTTAAAATTTATGCTTACAATCTTCATAATTTTATAACTTTACCCTCTACATGTGGTATAAATATATTAACTATACTCAAATATTTTTGTAATTATGGCAAATTCTAAAGATACTTAGAACTTCTCCAATTAATGTGGTTTATCTAGTAAAAAATCTTAGACCAAAAGATAGATTTTTCCCAAAAAAATCTTTCAATTGCAAACATTTAGGTGGAGATGAGGTGACATTTAGAGCTCGTTTGTTCGAGCGTTTTAGCCAAAATGTAGGATTAAAACGCAACTTATTCCCTAACTTAGCATTTCAATGCTGCGGTAGAAAAAGCTGCGTTTTAAAACGATGGAATTCCTAGCTTTTTCCCAAAACGCAGTAGGGAATAAAAAGCTGCGTTTTGACATAATATCCCAAACACATTTATAAAGAAAAAGCTGCGTTTTAAATAATCTGGGTTTTAAAAACGCTGCGTTTTCAAAACACTGCGTTTTGAAAACGCTACACTAAACGGACTCTTAGAGCCCGTTTGGTCGAGCGTTTTGGCCAAAACGCAGGGATAAAACGCAGCTTATTTGCAAAAAATGTGTTTCAATACTGCGGCAGAAAACACAGCGTTTTCAAAACGCAGCTGCGTTTTAAAACGCTAGAATTCCCAGCTTTTTCTCAAAACGAAGGTTTTAAAACGCTACTAGGAAAAAAAAGCTGCGTATTGAAGTGATATCCCAAACGTATTTATAAGGAAAGACCTCCGTTTTTAAAACACTGCGTTTTTTAAAATGCTGCGTTTTTAAAACACTGTGTTTTATAAACGCTGTACCAAACGGGCTCTTAGTTGGGAAGACATCATCTACGTAATTTTCTACTTCTAGAAGGCCCTAGAGGATGTCTTTCCATCTACGTCATTTACCGTCAGTTTTTATTTTTATTTTTAACCGTAATCAGTTACAGTATGAAATAATTTTTATTTTTTGGTTTTTATAATTAATCATAAAAACTATCACCTTTGAAAGAATGTTTTAAAAAGATTCTTGTATTGGACCACGTTTAAAAAGATGACTTTAATCTCTATCTAATAATTTTTTTACCACATACAAAAGAAGTTTTCTTATTTAAGCATGTCAAATAGAAAAAATTAGATGATACCATTGAAATTACTCTCATATATCTCTTAATTGTTAAATTATTCAAACTTGAACTTTTTGAATAGAACGAAAGCTAGCTTAGAGTCAAAGGTTTCAGATTCCATTAAAACGCTCATTTTTTGAATTGGATATGTTTTTACATAAGATTAATGTGATTCTTTTGAGTAGTTTCGTACACTAATTTAATTCACTTCTTCCAAAGATGCCGTTAGTTTAACCCTTGATGATTAAGCATAAATAAATAGATAAATAAATATTATTTTAAAAAAAAAAAAACCTCAACTGTGATCTTTAATTGGAGAAATCGGTTTAGAGTCTAAATATAGTAAAGGAATGTACTCCCTCCGTTTTAGGCAAATAGTCCACTATACTATTTTAGGATGTTTCACTTAAAAAGTCCATTTTAAAAAATTATGTATACAATCTTCATAAAACTTTCAACTTTACCCTCTACATGTGGTACAAACATATTAACTATGCTAAAATATTTTTGTAATTATGACTAACTTCAATACTACTTATATATCTTTTAATTATTAGACTTTTTCAACTTAAAATTTTTGAGTGGAACGAACGGAGTATTACAAAGGACACGCTGTAGAAATGAAGAGTAGTTGGAGAAGCTGAGTTTGGTGGCTTATGTATTGTCAATGGCCTTTCATGGGGTTTCCCATACAAGGATAGTTGGTAATAAAATGGACCCTTTTTTGTAGCACTTTCCTCCCAAGCAAAGAAGCTCATTTCTTTCCCCTCATTGTATTTGTGATTTGGTTAAAATTGTTGTTTCATATAAAAATTAAGATAAAAAGAAGGAAATGATAGGGGGTTGAAATTATGTATCTAACTTTTTTTCATTGTAATCGAGGTGGTAGCATGTGATGAGGTCCAACGAGTTTTAGCTCAACTGGTATTGCTCACTTCTCTTAACAAATAGGTCGGGTATTAAAGTGTCACCAGAGACAATCTGACACTTAACTACTCTCAACAGAGAGATCGAGTGTTCAAGTCTCACGAGAGTCACCGTTGTTGTTCAAGTCTAACTAAAGGGTCATTTAGTACTGCTCACTACTTTTAACAGAGAAGTAGAGTGTTCAAACCTCACCAGAGCCACCATGGTACTTTACTACTCTCAACAGAAGTCAGATGTTTAAAGCCTCCCAAGACACCATTTATTCTAGCCATAGCAAATGCACCGTATAGTCTTAATTGTAATCTTTCAATGCATTAAATAATATTAATAATAATAGTTGGGGTAAGGTCTATGTCTCCTCCAACTTAAAAAAATAAAAAAATACAATGAGTTAAAAGATAATGTCACATGTTAAACAATGTCATTTCTAACCAATTATATACTTGTTGCCTAAATCGAGATGAAAAATTTAGACAAGATAATGGATCCCGACAACTATTCTAAAAAGAAACTTTACGAGATCAATATTTGCCCATGAAGAAGAAGATAAAAACAAGTTGGATGTTTGATTTAATTAATGGATAGGAATATGAGTATAGCTTTGATATAGAATATGTATTGGTATTGGTATAAAAGATTTGTCGTAGTTGTACCAACTACCCTCTCTCACACACACAGATTTTTCACCTCTATTTTTTATTTTTTTGGGTCACCAATGTTCTTTCCATTCACATGATATCCCACTATGGCTCTCCCAAACTTGTTTCCAGATTCATGAGTTGCTAGGCTTGAAAGGTATCAAACAATACAAAAAGTGTTACGTTAATCACTCCGTCTGGTTTGTTGGATGGAAAGTTTAATTTTTTTTTGAAAACTCGAAATTACCCTTAAAATTACCATGTGTCGGGCACATGTTCTCTTTCCCTCACCTTCACCCTCACTTCAAGGAGTTCAGACCAAACACAAACCCGGGCATAGCAGCGGTAAACCCAGATGAATTGGGTTCTTTCTTTTGGTAATTTTTGTTTTTATTTTAGCTTGGGCATCTCATCACTAGAATCCCAATTGAATCCTGCAAATCCAGATAGGGATTTTTTGTTATACGCAAGAAAGATGAAGAAAAAACCTAAATTGAACCTAAAAAGGAAGAAGGAGAGAGAGAGAGTATACATCTTTGACGGAGGAGTCGCTCCCAGCATCGGCATCTTTCCCAGCAATAATAGTGGCTTCCCCTAATTGTTGGAAGATGACGGAGTCAGGAAAGTTGAAATTTCACTATCATCACCACGGAAGGACCATAGGGAGAGACGAGAGACAGAGGCTAACCTGGGTGCTCTATGTCTCAAAGGGGACGATTCAAGACCAGTAGCGGCTGCGGCAGCAACAGAGGGGAGATGGTAGATCTGGAGAAGAGATGGAAATTTGACAAAATATTGTGTTGGTATTGGATCGATCGGTTCGCAAGGTTGTAGATTAGAAAAAATGGGGATAGTCAGTATCCTCAAAAATCTCTTCATGCAACCCTAATGTCTCTCTTTCTCTTATTGTAGCAGCCACCCCCATTTCTTTATTTCTCTCTACCCACCTTACCGATCTATACTTTCTCTACCTAATTGAGATGACTATCATATCATTTTTGAAACATCAAATGGGTGGTCATGATTTCAGTCCCTGAAGAAGTAGAAGGAGTCACGGCCGAAAAAATGGTGAGGGGCCGCCAGAGAGACGACGAGGAGCACCTGTAAAGCAGCAAATAAATGCACTATTGCCCGGTCTAGTTCCTCCTCAAATAGAAATTGTTTCTAGTTATTATTTCCAGGGTTTGGTGTTTGATTTGGTTCCAAGAATTAGGTTCTTCCTTTTGATAATCCTTTTTTTTTAGTTAAATTAACATTATTGGGCATCTAAAGGGCATTTAAGTCTTTTTGCAGTATTCTGTCAAGAAAAACTAACGGCGTTCATTTTATGTACCAAATTGATACTTTTTGTAAAGTATAGTTATTAATCTGTGAAAAAAAATTGTAAAGTGAGCTTATCGGATCTTTTACGATAGTAGAGTGATGAAATAGAGAATTAAGCATAATCTTTATTTAAACTAAGTTACTTACCATACGCGCCTGGTGCTCAGCGACGCTGATGTACCCCGTCGTGTGCTTCGTTCCAGTCCCCGACCCGCTAGCCCTGTTCTCCTTTGCCCTCTCCGAGGCCTCCTTGGTGGCAGGCCCACCCCAGTAGGCTTCGTACTGAGCCCAAACCTCTTCGATCATGTTAGGGGGCTGCCTCTTCATAAAGTACTTCGACTTCGTCTTGTAGACAAAGTTCTTGTACCGATCAGCACACAAATCCTTGAACACTGCCAAGACCTCATCATCCAAATGCCCGGGCCAAGAATACCTCGCCTAGAAAAAATTGCATGATTAGATAACTATACAATAAATAAACATTTCAAATAAAGTAATTATATTACAACTTGTACCTTAAATTCACCCCAACATTCATCTTTTTTCGCCACTGAGATACTTCTATATTGTGGCCAGAACTATGTGTGCTGTGAGGAATGGAGAAGATCTCCAAACCAACGTGAGGGATGAGGGCTGACTCCTACAAATCTGATAAAAATTCAATTTTTCAATTCTTATATATGGTAAATACAACAAATTAACTATGAAATAAAATAACATAAGGAAAAAGTGTAAGTAAGTAGAAACTTACTGTTTAAAAGCTAGATAAATGGATGTAATAATTCTTTCCCCCGAGTCTAACTGGGAAGGCTCGTCGGTAGTGGTCGCTACCGATGATAAAGGGCTGGTAGGGGAGCCCTGCGTGAAATTCACATCCTGTAGAGGTGTCGATGTGGATGGGGCTGGCTGTGTGCCAGTAATAAAAGTAGCTAGGGAGCGCACCTTCCCTAGTCTACTCCTACTACCAGATCCTCGGCCAGAAGACATGTCTAAATACAATAACATTAATAAATGAACTCAATCACATTAATAAGTGACACCTCAATATATATGTGTGTGTGTGTGTCGAGAGAGAGTATTCAATAGTTACTTCATCTCTCTAACCATCAATGATTACTATTATTATTATCTATTAAATCAAAAATTTATGGCTAAGATTTAATGGTTAATTTGAAAATGCAATTAATGCAAGTAGATGAGTCATTTAATGCAATTAATCTCAACCTTTGATTTTTGATCCAATGGTTGATATAACAGTAACCATTGATAGTTAGAGAGATTAAGTAACCATTGAATACTCCCTCCTATATATATATAAAGTTTGTGAGAATGTCTTAGGTTGTGAATCCAAAATTTTTAGGGTTTAGGGTTTAATGTATGAGTTTAGGTTTAGGGTTAGCTAGGTTTAGGATTAATTAGGGTATCGGTATTAGTTAGGGTTTGTTAAGGGTTAATTAGGGTTAATTATGTTTAGTGTTTAGAGTTAATTAGGGTTAGGGTTTAGAGTTATTTAGGGTTATGGTTTAGACATAATTAGGATAATGGTTTAGAGTTAATTAGGGTTATGATTTAGAGTTAATTAGGATAATGGTTTAGAGTTAATTAGGGTTATGATTTAGAGTTAATTAGGGTTTAGATAGGGTTACAGTTTGTTTAGGGTTTAGGATTTGCTAAATTCAACCTAACAATCTTGATCACTATGTAACTAATGATCAATTCCATAAATAATTGAACTAACCTAGTAGTGTTAATCTTGTTTATTCACAAGTCCAAGTGCTTAAAACTATTTTGTTCGCATATGCGCTTATTCGATCATTTTATTTTTTAAAAAAATTAATTTCATTCGACAAGTTAAACTTTTTAATATTGTAACTTTACTTGCTTACACAATCTTCGAATCGCACTAAAATTATTACTACCATTTTTAAAAATGAGACTATTTTTTAAGCAGGGGGACTATATATTATGCCATCCGTTTCAGGTAAAGAGTCCTCCGAGAGGTTTTGGATTCGATTAAAACCTACTTTTCGAATTGGATATGTTTTTACTTTTTCGTTCTCTTTTTTATTGATAAGATTAATAAAGTGGTTCTTTTGAGTCACTTTCGTACACTTAATTTAATTCACTTCTTTCAAAGATGCAATTAATTTAACCCTTGGTGATTATGAAAAAAAAAAAAACAAACTTCACATGCTTTCTTTACTTGGAGAAATCGGTTTAGAGTCTAAATAAAGTGAAGGAAGGTTTTATTGGTTTCATGACGGACATGTAGCAGAAATGAAGAGTTGTTGGAGAAGCTGAATTTGGTGGCTTATATATTGTCAATGCCTTTCATGGGGTTTCCCATACAAGGATAGTTAATACTCCCTCCGTTTTAAGTAAAGAGTTCACTTTTGACTTTTTTTTGGTCAATTTAATTAAAATTTGACAGATAATTTACATAAATTTAGTTGTTTTTACAAAGTTATAAAAGTTATAATCTATAGTATTCTTAAGGTAATTTTTAATTAATAAAATTTTATTTCCTAAAATATAATGTAAATTTTTTATTTGATTTAATCATATGATGATTTCTAAAAAGAAAAATAGACTCTTTGTCGAAACTAATGGAGTAATAAAATGGACCCTTTTTAGTAGCACTTTCCTCACAAGCAAAGAAGCTCATTTCTGGATATTATTTTATAAAGTGTTACAAACTCTTATTCTAATTGTTAGGTTTTCGCTACATGTGCATCGAAAATAAAGTAGTAAAAGCATCACTAATGCAAATATAAATGTAGAAAAAATTTGGTATCACCTAAGATTTACACATTTTTCTAAGAATTTTTTTTTTTAATGCAACCGTCAAGCAGGGTTATGAATACGATGTGTAAACTAAATTGTCTCACCCTTCTAAGAAAAAGATCTCATCTTTGAAGGAGAGGCCCTTCTTCTGGGGATGAATAGCTATGGACTTATGGGTCAAGGAGAACCGGAAGGTGAGGCCCTGCTCAATTATGTCTTTGGCTTTGATCGTTGAGAATTTCCTTGAACATCTGCTTCAAACACTTTACTTTCAAGGTTGGTTGCTTCTGCGAGTCCACCCTGGCGTGCTGACTGGGCAAAGGCACATTAGGGTTGGGGAGGCAGGTTGCTAACGTTACATCTTTCATGGTGTGGGTGGACTCGAAGAAGCACATCGATTTCTCTATCACTGACCAAAAACGCCACTGCTCTGCTACTGGAGAGGGTGATAAAGAGAATGAGGACTGAGTAGTCATGCCCCTAGCTTTCTTTTGGGTGTGGGTTACAAGTTTTGCTTGTTTGAGTTTAAAATGAACAAAAACGGTCCTTCGTAACTACTCCCTCCATTCCAAGCGGGGATGTTTTATTTTAAGAGTATACTTTCACTCTCCATAAACTTTAAATGTAGACTCTTTTGAGTTGAACGGAGATAGTATCAACTTATACTTTGGTTAAAATCAATCATCTCATTATATATATATATATATATATATATATATATATACACACACACACACACACACACTTCGCAGGTTGTAGATAGAAGATGAATGCTTTGCATTAATACGGCTACAAATGAGATGTTACAACAACCAAGTAAAAAGTGTCATAATAGAAAATGGTACAACAGCTGAGTAGCAGCGTACAAATTGGTAGGGGTTACATTTAAGTGGATTAAACCGTGGGCAAAATGAGCACTCCTTCAGACACCACATATGGAGAGAAGAAGATGATGATGAAGACCGACTGCATCAAAGTTCGTCCTGCAAAACAAACAAAGAATACTCTTCTAAGTAGTCGATTGATTCGCATGTAGAGGATTCATTTTAATATAATTTATAGAATACGTGATCAAATTCAATCTCCCCGGGGTCGTTATTTCCACCAATTCTAGGATCAAAACCTCCTTCACGATCACCAACCTACTGCACTACAGCAACTATAGCCACCAACAACACAATATCTGCGTGCCTACATAACTATTTTCTGCTAAAGCTACAATACCCAGAGTCCTAATCTCCCACCTCAACCCTCATGATATGATTATGGTACCAATTTCATAATGCATGTTAACAATGCAAAAGATAACCTAATTATGGGGATCATGGTCGTGTTTTCTAAATATAGTTCCACTAAATGTGGTTTTGACCTGTCTTGTCTAAACTCTGAAAAAGAAAGACTACTTTCAAGAGCTGAACAAAACAAAGGGGCATATCGATTCAATTCAAAACCATGTGAAACTCAACTATTTTGAAATTTCTTTTTAGCATATTGTAGGATGCTTGGAACAATTCATGACGAGATTATCCAGAAAGTAAATTCTTTTAAGCTTACATGATAATCATCCAAGTAATCATGGCGATCATGCTGCAAAATAGAAGTCAAAGTTGAGATTAGATTCTCCTTTCAATTGTAGAAGGGATGATAAAGGACCAAAAAACCAAACTACAATGACCATGTGCAACTTTATCCCAAAGAAGTATGCCTCATCTAGTCTAGTTTATAACTGGTTAATGATTATGCATCTCAGTAAAACAGCTCTAGGCAATAACATGAACGTCCAATAAAAACATAGTTTGGAAAATCCAATTCATGGCTACAAGAATGAAAGATGCAAACATCTAGTACAGCTTACAAGAGGCAAGAAAGAAAAATACTCGAGTAGAGACTCAAGTCTACCATGTCTCTTCTTATAATCTGACGGAAAACTAAAAGTAAGTAGCCCGAAAGAGAGAGTTCTACAAATATATAGTAAGAATAGAAAGAGACAAAGCATATTGATACCCACCCTTCTGTATCTGTCCCTATATCGTTCCCTATCTCGGTGTCGTCGATCATAGCCCCGCTCTCTTTTCCGCCTTTCACCTTCCTCTCTTGCTCTTTGGGCTTCCTGCACACATAAGATAATAGAAGCACTTATTAAGTCAACTAATAGCCATGATAAATCAAATGTGATAGTTAACGAGACCACAGACCTCTTCCTCTCTAGCTTTTTTCACTTTCTCTGCTTCCTCCAGGGCCTCTTTTTCAATCTAAATCCATAAAGAGGACAAAAGAAACATCAGAGAACTTTCAAAATTGTATCTGGCTGAGATTGTTAGAGCAGAGGCACACCTCTCTATTGGCAAAAACTTCTTGCACTACGCTTTTGGCATACTCTGGATCATCGCAAATAAGAACGTTGTCATAAACGGAACCAGCTTTTACCTACAGTCAAGAACATCATGACACTTGGCAACATAAAAAATAAATCATCTTCAACTAAGGATAAGATACAAGACCCTACCTGCCACACTTCAATGCCAACATATTTAATTGGTTTGAGCACGTAAAGGTCTGGATCGTCTTCAAATTCTATATGGTCAAATGAAAAGATGCATTAATTCTCTTCGGAAACTAAGAATTTAGTAGCACACAAAGCAGAAACATGTAGTTTATGCAGTTACGCAGTACCTGGGTTATCAATCCAAGGAATTTTCCACTTCCCCTTGTAGTTGGGATTTTTTATTTTCTGTTCATTAGAAAGTATACACTAATCAAATACTGGCACAATGATATGAGCTTTGAGCTTTCCAGGTATCTCTCAATCACTTTTTACCATACCTTGCGTTTCCATGGCCCTTTGTATGCTGGATTGGGTACCTTGGGCGGCCTCCATATTCCATCCTCTTCTTCATCCCAACTATCAGGCTATACAGAAGAAAAAGATAAATCAAGACTTAGCTCACTTGATCTTTTTCCTTGCCTTTTTTATGCTCTAACAGGAGTTACAGGACGTATACATAGTACCCTAAAATATCTCTCATTTGGATCCTTACATATGTCACCACCAGAATATACTGTGTGGGTGCATTTATGTTTCATGACAGGAGGAGGGCCCAAGGGGGATTGCAAAAAAGAAATGCGGAAAAAGAAGAAACGTTGAGACAATTGTGTTTGTGCAAGATGTGGCAAGAAGGCTTATTCCATTTCATAAAAAGATAGCGCCAGCATGTTATGAGAAGTGTGACACTATTGCAAATACTTTTTTAATTCCCCCAAAAAAGATGTGCAATCACACAGCGCTGCACTAGCGGTGATAAAAGCCAAAAGTAATATGAATCAAGAGGTCAAAAAATATATAAAATGAGAAAGAATAGAAGAAAACTATAGCAGCCTTTTTGATAAGTAACCAACCCGCAGGAAACTAAGAAGAGTTGAGAGTTAATAAGCCAGGGAACATGTTATTCTTAACGAATCAACTAACCTGCTTAGCTTTTGGGTCAGGAATTTCCCGCGGTATTGAATCGTAGCCCTGGATCCACAACAATATATACAATTAATAATCAACGGGTTAACCAAAGATACAAGAAACTACAAACAATTGGATACCTCAGGTTTGATGTCGTTTGGATCTTCAATGTATTCTCTCTCTTCCCAATCTGCAGGCTGGGAAAATTTCTAACCACTTTAGACAAAATAGCAAAAATAATAATCACCTGATAATTTAATGATTGAAATCAAGTCAGTTGTGAACACCAAAAAGTGGGAGTCTGCATTAACTAATCATAAACAGCGGCGAGATTCTGAGCTCAAGATTACCTTTTTGGCATTCACATCTTTAATTTTACGTGGAGGAAGTATATCCCAGTCAGTATACATGCTTCCAGAGTCTCTTTCTCGACCATCAATTAGGATACTATAACTTGCATCAGGCCTAAGAATAAATGTGTAGAAATGGGTTAACTTGTCTGTTTCGCATTGCAGATCCTTCTTGATGGGGTAGTTCTGCCCCTGGTACGAAAGTATAACATGAAGCTTCTTTGTCTGCGTGCCACATAAATCTGGTCCAAACATCAAGCTACATAAACAAAAACAAAACGTGAGTAAATTCAATTGAAGCCTATATTAAATAAAGTTTAATGAGCAATACAGCTGAAGTGACACTACAAAAACGAGATGAAGTAAAACAGCAGGGGGAAGAGAGAGAGAGAGCATTCATATTCAGCATGCAGTAAGACCCAAACCTGTAAGGAGTGTCTCCACCAAATTTCTTTTGGTTAACAAACCCTGAGAGAAGCTTGATATATCCACCACCACACTCAATGTCTTGCTCAAACTTTATAGAGTACTGTAATACCAGTGTTCTATCCTTGTTGCTGAATTCGGGTATCTTGGCGGAGATGGCATAATGTCTGGCATCGGTAGATGTCTGAATACCTGAAAAAGTTTAAATCATCAGAATCCTTCTGTCTCAACCTCTTTGTCCTACTAAAATGTATCAGCAGGTGCTACTCTCAAATGCTGCAAAATTGGAACCTTAGAAAAAAGGTAGCAACCAGAATTCTAAGCAACTAGAGTTCCTTGTAGGCAAAGATAGACTACATACAACGTAGAAAAAGAAAGAGTAAAAAGATGGAAGGAGTAGATGATAATGAATGTATCTGTTTGGATATGGAAGAATCTTTTAGTTCTTTTTTCAATGTAGGTTCACTAGAAATGTTCGGATGCAGACTATGCAAAGATACCAGATGAGTGTTGCGCTTCTTGTTATTGATATTTGAGTAAAATTTTTCAGGGAAATTCTTCATTGCTAAGTCAAGACGCTATATTTATCAGCAGTCCACAATTCATGGAAAGAGAAATTCACGACTTTCCCAAGGAGTTTCAGCAGACAATCACATACACGGCTAGGGATGTTGCCGTCAAAGTTCATTTGATGGCATAAGGTTTCTAGGGTATACAAATGGCTGATTTTGAATGTATTTGGACATTCAGCGAGAATGTTGGTGTAATGAGTCTTTGATCTTTCTGAATCTTATTGATTTACCAGTGGCTTACCCTGGATGGGTTAATAATTTGTCTTGGTCATAACACAATGCAGAGTTAAATTAAAAGTAATATGTAACAGTAAAATAAAAGTAAGCCACTAGAGTTCCAGGCGATTGCAAAACATGCACCTCTACATGTAAAGATTGGAATAACCCCATGGTTTGTAATAGGTAATCAATATGGCCTCCTGTCAAAATTATATAAAAGTTATGCGGACAACAGAAAACTAAGTACATGATAGGTAACGAGAAAAGGGACTAATATTGTATCTATGCCATATGGAACTTGTTGAATCATGAGGGTTATTAAACCATACAGCAAACTAGTACGGCCTTGGAGTTGGATGTTTGGTAAAGATCCTGGCTCTACTATAGGCTAGAGTAAATTAATTAATACTTTTTCAATCCAACAAAAATAGATAATTAAATAAAGAACAGAGTAAAACAATAATTGCAGCCAAAGGTTAATCCTCTTCCTATATTCACACAATCATAAGCATCAAAGTGCAAGATAGCCTTATGGACTTTGTCATACAGAATCCCAACTAAAACTGAAGCGGAGGTCATACCTTTATCATCGGGGTCAGCAGACCACGTTCCAGCGGTGTGCTTAAATGAACCAGCTTTCCCTTCACTTCTTTTCCAATCAGACTTGACCCAGCGGCTCTGCCACCCATCTTTTTGCCAACAAAAACCAGAGATATTATTTCCACAATCAAGAACCCATGTTACAATTAATAAACCCCAATACAGAGAGATACTGTAAGAACAATGGAGATTTTTTTTAGGATTTAGCCAAGGATGCAGCTTAAAGAGTCTTAACTTGGAAAACATAACGGAGAACTTTTCAGTCCATGGTTTTTACTTATTTTTTAGTCAATGGTTGCAGTGTAAAAGTAGGGGGATAAGTGAGACTATTAGGCTATATCCTTGTTTTGTTTTACAGCTACTGATGTGGCAGAGAGAGGGGGGGGGTAGAGAGAGTGGGAGAGAAAGAGAGAGAGAGAGAGAGTGAAATCCTATCTTCTTTTTTTATCAAAAGACCTACTCTTTGCATCCCAAAATGAGTGTCTTTTCAGTTCTTCAAGGAAATCATACAAGTTAACCTCTTAGGCATTTTTAGTAGCACACATTTACGTGAATGCCCTTGGGCTATGTTTGGCAACTCAATTTTAAGCTTTGGATTTGGAATTACAAGAATAAATGATACTCCATGGAATTCATTTTGTTCTTCCAATTCCATATTCAACCGCTTGGAATCGAGTTGCCACAAAGCCTTGGCATCCACATTATAGCATTGCAAGTGCATGCTAGGACATGATAGTTGGCAAAGGTTGAATTCAGTAAATTCATAGAAAAATGACACTCGGTTCTAGGACAAGAAAATTTTGAAAAGGCACATGAGACCACTATATATGAATTGAGTAATGTTACATCCATGATCCACCTAATAAGTACCTAATTTTGTACACAAAATGATGTAGTGTCCTATGTGTCATTTTATTTGTCACCTTATGGGCTCTACTATGTGTTAAAAAGTGAAGCCAACTAAATGATAAATAAGATGCAACATCATTTTGTGCACATAGTTAGGTACTTAATAAGTAGCTTTAGCATTACTCAAATGAATTTGCAAATAAAAACAGTTTATTTATAGTTAGAAATTAGCCTACAAGTTCCAACTGTTTTAATAGGAACTGTGGACTGCTTTTTGACCATGACATTGGATCATCCTTTTTGGATCATCCTTTAAGGAATAATTAAAATTAGAAATTTGTTTCCAACAGCAATAATAACTCGAATTAAACTCCCCACCACCCCCATTTCCCAGAAAAAGATAATAATAACAAAATAAATATCCTCAAGGCTCTGTTTGGTTCGAGGAAAATATAAGGAAACAGAAACGAAAGAAGAAGTTAAAAAAATTACTCCATAATGAAAGCATCATTATGAAGATACCAATTCATATTTCTACACAACTCATAATTAAAGCATAATACTAACAAAAAGTGCAATTATGAACTTTTCTTAAAATTATTTCCATTTTTATTTTTCTTTTCCTGATTCTCACTTTCCTTTTCCTTTCCCTTTGTACCCTCCAAGAACCAAACATACACCAAAAATTGAACACACACACACACACACACTCAACATAATAGTGACTTTAGCTTTGAAAAACGCTCACAGCTGAAAAAATCACACACACAGCATACTAGTGAGAAAGACACTTCACAGCTAAAAAATGAATATGATACTCAAAAACACGAGAAATTTCAGTCAAAAAGTAGAAATTACAGAGAAAGCAAAATTTGGATCAAACAAAACAAAACCGCAGAAACGAGCTAACGAAGTGAAAAAATAGAAATCAAGCTCAATTAATCTCTAAACTAACTTACAATTTCAAAAATATATATATATTATAAAACTAAGCTAAAATTTTGAAATTACTGTCATGGCAGACAAGTGTAGCTTATTAGTAGTACCTTCGAAACGCTCCTCAAAGATGATTTCAGCAACTGAATGATTCAGTAAAGAGATTAGTACTAGTAGAAGAAGCTGAAGCTTGAGATTGAGCTTGGGCTTAGATTTGAAGCATCGAAAATGGAGGAATTTTTGGTCCGCCATTGATGCGGATCACGAAGTGTTGCAAATTGGGTTCGGATGTTTTTGGGTTCTTATAGAGATACTTGTTGTTAAAATGGGCCTACATCGGAGTTTAATTACGGGGTGTGCCCTTCCATTTCCGACGTCCACGCTTGAGTTTATACTTGAGGTATGACTTGGAATATCAAAGGTGTTGACCCTAATCGCCCAATGAGGGACCACTCTTACGTTTCATTGACCAATGGCATTGCTTCTTTACCATCTTCCCACCTTTCCATGTTCTTTCTTTCTGTCTTCTTTTTTCTTTTTACTTTTTTAAGGTTAGTTTGTGAAATTTCCTTTTTTAATGCGAGGACACAAGTGCGGTAAATCTTACAAGTCCCTCGGTCCGGATAAATAATTTTAGCTGATAAAGTAAAAAAGTTAATAAATATAATTTATCATATGTTATAAAATATATTTTGATGATAATATTTATAAATATTAATTGAATTTAATTATTTTAAATAATTAAATTTGTAACGCCCGAACCATTCGTGTTAATTATATACACTTGATTAATATGCTTTTTACTGTCATTGTCATTTCATGTATACTTTTTATTTGATCATGCTTGAATTTGAGTGGATTTTATACTTCTCATGTGCATTGTTATGTATTTGAATCTTGGTATCCACTTGCACTTGTGTTGGGTTGTATTTGTAGCCTTGTTGTATAGCAATTTGAATGAGTTTCTATTGTGTTTTGGATGAGTTTGAGGTAGTATCATCTTTGGAGGACTTTGGAGTGTTTTGGAATTACTTTGGAGGTATTTGGAAGCCTTTTGTCCTGAATCAGCCCCTATGCAGCCGCATTGTGCGAGCTTGCCCAAAATCCCAATTTTCTGAAATCTATGCAGCCGCACAGGATGCTCGCATAAGGCGTCCGCATAGCGTCGTACTCTGTTATTTGGTTTGACGAACTTTTAAGTTGTTTGACCATTTAATCTTCATCTAATGGCTGAGATTAAACCCGACCTTTGACCCTCTTGACCAGGCTCTCTTATACTCCTAGGCTTCACTTGAGACCCTTAAGTGAATTCATTCATCACCTTCATCCTTGAGCTTTAGAGAAATAGTTGAGAGAGAGTTCTTGGGAAAGAAGTCTTGTATCTTGAGTAATTGGAGACCATTTAGCAATCCAACACCATCTTTGTGAAGCTCTTGGCTAGGGGAAGTCATCCCTTAGCTTGCATGTTGGTTGCCTTGGCTTAAATCTTCAAGAGATAAGCTACTACCCCCTCTTCTTCTCTATTTATGTCTTGTATGACATCCTAGACTTGTTAAATGATGAAACCATGTTAAAATCATTATATTTGGGTATGTTTTACCATGTTGACTTTATAATTTTGTGGTTGACTTGTTGTATGTGATTTTGGACTTGTTTCTATATGTTAGAAATTCAAAGTATGGTTATTAATTGTTAAGTTTACGGTATAATTGATTCGCGTAAACTCGAACTCATTAGAAACCAAAAATGACTCTAACGGAATTCGTTAGGATTTCATAATTTATGAGACCACGTGTGTGATTTGAAAATTCTTGGATGATTCGGGTGATTCGTTTGGAAAGTTAGTTACACCGGTTGTGTGTATTAATATTACGTTGTTTGTCGTAATTTTTGTATGTTGGTGAATTTGTTGTTGTAGGATTTTTATAACCTACTTGAGACATTCATATTGTTATTGAATGTTATTGTTATGGTATACTCCCTACTTTGGAGTATGGCCGTTTATTTTTAAATATTGAGTAAATATTATACTTGAACATTTAGTTAAGTCCATGGCATATTTGTTTTGGCGGTGTATTGACGCTCGATTATTGCGGGAGCCGGGGCTACGTAATAATTGAAGGCCAATATATCGGGCATCGCCCTACCATTGGCCACGGTAGGAAAATAGCACCAAGTGTTGTATGGTACAGCCACGACTTTGGTAAGCTATTACCGTGGTGATTTTGCCGGGTTGTAGGGACCGGGGGCACCCGATGTTGTGAATACAAATAAAATGGTTCACAAGTTCTTTGTTTGAATTCTTGGTTTTGATTATGGTTCGAGCACGTCAACAACGGCTTCGAATTCAGAATTTGATTTATTGATCGAGCACGTCAACAACGACTTCGATATTTGGTATTATATTGAGTGGTTGGTTGGAAGTATTGGTTTGGTCGGATGTGTACCTCGACGTCGTATCCCTTTAAACGTGTTTACTTATCGCTCTTATGTGCTTCTTATACAAGCGAATGTTGGTCATGGTTTCTAACTAGTATGAGACGGTTGGCGATCATTGAGCCTCTCGTGAAGTATAAGGTTATTTGGTTACATGTTATACTTGTGGTATGTTTTAACGTTAATTTTCCGCGCACTTTGAATTAGATTATATTTTACCAAGCTCGTTAGCTCGAGGTATTTGTGGCTAGCTAATGTGTTGTTTCTCGGGCTTGTTGTATTACCGTTGAGGTTTCGTTTGTCTTACAGATCTTGTTTGTTTAAAAGAAAACTTGCACGTGCATTACAGGATTTTATCATGACTTTTCATTTCTTTTTAAAAGGAATTTTAGAATTGCCCTGTTTGTGTTCTTGTCATCGCAGACCAAACGAGATTCCACATAGGATTTCGGGTCGGGTCGCGACAGTTGGTATCAGTGCATAAGTTAGCTAGCCAGGAGAGTATCTTTGGCTTAGGAGGGTTGGTTGTGTGATTAAGTCGTTAACGTCGAGCATTTTTTTGTGTAGGTGTTTAATCCTGGTTGAGACACGTCATGGTACTAGTACTGAGGAGGCTGGCTCGAGTGGGGCCGGGATTGCTTCGGGTGAACAGGGTAATATTCCACCACCCACCCAGCCTAGAGTTCAACCAGTGGAACAACCGGATGTTCAGCCTGAGATACCGGTAAATCAGAACGAGGGAATCGTGAATGTTATGTAAGGATTCATGCAGTCGATGATGGAAATGAACAGGCAGAACATGGATCTACACCAACAGGCCATGGCAGGAATGGGACAGGCAGGAGGCAACAGAATAGGTCAACCATTTTAAGGCAACGGGGACTATGATCACAGGTTAGGAAGATTCTTGAAAATGAATCCGCGCAGTTTTGATGGTGAACCGGATCCCATGAAAGCAGAAAAGTGGATTGAGTCGCTTGAGAAGATCTTCGTAACAATTGAGTGTTCCAACGAATACAAATTCAAGTTTGCGACATTCAAGTTGGAGGACGCATTGGAACATTGGTGGAAAGTGTTGGAAGCTAGTTGGATTCAGGAGCAGGTAGTGCGTACGTGGGAACTTTTCTTGAGATAGTTCAGAAACCATTTCATTCCGGATATAGTACAAGCAAAGAAAGAAGTGGAATTCCTTAGTTTGGAGCAGAAAATTTTATCAGTGGCTTAATATTCAACTAAATTCACCGCATTAGCAAGGTATTGTGCTCATCTGGTCCGACTGAGGAAAATAAGGTGTATCGATTTGTGAAGGGTTTGAGAATAGAGTACCGTAAACAACTGTTACCTATGGATTTACCGAGCTACCAGGGCGCAGTCGACAAAGCATACAAGATTGAACACGACATTGAGGAACATCGAGGTAAGTTGAATAATACAGGTGGTTATCAACAGGGATCACGGACACAATGAAAGAGACAGGGTACAAGTGGAGCTATTAGTAAGGGGAACAACTCGAACCGTCAAGGAGGTCAGTATCAGCAGCAATCACAAAATCAAGGAAGTGTTGAGCGTGGCCAAAGGGACATGAGATTCGTTTGTAACTTTTGTAAAAAGACGGGGCATATGAAAGATAGGTGTTGGCTGAAACAAGGAAAGTGCTTACTATGCGGCGATGACACTCACTTCAAAAAGGATTTCCCGAGGAACAGAGGAGTATAACAGGGTGGGGCACAACAAAATGTGGGTGTGAAACGACACAATGACAATCGACCGAGGGTTCAGGTTCGAGTCTTCGCTTTAAACCAGAGGGGAGTTCCTGACGCCCCCAATGTTATAGGAGGTACTTTGTTTGTCGAGAAAGAGAGATCCCAAGTGCTTATAGATCCAAGGTCATCCCATTCATATATTGCATCACACTTTGCATGCCATTTACATACTATGCCTGAATCATTATCTTACGTGTTGGAGGTATCTACTCCGATGGGAGAGTGTCTAGTTGCTTCTGATGTTCATCGTGCATGTGAGGTTGTTATTGATAGCCATATTTTATTTGAGGATTTGGTAGTTTTGCCCATCCGTAATTTTGATGTCATATTAGGTATGGATTGGTTGCACACTCATCATGCCATAGTTGATTGTCGTAAGAAAGTTGTTACCTTTGAATTGCCTGATATGCCTTCGTTTATGTTTGAGGGTGATAAGTGCATGGGTGATATTCACATGATATTGGCTTTGAAAGCTCGAAAATTATTATCATATGGGTGTACAGGGTATTTGGCTTGTGTGGTTGATAGATCGAAGAAAGTGGTTGTATTGGAAGATGTTCATATTGTACGTGAATTTTTGGATGTATTCTCAACTGATTATGATTTGCCTCCGGATAGGAAGTTGAAGTTTTGTGTTGAGTTGTTATTAGGTACCGTACCATTGTCGAAAGTACAGTATTGCATGGCACCGGCCGAGTTGAAAGAATTAAAGGTACAATTAGAGGAATTACTGAATCGGGGTTTCATTAGGCCGAGTGTATCGCCGTAGGGTGCACCGGTATTGTTTGTCAGGAAAAAAGACGGTTATTTGAGGTTGTGTATTGATTATAGGGAGTTGAATCAAGTAACTATTACGAGCAAGTATCCTCTTCCACACATTGATGATTTGCTTGACCAACTTCAGGGTTCCGTTGTGTATTCCAAGTTTGATCTTAGAAGTGGTTACCATCAATTGAAGGTTCGGGCAGAAGATATTTCGAAGACGACATTTAGAACTCGTTATGGGCACTTTGAGTTTGTGGTTATGCCATTTGGGTTAACTAATACACCGGCTGTGTTTATGGATTTGATGAATAGGGTGTTCTTTCCTTATCTTGATTGTTTTGTGGTGGTGTTCTTTGATGACATTCTCGTGTACTCGAAGTCCCGGGAAGAGCATGAGAAACATTTGAGGTTAGTGTTGACAGTGTTATGGGAAAAGAAATTGTTTGCGAAGTTTAGTAAGTGTGCATTTTGGCTTGAGGAAGTCTCTTTTCTAGGCCATGTTGTTTCGGGTGATGGAATTTCAGTGGATCCAACCAAGATTGAAGCTGTGGTGAGTTGGAAGAGACCCGAGACGGTAACGGAGATTCGAAGTTTCTTGGGTTTACTGGGTTATTATCGAAGGTTCATAGAAGGGTTCTCCAAGATTGCAACTTCAATGATGAACTTGACACAAAAGAATAAGCCCTTTGTATGGAATGATAAATGTGAAGCGAGTTTTCAGGATAAAGAAGAGATTGACTATGGCTCCGATCTTAGCATTGCCGAATGGACATGATGGATTGGTTATCTACAAGCGATGCTTCGAAAGAGGGTTTGGGTTGTGTTTTGATGCAGAATGGAAGAGTGATTGCTTATGCTTCTTGAAAGTTGACTTCGTATGAATAGAATTATCCAACCCACGACCTTGAGTTAGTTGCGATTATCTTTGCTCTTCATAAATGGAAGCATTATCTTTATGGAGCTAAGTTCAAAGTGTTCACCGATCACAAGAGTCTCAAGTACTTGTTTTCCCAAAAGGAGTTGAATAATAGACAATGAAGATGGATGGAAAGGCTTAAGGATCATGATTGTACTATCTTGTATCATCCGGGAAAAGCTAATGTAGTAGCGGATGCCCTTAGTCGAAAAGCTTACATTTCTTGTTTGATGGCTCGTGAATGGAAGATGCTTGAAGATGTCCGAGATTAGGATCCTCATAGGTCTAGACATGGGGTAATCTTCGCTAACATTCGAGCTACACCAGTATTGTTACAACAGAAAAGAAACTCAAGAGGATGACCCGAAACTAAAGACATTGATTGATGAATTGAATGAAGGTAAGACATCGGACTTCACAAAGAACAACAATGGTATCCTTATGTTTTGAAATAGAGTTTGTGTACCGACAATTGATGAGGTAAAACGGCAAGTACTAAAGGAGGCTCACAAGTGTAAATACTTGATTCATCTGGGGAGTACTAAAATGTATAGAGACTTGAAGAAGAACTTTTGGTGGAGCGGTATGAAAAGAGAAGTAGCCGGGTTTGTATTAAGATGCTTGACTTGTCAAAGAATTAAAGGAAAACATCAATGACCGGTGGGATTGTTACAACCATTGGAGATTCCGAAATGGAAATGAAAGAATATAGCGATGGATTTTATGACAGGGTTACCACGGACTCGTCGAGGTCATGATGCAGTTTGGGTTATTATCGATAAATTGACCAAGTCGGCTCATTTTCTTTCTATTGCGATGACTTATTCGATGGAGAAACTTGTTACTTTATACATTCAAGAGATTGTGAGGTTGCATGGAGTACTAGTTAGCATAGTATCGAATCGAGATCCACGGTTTACTTCACAGTTTTGGCAATCACTTCAAGATGCTTTGGGTACGAAATTGACTCTCAGCACAGCATTTCATCCACAAACCGACGGACAATCCAAGAGAACCATCCAAATACTTGGAAGACATGTTGCGAGCTTGTTAGATGGATTTCATGGGCACTTGGGATTCACACGTACCATTGATAGAGTTTGCATACAACAACAATTATCAATCGACTATTGAGATGGCTCCTTATGAAGATCTTTATGGAAGGAAGTGTCATTCTCTAATTTGTTGGGATGAAGTCGGTGAAGCAAAATTGTGGGGTCTCCACATGGTTCATGAATCGGCCGAGAATGTGAAGCTTATTCAGGAAAGGTTGGAAACGGCTCAAAGTTGACAAAAGAGTTACGCGGATCATCGACGAAGGGATCTTGACTTCAAGGAAGGTGATCATGTGTTTTTGAAAGTTTTACCACGGATTGGAGTGAAGAGATTTGGTAACAAAGGGAAATTGACTACAAGGTACATTGGTTCGTTTAAAATTTTGGAACGAATTGGGAAGTTGGCTCATAGACTTGCTCTACCATTGTCGATGTCGGGCGTTCATGTGGTGTTTCATGTGTCTATGTTGAGGAAATACTTGTCGGATGCCTCACACATCTTGGAGTATGAATCGGTAGACTTGACACCTGATCTATCTTACGTTGAGCAACCTGTGAGAATACTTGATACCAAAGAGCAAGTGTTAAGAATGAAATACATTCATCTTGTGAAAGTATTGTGGAGGAATCAGAACATCGAGGAAGCTACATGGGAATTAGAGCAAGAGATGCATGAGAAATACCCATCTTTGTTCGTTGAGTTTGGTAAGTAAATTCGCGGACGAATTTATTCTAAGGGGGTGAGGATGTAACGCCCGCACCATTCGTGTTAATTGCATACACTTTATTAATATGCGTTTTAGTGTCATTGTCATTTCATGTATACATTTTATTTGATCATGCTTGAATTTGAGTGGATTTTATACTTCTTATGTACATTGTTATGTATTTGAATCTTGGTATTCACATGTACTTGTGTTGGGTTGTATTTGTAACCTTGTTGTATAACAATTTAAATGAGTTTCTATTGTGTTTTAGACTGGGTTTGAGGTTAGTATCATCTTTGGAGGACTTGGGAGTGTTTTGGAATCACTTTGGAGGTGTTTGGAAGCCTTTTGTTCTGAACCAGCCCCTATGCAGCCGCATTGTGCGAGCTTGCCCAAAACTCTAATTTTCTGGAATCTATGCGGCCGCACAGGGTGCCCGCATAGAAGCTATGCGGTCGCATAAGCCGACCGCATAGCGTCGTACTCTATTATTTGGTTTGACAAACTTTTAAGTTGTTTGACCATTTAATCTTCATCCAATGGCTGAGATTAAACCCGACCTTTGACCCTCTTGATCAGGCTCTCTTATACTCCTAGGCTTCACTTGAGACCCTTAAGTGAATCCATTCCTCACCTTCATCCTTGAGCTTTAGAGAGAGAGTTGAGAGAGAGTTCTTGGGAGAGAAGTCTTGTATCTTGAGCAATTGGAGACCATTTAGCAATCCAACACCATCTTTGTGAAGCTCTTGGCTAGGGGAAGTCATCCCTTGGCTTGCATGTTGGTTGCCTTGGCTTAAATCTTCAAAGTATAGTTATTAATTGTTAAGTTTACGATATAATTGATTCGCGTAAACTCGAACTCATTAGAAACCAAAAATGACTTTAACGAAGTTCGTTAGGATTTCATAATTTATGAGACCACGTGTGTGATTTGGAAATTCTTGGATGATTCGGGTGATTCGTTTGGAAAGTTAGTTACACCGGTTGTGTGTATTAATATTACGTTGTTTGTTGTAATTTTCGTATGTTGGTGAATTTGTTGTTGTAGGATTTTTATAACCTACTTGAGACATTCATATTGTTATTGAATGTTATTGTTGTGGTATACTCCCTACTTTGGAGTATGACCGTTTATTTTTAAATGTCGAGTAAATATTCTACTTGAGCATTTAGTTAAGTCCATGGCATATTTGTTTTGGCAATGTTTTGACGCTCGATTATTGCGGGAACCGGAGCTACGTAATAGTCGAAGGTCAATACATCGGGCCTCGCTTGTATGGTACAGCCGCGACTTTGGTAAGCTATTACCACGGTGATTTTGCCGGGTTGTAGGGACCGGGGGCACCCGGTGTTATGAATACAAATAAAATGGTTCACAAGTTCTTTGTTTGAATTCTTGGTTTTGATTATGGTTCGAGCACATCAGCAACGGCTTCGAATTCAGAATTTGATTTATTGATCGAGCACGTCAACAACGACTTCAATATTTGGTATTATATTGGGTAGTTGGTTGGAAGTATTGGTTTGGTCGGATGTGTACCTCGGCGTCGTATCCCTTTAAACATGTTTACTTAACGCTCTTATGTGCTTCTTATACAAGCGAATGTTGGACATGGTTTCCAACTGGTATGAGACGGTTGGCGATCATTGAGCCTCTCGTGAAGTATAAGGTTATTTGGTTACATGTTATACTTGTGGTATGTTTTAACTTTAATTTTCCGCGCACTCTGAATTAGATTATATTTTACCAAGCTCGTTAGCTCGGGGTATTTGTGGCTTTGTTGTATTACCGTTGAGGTTTCGTTTGTCTTACAGATCTTGTTTGTTTGAAAGAAAACTAGCACGTGCATTACAAGGTTTTATCATAACTTTGCATTTCTTTTTAAAAGGAATTTTAGAATTGCCCTGTTTGTGTTCTTGTCATCGCAGACTGAACGAGATTCCACATAGGATTTCGGGTCGGGTCGCGACAATTTTTTTTTAAGATGTGTTATATTTAATGAAGCTTTAAGGGTGTATTAAGAAGAATGGTAGAGAATAGGTACATCAAAAAAATTTGGAAACATTAGTTAGAACTCCCAAAATAAAAAGTAAGAACATTTATCCGGGGCGAAGGGAGTATCAAGTTTTAACGCAGTTGCATTTAATGGCTCGAATTCGAGACCTATGATTATACTGGAACAATCTTCTACCTTATCTACGCGCTTGGTGGTAGTTTGTGAAGTTTCCTCGAGGGTAATTGTTAGAAATATGTCTGCACAACATTTGTTATATATGTTTGCATATTTCAAACCATGATTTGCTTGTCATCATTACAACACATATTCACACGAGTGACTAAAAGGGCTGCATACCGGTTAGTGTGGCAACTTGTTGAATATTGCATAGGTCATTAGAGTTAGGAAGTCTCTGTACATGTCTGAGTCTTTGTCCTACCATTATATGATGAACACTCAAATGAATTAGCTCTTCAAATGCCAACACCAGCAAACATCTCATCAGAAGACGTCTCGCCAAGCAGTTACTCAGTCAGCAGCCTTCAATCAGCAGACCTTGAGGTCGGGAAGCTTCAGTGTCTCAAGAAGGATGATGACGTGGAATTGAAAGTCCAGCTCAGATCTAAGTTACTTTATCAACTAGATATTATGTCAAATATATCTAGCTGATCAACTTCAAAGTTGACTTCCCAAACACACTTCTCAAAGGATCACATGGGCGAATTAATTTTGATTTCCCTATTTGAGTATTCTGAAGAAAAAGTGTCAGTACTACAAAAAGTGCTTTTCAGTTCAAAAAGGAAAACTAGCCGTTTCTTCAAAGCTGCAACGATTACAGGAATTCACAACAGTATTTTTTCAGATGTCCTTTTCAGCATAAAGATACGCCTAAATATCTAAGCCTCACTCTTATCCATTGGATATTTCCTCTTCCATGCTTGATCCCAGTCTTCAAGACAAATCAAAAGGACAAACTACAGCGCACTGAAAAACAACAGGCCACAACGACAAGTCCTATCCAGCCAAAGTCTGTTTCTCTGGACAAATTTCAAGACAAGATCATCAAGAAGATTTCTTTAACCAACAGTCCTCAAGATGTACTCTGATGCACTAGAAGATAAACACTCCTATGGTTAGAAATCTACTCAAGTCTCAACGGATTCTTTACCTCTTCGCCTATAAAAGAAATTTCTCATCAGTCTTTTAAAAAAGAAATACGGAGCCTGAAAAAGAAAGAAAAACACAAGTGTAAGAACAAACACTTTATGTGAGAGATTGCTCAGAAATTCATAAGGCAAGAAGCTTTGCTTAGTCAAGAACCTAGTTCTTGATTTGAGTTCTTTAATCCTTCGAAAGACTCAGTCTCTTCTGCTTCTAAGATTCCAAATCTGCTACATGAGATTAAGCATCCAGCCCTCCGTTGAAGACAGAACCTGCTTAAAGATGTCCGGAGAAGATGGAGAGCTAACCATCTACATTGTATTCATATCGGCAGACTTACATTCTATTGTAAGAGTTGTCAGTTGTGCAATAATGTGTTATCATTGTTGGTCGAGTGCTTTGCACTCAGTTGTTCAAATACTTGCTATTTGAACAACTCATAATATTGTCTTCTCATATCAAATTTATCAAGTTAAAACTACAGGAAGACAGCCTGATTTTGACTGGCTGTCTCTCCCAACGTATCCTTAATAAATATGCTTTCCTCTTTCCTGGAAGGTTGCTAGGATAAAGAGTCTAGGTTAATGTACTAAGCATGTTTACCTTTGAGTAAACCTCTGCTGGATTTTAATATAAAATATATTTCTCTACATTCAGCCTTTACTTGTCTTTCTTACATTATCTATTTTACATATTATGCAATCTGATTCATGGAAAAGATAATTGCATCTAATGAAGATCTAAGTCTGCCGATGTGTTGTAATCTAGTTACAGCTACTTTGATCTTTCATATTATATATATTTGTTGTAAGTCTTTCCGCTGTACAACTCATTTGAAACAACAAATATTATAACATCAATTTTCAAGCAGTTGCTTAAGTCCGCTGTGACAAAGTAGTAAAAGTCTGCTGAAGCAAACCTGCTGATCCAGCATCAGCAGAGTTGTTTTGCAAGGAAATTGACTAAACCCGATAAACATTTGATCATTATTCTTAAAGATATTTTAAAATCGGATGAAATTTTAAATGAAGGTAATATATGTTATTCACTGTTAGGTCCGAGGGTTGCTCAGTGTATAGGCTAAAGGGGGGGTGAATAGCCTATACTTGGTGTAATAAAAATTTCATCCAAATTTTACATTTAGATTGAAAAGTAGATGAAATGATTACTACACATAGATCATCTTCCTCATACTGAATGATTAGCTGAAGATAGAGTGATCGGACATCTTAGATCAGCAGATGTAGATCATGGACATCTAGGATCAGCAGATATGAAATATGCAGTTGGAAGATGTATGTTGAACTTAGCTGATGGAAATGAGTTTGAGCAATGGAAGAATAAACAAGATAAGTTTAACAATTTAGATTAAAGTAACGTAAAGATTTGATCTGAAAGAGAGCTTGACAGTTGACTATAATCGTATTAGATGCATCATTTACTTTCCTTAAACAGATTGCACATGATAAAGCAAATTATACACGAAAGAGAAATCAAGGCTGAATGTAACAATTATATATTTTATATTAAAATTCAGCAGAGGTTTGCTCAAAGGCAAACATGCTTAGTACATCAACCTAGAATCTCTAACCTAGCAATCTTTCCGGGGAAGAAGGAAAGTGAAATGGAATACCCGAAGACTCATGTAAGAACTCTAATCCTAGCAGTTCCTAACAACCTTGGAGGTTAGGGAAGGAAAGTGCTAGTGTTAGAGTGATGTGAGAAAGAATATTAGGAGTTGTTCAAATAGCAAGTATTTGAACAACCGAGTGCTAAGCACTCGACCAACAATGATGACACCTTATTGCACAATCGGCACGACTTATAATGTAGTATAAGTCCGCCGATATGAATGCAACTGGACATGTAAGTTCGGCTCTTCATCGGACATCTTCAAGCTTGATCCGCTTCAACGATCCGTAAGATACTTGGTCTCTTTATTGAATGATGGAGTTGAGGCCATCGAAGAGACCGAGTTCTTCGAAGGAAGAAGAACTCAAATCAACAACAAGGTTGTTGATCAAGCGAGCTTCTCGCCTTTTGGATTTTCTTCTCTCTCTCACAAAGTGTTTGTTCTTACACTTGTGATTTCTCACTCAAGGAGTGGTTCGGATTGAAGAAATGAAGATCAATACCACAACCTTTCTCAAGCATAAGCATACACGATTTGTGTGTTAGAGTGCTTGTGCTCTCTCTCTTGTTTTCTTGTGCTCGCTATTTAGAAATGAGGATGAGAGTCTTCTTATATAGCTGGAGAAGAAGAGGTGACCGTTGGTGTATTGAATAGGTTTATGCCCGTTGGTGATCTGAATCTCGTGATGTAGGCGAGTACATCTTTGGATTTGTTGGGCAAAGACCTTCGCTAGGTTTGAATCTTGAAGATGATCCGGGACACAGCCGGACATAGTTGGACGTGTCGAGCTTAGCCTGGATGCACTGATTGATGTGGACGTTTCATTGCTTTGACCGTAGTGCGGCGTCCGTGCTTGGCCTTTTCTCGAAATGAAGCTTTGAAGACCGCGAACACTGTTCGAAGAGGAAATGTCTATTGGATAAACGTGAAGGTGCGACATCGATGCGTATCTTGGATTTGTCGACAGATCTTGTAACGGATCTATTTTGTCTTGAAGTGCATTGAGTAACGACCGATGTATCTCGTGATCTTACGCTCGGCAGTTGTTTTGATGAGGATTTGGCCGATTCGAGATCCGCCATTATAGAACCGCGATGTAGAAACCGCCGATGGTCACGATGTTCCTCTTGAATAAATAGCTTCTCTGCAGTTGTTCTGATGAAGTGCTTTGGCGGATACTAGAGTCTGCCGATATAGAACTGCTGATGTAGAGATGGCTATTTAGGCAGTCATAGCTGAAGGGAAATGTCTGCTAGTGAGACATCTGCCGATAGTCACGTCAACTGGCAAATTGAAGAGCTTGATTCATATGAAGGTTTGTCATCATTCTGGTAGGACAAAGACTTGGATATGTACAAAGACTTCCTAGTCTAATGACCTATGCATTGTTTCAACAAGCTGCCACACTAACCGCACGCACCCTTTTAGCCACTTGTGAAACATGCGTTGTAATGGGAACAAGCAAATCACCGTGTTGGAATATGCATACATATATATCACCGATTTACGGGCATATTCCTAACAATCTCCTCCTATTTGCTTGGGACCATTACTACAATTGACTTATACATATAGCTCTATAAAGCGGTTGTTCAATCCTTAGTAATAACATGCCACTACCGAATATTCGGTTTATATCAAGACATGCCCTAGGTTGAACTTACAAGCGATAGCGTATGTATAGTCACCTATTGCTAAGTATTTACAGACTCAATAAATGGAAGAACAAATACGAAGCAATAACTGAAATGTTTATTAGGCAAATGATAATATTGCCTTAAGAGTGTGTTTCTTGCATCGGATGATCTGAAGAATGTTGCTCAAGCAAGAAGTAGAAAGTATAAGTGACTTAATCGAATTGATTAAGCATCTTCATCTAGTCAGCATATAGTCATGTAATATTAAGCTGTATGGGTAGATACTATCTTACAACAGTCCTACAAGTTGTCTACCTCTCCTTCTTAATATTTGTTTATCTCTCCTCCTTAATGAATATTGTTCTTAATAGTGTTAATCCTACTATAATTTCTTAAGGCCTGACTTCCTTTATAATTACTTGAGGCCATTACTTCTTCACGGTCTCTCCTCCTGAAAGGTTCATTGATTACTTGCAATTTTCACAATCTCTCCTTTCTTCAATTTCTCTTCTTTCTTCAATTTTCTCCTTAATATTTGTTTATCTCTTAATCTTACTAATTGTTTATCTCTCCTCCTTAATATTTCACATTTGGGGGCCATTACAATCTCTCTTTCTTAATGAATAGTGTCAATCTTACTATAATTATAATTTCTTGGAGCCTACAATAATTTCTCTCCTCCTTACTAGTTGGGGTTATTATTACTTCACAATTTCTTGGGGCCATTACTACCAATTATTACTTCAATTTCTCCTTTCACATATTATTACTTCAATTTCTCCTTTCACATATTCAATTGCTTGGGGCCATTACTACTTCATAATTTCTCCTCCTTAATGGCCACAAGTTGAAGATAGATTGATAGTTATTAATTGAATTTTGGAGTATTATAACCTAAATATGAGGGAGAACATGCTTATGGTAATTCATAAGGTATGAATTTTGACAGGCAGAGAGAGCATGCTGTCGTTTGAGAAATGCCGAAGTGATGTGCAGGATGTAATTCAGAAAATATAGACTTATCGAGGAATACAGTTACTTGTCATATTTACAGATTCTTAATGTGCAGATAGCTTATGATACACAACTTTCATGTATGAGACATACATAAAAGGATATCGAGGTTAGAAATTGTGTTTCCATTGCTTGTAAGAAGATTTTACAAGAATGTAGTGTGATACGCTTTATTTTGTGATAGGAGAGGCAAAATAGGGTAAGTTGTTTAATTAGTGAAACCAATTGGTGAGTAGTAAAGCATTCAAAATGGTTTCCTCTTTAAGGTATATCAAGTCAAAACAAGCAAGTATGGCTGAGTCTTATGTTGACTGTTGTTGGATGTATGAGATATACATCTAAAACATGAGATGTAAGGTCTGCCTACGAAGTATAGATGAAGTTCATCAAGACAAGAACCTGCAGCATGAACGAGTATGTACCAGACAAATTTTTAATTTTTAACTCAAAAGAAAATGTCAAATAACGACAGCATACGTACACAAGACTAAACACATTACATATTTATCATTGATATAGCAAAAGAAAGTTAGATTTATAAAACAGAGACCTAGCTAGTCATCCTAATGAAGTAGAGTTAGAGGATGAAGGTCTGCGATTCTAATCGAAAGGAACATTGACCGGGATTTGACGCAATTGGCGTTTGCCGGTGAAGCTCCTCCCGAGATGAGGGTTGCTCGAGGTGAGCATTTGAGGCGATGGGAGCAGGTGCAGTAGTAGCGGTATTGTCTCTTGTGGGAGTCCAAGGGATGAAATTGGATACACTGTTCCTGGGGTCTCGAAGACGATTCCTTACACGACGAGAGATTTGACGAGGTCGTTGAATCACTGGTGGAGGAGGAGTGGCAAGAAGGACCATCATTCGATGACGCCATTCAGTGTGGGAGATGGGTCGATGAGGAGGACTAGGCAGATTTGGTGAACACATGATGCAACTGACTCTATTTGTGGAGAGATTTTTGAGGAACGCAGAAGTCAGTTTGTTGTTTTTGGAAACTGATACCAATTTTATACAACTTTGAGAAGATGAAAGGGTTTCTTGATTAGAGGAATGGGAAAAGACATTTTGGGGGCTTAAAGAAGTGAGTGCATTTAATGACAATAATGATAGTCTGATTTTGGATTATGTCATCATGCTTAGTGTAATAATGGCTAGTGCATAGGCAGTCTAGAAGATATTTATATTAATTTCAAACAAGAAGTTTAAAATTAATTTGAGACCAGATTAATTTGATTGCCTTTATTGTGATATTAATGGGTACAACTGCTTCCAGGAATAATATAAGCTGTTATTTTACTTCAAACGAGTTGTTTGAGTAAATTAATCAACAATAGAACAGCATTGGTTGTTTAAGAATGAATTGGGGACAGAATAACTTGTCCAAGCCATATGGCACAGTTGTACATGACACATATGTGGAGGTTTTAGACGAATGTGTCTTAAGATTGTCTGATATCAATCTTGAAGTTTGATACCAATTTTGGGAGATTTGAAGAGTCTTTTAATAAATGAAGACACTATCAGCAGGTTGTATTAGGTTTTTGCTAGAGTGGGAACTGCTGATATTGATTGTTGTGTCTATTATTGGGAGTGTGATTAATATCAGCTAAGTTAAGGACAGCTGATATCAATTGAATAGACTCTATTTATAATGGACATCAATCTATTTAAGATTAATAAAGCTTAGTAAGAATATTAAATAGATCAAGTGAGATGTTACATGTGTACCGAAGTGATGTCCGTTCTTCTTTCTAATCACAGATCTAGGCATTCTATGGCAAGGGAAGAGATCTCAGACTAGACTTGTTCGAAGAGAGTGAGACGTAGCCTATATGAAACGGGGTCATATCGGTGTTCACTCTGAGGAAAGACATAATATTTGAAAATATTAGTCTTCCCAAGATTTCTTGAATGTCGACTATCTTGAGGATAGGTCGAGTTACTAGAGATTTTAACTACATCCTTTTTAACAAAGAATCACATGATAAGGTGTAGCAGTGTTTTGGAATTCAATCGTATACCAATTAGCTGTTTGAGCCATTATAATGGAGACAACTAATCAAGCCTTTATAACTTCAATCTCATAGGGTATACAAGATTTGGTAGTTGTCATTACTAAGAACACAAAGTGCCGTTGGATTGTCTTGAAAGGTTCAATTTAGCGTACACTCGTTGTTCAAAGTAGATTTACTAACAATCTTGACCTTTTAATCATGAAGAATAGAGATTGAGTAATAGCAGATTCATCGATAGATTGACATGAAGATCATGAATACTGCATGCCTATTTGTTAAGAGACTATAGATTCGGCGTAACTTGAATTTAATCATTGTGAAAAGATTAGATTCGAAAGGCAATTATCATGGTGTCTAAGGATGAGAGTTAAGCAAGAGTAGAAGACCATAACTTGATTTAGCGATTGTTCAAGAAAGGTTTGCGATGGGATGTCGCAGAGTTTGTGTCTCGGAGAGTGACCATTTCATTAAGAGCAATTCTTTTAATCACCGTAATAAAATGGAGATAATCAAAGAATGATAGGTTTGATCAACACACTTTAACACATTAGTTCATGCTATCAAAGGAATGCGACAAGTAGATGAGCATGAGAAAAGTTGCGAACTTGTATTCAATGATCCAAGTAGTTTTACACGGTATGATGCAAGGATCAGCTGATTACAAGAACAATACAACTGGATTTTTGACTGAACTGCCGATTACATGAGAAAGATACAATGATTCAATTTACAGAAAGAAATACATGTTACAAATTTGTGTCCTATAGGTCCTAATCCTAGACATTAGATTGGGAGTCATTGGTCAAGGATTTAGAAGGAGTTGGATGATAAGAAGATGGCCGTGTTCCCTTTTGATCTCCTCCAACTCTCGGGGGAGGCAGAACATCTTCACTTCTTCGGGTCATTATGAGAGCACCGAAGGGTGATGGCCACCGAGGATGTGCTGTTTTGACCATGAATCCCCTTTGATAGACGAGGGGATTGGTGGTGACTATTAGCAGTTCGTCATCCTCATCAATTCCATATTAGCTACTTAATTCAGCAGAACTGAATCATCTGCCTCGGCCATCTTTGAGGTGATGGTCGGCATACCTACATATAACCAGAAGACTTGTTGCACATGGCAATATGTTAAATGTTTTCCAAACATTTGACATTTCTTTTCTGGGATCTTTTCTGTGAAGTTCAAGTATGCAAGCAGACTTCCAAAAGTGGAATGAGTATGTGCTAATTGATTTTCCCTGATTCATCTCAGACATTTTAGAGTATCAATGAGATTGATAGCTAAAAGAGAATGAAATCACTCTTCTGGCATTAATTGATGGTTTTCTATCTTACTTTTAAAACTAATTGACTAAAAGAGTTCTTAAGTGTTCTGACAATCATGTTTGCAGCATATGAATTATGCTTGACGGCAAACTTCTATGATTATCGGACGAGACAAAAGAAGTTCTTTTATCAATTGTTTTCTCAACAAGACTGTGGAACCATAATTAATGATTTCGGTACACAGACTTGATGCAATTTCTCTCATATTTGTAAACTGTATTGAAAAAGATTTTGAGAAATAATTTTCACAGCTTTATGAATGATTTTGGAAATTCATTATTGAGAGAAATTTAGATCAGCTCTTGTGAAGTAACAAATAAAATCGAAACAACATTGAATGAATATGAAGGAATCATACCCCGTTGTTAAGGAATTGTCTTGATCCAATCTTAGGACTTGGATTTTGCAACATTTGTGAGATTTTGAATCATCGATTTGTAACTAGTGTAATCTATAGGCAGTTTGTGAGTTTTGACATGGTAGAGATTGGAATGAAGAAGGAGCTCTACTTATACTCACGGAGGTTAGACGAAGGATACTCAATAATGAAGCATTACCGTTGTGTTGTCCTTCGATCACGCCATGGCAGGATAGGTGTGAAGTCTAGATATTTTCAAGATTCTTGGTAAGGATTGATGTTGACCGACTTGTCGTTTTCCAAGATTTTGAAAATAGTCTTAACTTTAATCGAAGCATCAAACTTCGAAAAGTGTGCCTCCACCTTTAATTGACTTGAGAGAGTAGGTCATTAAAGGATTTTACTCCTATAAGTCAGCACATAAACCGAGCTTATGAAGTGTTGGTTGGCGATGTGGAAATTCACCAACTACGGGGTTTTAAAAACACTTGAAATCACCGATAGAAAAGTGCCGATTTGTTTTTGAAAAATCATTTGCATAAAACAAATCATACAATCAATGTATATTAATGAAAGTGCAAGATGACAGTTATTATGCATTATTGTCGATGATATGTATAAGCATATTAGTTCGCAGACATGAGCACAGGTCATTGGAAAGCAAATAGCTAACCCGTTATGTATAGGCATGAGAGAGGGTCTTTATCAACTCCTTTGGACTTATCGCAGATTTTTCACTTCATTGTTGTAAAGTCCAGCAGTGAAGATTTTGACCTTGAGTGAGTGAAGGACATGAGTGAGTTCTCATGAGTGATCGCGATCCTTCATGAATCGCAGCCATGTTACTATCTCCGATGGAGAGAGATGTTGCATGATTGACCTTTTCGTCATATGAGTTCCTGCCCAAAGTACTCATAGAGAAAATTAGCAACATTTATGAGCTAAAGATAGCTCTAGTAATCCAATAATACAAATGAGACTTAATAAGCATGACAAAAGAATAATTATTCAAAATACAGCTTATAAGTGTAACCCATAGTGTTAAGAAATTTGGAGTTGGGGTTACTTCCTCATTAGACTCTTTGAACGCGTCTGCTCATAGTCGTTGAAGCACCATTTCTAATACTGAGCATAGGTTCCTTGAGTGTATTCTTGCTCGGCTGAGGCTTTACATTGAAGAAAGACAAACTCATCATTGATGTCCTTAGGCCAAGATCTTACAATCACAGTAATTTTGAAGATGACATATTTTTGATTTCCTTTGAATTTTCTTTGAAACTCTTCTTATTTCCTCTGCTCTAAACTTTTATAAAAAGTTTTCTTGAGAAGGTGTTGGATTGGAACAATCGTTAGCCTTATGTCAAGAGAGCATGTTTTTGGAAGGGATTCTAAGTAATTCATCCATCAAATATGAGTTTAACCCATTTGCCAAAGAAGATACCAAGATTTGAGAACAGACTTATGAAACATGCATAATCCTTAGCAAATCAACTTCCACTATAATACTTATCTTCACAATATCAATGTAATTCTGATATATGATAAATTTTCTTATAGTGAACACATTGTCATCACAATACTCTTTCTCACATATTTTTGAAAACAAAATTTATTTTGATTTGAAGATGGTTTTCAAAAGGCTTTCAGGATTCTCCGTCAAAAGGTTTTTGTGGATAAAAGATTTTGAAAAGACTCCTTTTGACTATGCATCTAATCTGAGCAGCAGGATCTAAACTCTCAGGTTATTAAGCCTGAAATAAGGTTTACAGAGTACTGGCTCTGATACCAATTGTTAGGTCCGAGGGTTGCTCAGTGTATAGGCTAAAGGGGGGGTGAATAGCCTATACTTGGTGTAATAAAAATTTCATCCAAATTTTACATTTAGATTGAAAAGTAGATGAAATGATTACTACACATAGATCATCTTCCTCATACTGAATGATTAGCTGAAGATAGAGTGATCGGACATCTTAGATCAGCAGATGTAGATCATGGACATCTAGGATCAGCAGATATGAAATATGCAGTTGGAAGATGTATGTTGAACTTAGCCGATGGAAATGAGTTTGAGCAATGGAAGAATAAACAAAGATAAGTTTAACAATTTAGATTAAAGTAATCAAAGATTTGATCTGAAAGAGAGCTTGACAGTTGACTATAATCTGTATTAGATGCATCATTTACTTTCCTTAAACAGATTGCACATGATAAAGCAAATTATACACGAAAGAGAAATCAAGGCTGAATGTAACAATTATATATTTTATATTAAAATTCAGCAGAGGTTTGCTCAAAGGCAAACATGCTTAGTACATCAACCTAGAATCTCTAACCTAGCAATCTTTCCGGGGAAGGAAAGTGAAATGGAATACCCCGAAGACTCATGTAAGAACTCTAATCCTAGCAGTTCCTAACAACCTTGGAGGTTAGGGAAGGAAAGTGCTAGTGTTAGAGTGATGTGAGAAGAGAATATTAGGAGTTGTTCAAATAGCAAGTATTTGAACAACTGAGTGCTAAGCACTCGACCAACAATGATGACACCTTATTGCACAATCGGCACACTTATAATGTAGTATAAGTCCGCGATATGAATGCAACTGACATGTAAGTTCGGCTCTTCATCGGACATCTTCAAGCTTGGTCCGGCTTCAACGATCCGTAAGATACTTGGTCTCTTTATTGAATGATGGAGTTGAGGCCATCGAAGAGACCGAGTTCTTCGAAGGAAGAAGAACTCAAATCAACAACAAGGTTGTTGATCGCGAGCTTCTCGGCTTTTGGATTTTCTTCTCTCTCTCACAAAGTGTTTGTTCTTACACTTGTGATTTCTCACTCAAGGAGTGGTTCGGATTGAAGAAATGAAGATCAATACCACAACCTTTCTCAAGCATAAGCATACACGATTTGTGTGTTAGAGTGCTTGTGCTCTCTCTCTTGTTTTCTTGTGCTCGCTATTTAGAAATGAGGATGAGAGTCTTCTTATATAGCCGGAGAAGAAGAGGTGACCGTTGGTGTATTGAATAGGTTTATGCCCGTTGGTGATCGAATCTCGTGATGTAGGCGAGTACATCTTTGGATTTGTTGGGCAAAGACCTTCGCTAGGTTTGAATCTTGAAGATGATCCGGGACACAGCCGGACATAGTTGGACGTGTCGAGCTTAGCCTGGATGCACGATTGATGTGGACGTTTCATTGCTTTGACCGTAGTGCGCGTCCCGTGCTTGGCCTTTTCTCGAAATGAAGCTTTGAAGACCGCGAACACCGTTCGAAGAGGAAATGTCTATTGGATAAACGTGAAGGTGCGACATCGATGCGTATCTTGGATTTGTCGACAGATCTTGTAACGGATCTATTTTGTCTTGAAGTGCATTGAGTAACGACCGATGTATCTCGTGATCTTACGCTCGGCAGCTTGTTTTGATGAGGATTTGGCCGATTCGAGATCCGCCATTATAGAACCGCCGATGTAGAAACCGCCGATGGTCACGATGTTCCTCTTGAATAAATAGCTTCTCTTGTTCGATGAAGTGCTTTGGCGGATACTAGAGTCTCGATATAGAACCGCGATGTAGAGATGGCTATTTAGGCAATCATAGCCGAAGGGAAATGTCTCGCTAGTGAGACATCTGCCGATAGTCACGTCAACTGGCAAATTGAAGAGCTTGATTCATATGAAGGTTTGTCATCATTCTGGTAGGACAAAGACTTGGATATGTACAAAGACTTCCTAGTCTAATGACCTATGCATTGTTTCAACAAGCTGCCACACTAACCGGTACGCAGCCCTTTTAGCCACTTGTAAACAAGCAAATCACTGTGTTGGAATATGCATACATATATATCAGCTGATTTACAGGCATATTCCTAACATTCACCCCTCCCCTCTAACCTATATTCTGAGCATACCTATGGGATCTAAGAGTAAAAATACTTTTAGCCTTATGGCATCTCCAGTGCATGAATCTTTTAGAATAAGGCAAAATATACAAATTTTATCAACAGATTTTGCTTACATCATGTTTTAAGTAACATGTTTTAAGTAATGTAAATTCTAATCAACATACATCAATTTTAAAGCATGTTATGAATGCATTTTATTAAAAAAATATGTGAATGTAGCCTTTTTCAAATTTAAAAGATATTCACCATTCGACCTCATCTCAGTTTATAAATTGTTTTTCTCTATTAACCTATAAAAGCTTTAGAGCATGGATTCACTATTAAATATATTATTCTTTAGCAAATATATATTTGAAAGTAACATATTTATTTTCAAAAATAAATACATCATTTCAAAACCTAATCAATTAATTTTGCTTAAAAAATATATTATGTCCACCAAATAATTTCTTCATTTCTTAATTTTATCTTTTGAAAAATATTTTTTTATTCATTAATATTTATTAGTAATTCAAAAAATAATACTCCATCCGTCCCTAAATTATTGTCTTCATTGACTTTTTTCTATGTCCCTAAATAATTTTCTTATTTGAAACTTTCCTTTTTTAGCTTTTTAGGACATTACTTTTACTATTTGATGGGCCACATGCACATAGGCATTAAAAGAAACAACACACTATGACAATATTAATAATCAAGTTAATTATTTTTTTAATACGTGTATCAGTTCAAACAAAACAATAATTTAGGGACGGAGAGTTTTTTTGTCCAACTTTGACATATCAACCTAAGTGATAAACATATGATTAGTCAAATATCGCATGTCACTTTTTAATCAAAAGGAAATTGCTGGCCGGTCCACTTTCTGAAAAAAAATTTCTCTCCAGTCCACTTTTTTTTTTTGAACTCCTAAAAGGCACTTTTTGAATTTTCTTCCTAAAATGTCATCAATAACATCGTTGCTTCAGATTTGAGGTTCGAATTGATGTATAAATAATTTCATATTGTTAATATAGTCTTCCCTCATATCTGGATATCAATTTTCATGCATAGAACACGAATTTGATCACAATTTGATCAAATTCGAATTTTTTGAGTTTATCCCGTTTTTCTTTGTTCTTGGGCTGTTTTGGTCACTTTAATCTATGTTTTAAGCTTTGAATTTGTTTAAAATCTATCTCATATTGTTATCCTAACTTAGTACTACATTTGTGCAAAATTTTTCTACCAAAAAAAAATACTATTTTTGAGATTCAAATCGAGTTTGGCAGTGTGCTGTCCGAAAACAAAGGGAGATGTTCTTAGACTGATTTTGGGACTTTAATCAATGATTTGAGTTTGAATTGTGTATAATATCAATATCATACTGTTATAGGAAGTCAATACCATGTTTGTATGTAAATTTCTCAACAAAAAATAACCATTTTGATCGATTTTGATATTATATTAAATTGGGCATCGGGATGCCTTAAATTCACCAATTGTAGTATGCTTGGCAACGCATCGGGGATAGAGTCCCCTCCAGCAATTGAAATTCAAACGGTGCCTTGATTGCTCATCGCGATGCCTTGGTTACTCATCACGATGCCTTTGTTGCTCATCGCGATGCCTTGGTTACTCATCGCGATGCCTTTGTTGCCCATCGTGATGCCTTGGTTGCTCATCGCGATGCCTTGGTTACTCATCGCGATGCCTATGTTTCTCATCGCGATGCCTGTATTGCTCATCGCGAAGCCTTGGTTGCTCATCTCGATGATTAACTCACGCAATGCCTTGGGTTACTGATACGCGCATGTTTTTCTTTCATTAATGACATAATTGTCTTTTTGCCCCAAAAATGCATTTATCCAGTTTTAAAAAAAGATGAGTGAACTGGATCGATTACAAATATTGAAAAAGGGACCGGCCTGTAATTCACCTTTTAATCAATCGCATGTTTGTCTCTAAATTGAGTTGTATGTCCGTCATCCCTAAACGAATGTCTCTTTTTAGTATTTAATTAAAATTAAAAGAATTAACTTTTGGTCATTTTAGTAACAAATGTATATTAATGCTCTTAATGTTCATACACAATATTAAAAGTCTAAACTAAGACATAAAATGTGTTAAAGGTAAAATAAGTAAATTTATACAAAATGAATATTTATTTAAGAACACAAAATTTTAAAAATGAACACTTATTTAAGAATGGAGAAAATTAAGTTTATATAAAAACAATTATATGTGTATCTATTTTTTTATAAAATTAAAAAGGAAGAAAAAAAAAAAAAGCGCACCCAATATAATCTATGTTATCTCCCACAAAAGGTAACTTTTGGACCCCGAAGGCTACAGCAAAGGATGTAGTCTTGTAAATATTGATGGAGACTAGGGGCAAACTAGGGAAAGAAATGTGAGGAGACTCTGGAGTCTAGTCTGGAGAGTCGTCTAAGGTCATTGTAGGGCTGAATTGACCGTCACTTTCAATAGTGATTTAATTTTAAAATATTTAGTACTCTGGAGTCTGGATAAATGTTTCTAGTTGATAAAAATATAATTAATAATGTGCTATAAAATATATTTTGAGGATAATAATTATAAATATTAATTGACTTCAACTATTATAAATAATTGAGTTTCTTTGAGATGTGTTATATTAAATAAAAATTTAATGGTATACGAGAAAAAATGGTAGAGAATAGATAGACCAAAAGTCTTTAGAAAAATTAGTTGGGATATTCTAAAATGAAAAGTAAGAAAATTTATCCGAGACAGAAGGAGTATTTTTATACAATATAAAAGAATAAGACAGATATATATAAAAAGCTGGTAGAATCACAGAAAGAGCAAACTCTAAAATCATGAAAGAATTGTAGCCCAGAGGAATTCAAAATTTTAGACAGATCGTAAATGTGATTAATGGATGTGATCACATATATTATAACATCTAATAAAGCAGCGAAATAAAATAAGAATACAAAAAATAAATCTTTTTTCTACAAGTAATAATACTTGTACATATGTCAATATGACAAAATTTTCACTAGAATAAAACTTGTAAATGTTTACAATGATTAAAATAAAACTACCTAGTAAAAAACTAACGAAAACTCCTTAGTGAATATTTATAGAATTTCTAACAAATTTCATCCTATATTCACAGAATGTGAATATAACAACGAGAAATGAAACGATAAGAAATGAACCCAAGCACGAGGTTGCACTAAATTTGTTTACAAATGTAATAGCATTCAATAATACATATGTGATGCAACAGTGAACTCGTGTTGTACGCTTTCATTCACTAAGCTTGTGCATTTATTAGTTCATGGAAAGAGCACGTCAATCTTCTTTATATAATCATCAAAGAGTCCTACGAAATATGGAAATAAACTATACAAAGAATGTTATTGATTAGGAAATATACACTATTATATTTACCAAAGAATTCCTAAGATTTAGCATAATTAAATCAATCTATTATATATACTAAATATACAACAAGACTATATATACCAACTCACAAAATCTTCTTGATTTGATCAAAATTATCTAAAAAAGATAATTAATTTAATAAAATACACACCAAAAATTACATTTTAAATATGCAAAACACACAATTGGGCCACTGTACTTTGGAAAAGGTTGTAATTCGGCCACTGATTGTTTGAAAATATTATTTGGGTCATTGTACTTCAGTTATCTTGCAAGCGAACCGGACGTTAGACCAAGACTTTAACTTTATTTGAAATCCCTATTTTATCCCAGGACGTTAGACCAAACCAATCCCTCCGGTCTCCTTTGACAGCTCCGACGAAGAACCTGACCAAGCATCGGTGTGTTCTCCAATAAATCTGGCAAACCCTCCAATAAATCTGGCAATTTTCTTCATTCTCCGAAATCATGCACAATCGTAAAGTAACAAAAACCAACCCAAATATGAAAACCCATTTCAATTACAACTACAACCAAACTGTAAATAACAAAAGTTTTTTTGAAATAGTTCCTTCATCTCTCTCTCTTTACACACAGACACACATTTGCCATTTCAATTACAATTACAACTCAAGCTTTTACAGAACTGAGAACCTCAATCTAAGCTTCCCCTGCCATTTGAGATGGTCCTACAAGATATAGCTAACGGTTGGGACTGCATCACGCGGACATCTCTCACTCAGAAGAGATCTCTACCCCAATTTGGGCCCTTTTGCCCCAAATCAAAGGGCCCTCCTAAAAAAAAAAAACCCCAAGATTTCACAAATATTTTCTACACCCAAACCTTAAATCTACAACCTCAATTCCAAAAACAAAAGCGGCGGAGGGAGGAGAGGTCGTGATCGTCGAGGTCGTTGGTACCCAATTTTGAGGGAGCTCTTTTTCGAGGTTGCGATACAGACAAATTTGGAGAAGATCTTAATTTGGTGGCGGTGGCGGTGGCAGTGACGGGTGTAGATGGATTTGTTGTTGGAGGCGACAACCATGGTGGTTGTCGTGGCAGCATTCTTGATCGGAGAATTCTCGCGATCGCAAAGTCATTTGTTGTTACGAATCGATGGGGTTCTTCGTGCGCATTTTGACACCATTTTCTCTCTCTCTCTCTCTCTCTCTCTCTCTCTCTCTCTCTCTCTCTCTCTCTCACTCTCTTCTTTTCTAGAGATAGAAAATGATGGAGTTAATTTCAATTTCATTTTTTAAATTTTGAGATCTATCAAGCTACTGCTGCTACTGGGGAGGATAGAGAATATGAGTTTTTCATTTTTCCGTAAACAACTCAGTTTCAAAGTTTTCTACACTTCAAATTTTGGAGAGAGAAAATAATTTTCAGAGAAGATGAAGATAAATGTAAAATTAGTATTTTATATTATTTTAACAGTTGAATTAACATACGTCCAAAAAATGGGTTCGTTTGCAAGACAATTAAAGTACAGTGGCCCAAATAACATTTTCAAACAATCAGTGGCCGAATTGCAATCTTTCCCAAAGTACAGTGGCCTGATTGTGTGTTTTCACCTCTGAAAAAACTACATTACTGTCATGGAAATCTGACAGTAATTCACGAATTTTGACAGTAATTTTAAATTTTCGTCAGAACTGTTGCGACAGTATCCGACAGTAAACCTTCAACGGTAATTTATCTCCGACAGTATTTCGACAGTAATTATTGTCAGAATTTCGACAGTAATTACCATTCCGACAGTAATTTCTGTCAGCATTTACTGTCGGAGTCTCCGACAGTAATACTGATTCCGACAGTAATTACTGTTGGACGATCCGACAGTAACAAGGTGATAGACATTAACATTCCATTAGTTTACTCTCAGAACACCGTTAATTTTTTAACGAAAATTCGACAATAAATTAACTCTATTATTATTTTTAACAGTGAATTACTATCGGAGCTCCGACAGTAATTAATAAAAAAATTAATTTTAAAATTAATTTTTTTCACCTGATATAACAGTTATATATACATAATCACATACACACTGCAACAATAAACTATAATTAACAAGTAAAACATAAATTAAATTAAAATTAATATATATTCAATTTTAAAAAAAATTTAGTACCAAAATAAAATATCTAAATCTACTACTACTGTGGAGGGGGGTCAAACAAATTACGCACAATAGGAGACATAGACTGCTGCTACTCCATGACCAATCGCTGTAACTGCTCGAGTTGCTCGGCATGCTGCTGCATCTGTTGGGCCTGCTGCTGCACCAGCTGTTCGAGAGTCTGCCTCTTCTCGGCTAGGGCATACTCGATAGCTAACTACTGCAGAGGACTAGAAGACGGAATCAAACAAATTACGCACAATATAATTTTTGGTATGACAAATTTAAATCTAACAAATCACTACTAGGAAATAACCCATGCTGCGCCTTCTTAAAGGCAGTATCCTTGAGCTGCATTCAGTGGCCGTGGCGGACGCATGCTTAACCATGTGGGGTCACCAAATTCCACTCAACCTTTTTTTTTAAATATTCTCTCCGTCTCTAAATTATTTTTTAAGTTGATCCAGTGTACGTTTAAGAAAAATATATTTAATTTAATTATTAATATTGACATTTATATAATTTTTTATTTATGTCCTTAAAAAAAAAATTACTTATTGAAATCAGGAATTATGATTACTAAATTTTTCTCTAACAATTTGAAATTTGAAATAGGTGCAATAGTTTAGGGATGTGTCCCATTATGTGTCTCATAAATTAAAGAATAGAAATTGTAATGACAAAATAATAAAAATATTTTTTTTAAAAAAAAATTACAAACAAGATAATTTTTTGAAATAGACGGAAAAAAAGAAAGGAAAACTATAATTTGGGAACGAAGAAAGTATATATCAAAAACTAAAAAGGAGTAAATCCCTCTCCAGTCGTGTCCTCTGTACAGCGTCTTCCCTAATCCCAAAACGGCAAAATCTAAACACCACGATACGACGGAGGATGCAGCGCACTAGAAAGCAGCTCCGACTCCGAGTCTCACTCTCCGACCAATCGCCGTTTCCACTTGCTAGCAAGAGAGGTCGCAAGCGGCAGCAGAACTGCAGAAAGGATTCCTTCCGTCCTTGGGCTTCACTGAGTTCGTCAATTGCATTCGCAGGTAGCTCTCTCTCTCTCTCTCTCTCTCTCTCTCATATGAAATTGAAAATAGCCCTAGTTGGAATTGAGAAATCATATTTAATTCATAAAAAAGAAACCCCCATTTTTCAATTTTGAAATAATATTCTTGGTGTAACTTTCAATTTAGGAGTCATTTGGTAGAAAGGATTAATAAGTGAAATTGTTAGACGTTTGGTACACAATAGACGATCGGACTGATAGCACGAACTATTCGGATAAAAGTCTTTGTCCCTCGCTAATGATACCAAGGGTGAGGATTGTATTATTGACTAACGATTTTAATCTCTAAGATATATAATTGATGATTAATGGCGGAAACGTTAATATCACCGAAATTAATAATACTCCCTCCGTCTCTAAATTATTATCTCCTTTCTTTTTTTATTTGTCTAAAAATAATTATCTTGTTTGAATTTTTTTTTAGGATATTACTTTTACCATTTTACCCTTATTTTTTCCTTACTTTAATTATGTATCACATACACATGGACATTAAAGAAAATTACACATTATACCAATATTAATAATTAAGTCAATTATTTTTTTTTAATCTGTGTGCCAGGTCAAACAAAACAATAGTTAAGGTACGGAGAGAGTAATATTTATCTCTATCCAAGTGTCAAACAAGTCATTAGTGTTGAATTTATGTAATTATTTTGACTATATTGTTTTATTTCCTGAATTTGTACAGTGTATCTGGTTTTGCATGTTCTACACTTTGGTAGAAAATCTCTATTTATTTAATCCTAAATCAGAGCATTTAATTTGGGGTTAAATTAGTTGATTTGTGTGTTGAGTTTGATGAATTTGAGCAAGAAATTGGGCTTTCATTTTCTATTTATTATTAAATCCAAATTTTAAGGATTTAAAGTATAGAAAATTGGTTAATTTATGAGATGTATTTTGTTTATTTGTGTAAATTTTCATTTGTAATGAAATATTATTAAATTGGTGCCCCCACTAAAAATGTCTTCTGACTCCGCCATTTACTGTATTTACTGTTTAGTGTAGGATTTTTAGAACTGAGGTTTTTCATAAACGTAATTTGTTTAGTGCATTTAGGTCTCGATTGGTACATGAAAATAAAATTAATTTCACAAAATTGATTACTAGTAATGAAATTTTACAGAAATAGATGAGAAGATGATTCCTAAAAAGTGTTTGGAAGCATAAAGATTGTGATTACTAATGTAGTACAAATTTCTATTATATTGTTTGGTAAAAACAAAACAATTTGGAATGCAAAGATAAAATGAAGACAATTTGACAAAATTACCCCAATGTAGACAAGTACATTTTAATGATTTCCATGATAAAAATTAAACATTAACGTTGTTACTGCTTCATAAAATAATAAGTTCTTTATTATTTTTTAATTTCGTTGAAAATTATAAATTATCCAACATCAATAAAACAAGAAAAAATTACTAAATTAAAACATAAAAAAAAAAAAACTAATGTTATAATGAAACTAGTTCAAATACAAATAATTTAAGCATTTGAAACAATTCGAGAAAAAGTACTGTTATTACTTATTTAAAATAATTACTATTTTATTTTCCTATATAGTTTCAAGCAGATTAATTACCCACCATTCTTTTTCGTTATCTCTGATCGTAAAATTAACGTTACAATCATAAATTGTAAACTATTATTAACAAATTATAAATCAGATGGGAAGAGTTAGAAAAACATTATGAAAAGCTCAAGAACAATGACAAAGAGAAGTAGTAAAAAGGAACAGACATAAAGTAGTTGAAACCAAATGAAATTATAAATATAAAGCAAATACTGGACATAATAGAATGATATTATTGTCTTTTTACATGGATTTTAACTATTAGGAAATTCAAATATCACTTACTCCATCAGTATTGTGATTCCTTAAATTTTAGTAATCAATTCCAAGATTTTAGTAATTATTCATATTCTAAATATAATTTTTGCACCAGTAAATGTTATTAATCATTTTTATGAAATCAATTTCGCAGAATTAATTTTATTTTTGTGTACCAATTGATTCTTTAGTGACTTAGAGCAAGTTCAACAAGGATTCTTTTTTGGGGAGCTTAAGAAAAAAGTGCATTTTTTTGTTCCCAAAACACCCTTAAGCTCTCCATGAAGCTACTCAAGCAAAATAGCTCTTCCAACAATGCACAAACTCCAATAATTTTTACATACCCCACCATCTTTATCTCTATAATTAAAGAAAGAAGGAAGGCTTTCCAAAGAAGAGAAGAGAGAAAAAGAGGAGAATACAAACTATAAAACTTCAAAAATTCGTAGAAATTTGATTTGGTATCCAAATTAAATAATCCAAGTCTCTATTTATAGCCCAAAATGTGTACTTTAATTCAAAAAAAATATTTTTTTTGGCTCAAAATTCACCAAAAACCGAGGAGGGGGGATATTTTCTGCCAACCACAGGATGATTGACACGTGTCTGACGTGTCTGACAGCGCGTCAGGCACGCCAGACACGCCTGCAATGCTTTTTTTTTTCTTCCTCATGAAACGTCGTTTCGATGTAGAGGAGCTCAAAACGACGTCGTTTTGTGCTGCCTTTGGCCCAAATAATCTGGTAGCTTATTTTGCTACCCAAAAGGTGAGATTCTTTTTTAGCTCCTCTTTGCTACCCAAATAATCCTTGTTGTCCACAAAGCTACCCATTTTACTCCCCAAAATAATCTTTGTTGTACTTGCTCTTAGTTCTTTTTGCAATCTGAGTTTTGTCAAAACATTCTTTTTTTTTGTGGTAAAACGCTACATTTTCTTGCATTTTAAGGAGTTTTATTTATTTATTTTTTAAAAAAAGGTGTCTTAGAACGTCACATCGACACAATTTTTACCATTTTGCTAGTTGAAGAAGTTATATTTAATCGCTAAGAGCATGAACAACAACTTTGGGGAGTTTAGGAGCTTATGCTCACTTTTTGGTATTTTTATACCTAAAATACCCTTATGCTCCCCACTATACTCCCCAAATAAATCAACCCTCCCAACAATGCAAAAACTCCAATACTCTTACATACCCCACCATCTTTACCCTACCATCTTTATTTCCATTAAATTAACATCTTTACATTTATTTATATTAAACAATAAGTTTGTAAATGCCATTTTAATTAGATATTTGCTAAATAAATATTTTGGAATTGTTGAAGAATTTGAAAATTTCCCATTCCTCCAACATTTGGAATATTTGGATATTGATTCAAGGGAGGCCGATTTAGAAGTTCGAAAAATTAGGAAAAGATGGTGGTAGATTTTGTGAGGTGGGTTGAGGAATTTGACGATTGATGGTTTGATTTGGCGTAGATGAACCCGAATTATCTTGATTTTGAGATTTTTCTTTTTCGCAACAAAAACGGAAGACATTGTTGTGGTTAATTAACTCAAAAGTAATTAGAGAATTAATAATAATAACAACACTAAGTGGCTTAATTAATTTAAAATGACAAATATAGGTACAATAATAACAGTAATAATAGAAATAATAATATTAATATTTAATTTATATAATAGCAATATTAATAATTATTATTTAAACTACATAATAATAATATTAGCAACAAATTAAGGTATTAAATAACTTAATGTTAAAAATGTGAAGAGAGAAAAGAGATGAAAATTGAGAAAAATTAAATTTGAAGAGAGAGAAGAGAAGAAAATGGGGAAAATCTTCAAAAATTTGTAGAAAATTGATCTGGTGTCCAAATGAAGTAAACCAAGTCTCTATTTATAGGTAAAAATGTGAACTTTAATTCAGTGAAAAAGAGGCTTTTTTGTGGTCAAAATTTGATTAAAACCGGACAGGGGGGTTTTTATTTTTGGCCACTCATAGCCTGCCATGTGTAAAACATGGCAGGCGCTCTTTCTCATGTGTTGTCCTCCTTTTTGCTGTGAAACGGTGCCAGTTGTATTGCTAGAGCTATGAAACGGTGCCGTGTAAACTTTAGATCCCAAGTAAAGCTACCGGATGATACGGGAGCAATATTTGCTCCCCAAAAATCTTCTCTCACCTCCAACTGGATATTTTAATACAAATTGATACCTTGATGGGGGAGCTTAAAACCCATAAGCTCCCTTGTTGTTCTTGCTCTAAGTGCAGTATGAGACATATTCCCAATTACTTTCTTCTCAACAAAGAGAGAGAGAGACACTCCATTTTTAATTAGGGCTGTTAGGCAAACTGGGTAGTTCGAGTACCCGACTTGACTCGAATCGAATTACTTGGTTCGACTTGACTCATCTACTTTACACAAGTCGAGTTCAGCAAAGGTATGTTATTCGTTTAGCTATTCAGGTATACTCGAGTAACTTGCGAGATTCAACAAACACGTTTGCATATAATACATGACACGGTCAGCTCGACTCGGTTTGTAAACTCGTATAAATATACAAAAATTTTATTTAATATTTTTATCAGTGTTCTAAAAATCGCTAGACAAGTGACAGGCGCAGACTAGCACCTAGGCCTAGAGGGCCTAGGCGGGGACTAGGCAGGCCTAGGCGGGACTAGAAAAGCATAATTATAATGATTTTTTATTTCTTTTTTTTAATATAACCTAATTAATAAGTATTAAACCTTCAAATATACTAATACTCCCTCCGTTCTCAAATTATTGTTTTGTTTGACCCGACACACGGATTAAGAAAAAATAATTGACTTGATTATTAATATTGGTATAGTATGTGTTTCCTTTAATGTCCATGTGCATGTGACTCATAATTAAAGTAGGAAGAAAAAGTAAGGGTAAAATGTTAAAAGTGTTGTCCTAAAGAGGAAACTTTCAAACAAGATAATTATTTTGGGAATGACAAAAAAGGAAAGCAAGACAATAATTTAGGGACGAAGGGAATAGTAAATATCACCGAATAGACAAATTATCTAATATCATTTCAAAGTTCAAAATAATACAACAATAATCAATAACTCAATAAACCATAAGTACATAACACATGCTGCAATAATATAAATATGACAAAACAATCTAAATTAATTTTTTATATATTAAAAAGGCCTAAAATGACATCATTTCAGGTCAAAAAAATTTTAAAATAATTAAAAAATATATTATGGGTTGAACACCAAGGCGCTCAATTTCTAGGCGCCTGAGTGGCGCCTAGCGCCTAAGCGGGTGCCTAGACCTTATATTACTTAACTCGTTTGTGTTACCTATCAAGAATTTGGTCAGCATTAAGATTTTTGCCTCGATTCATGTACTCATGTAAATATACAAGTATTTCTTTTTAATATTTAATATTTTTATAACTAAAAATAGAGAATATATATATATATATATATATATATATATATAGAGAGAGAGAGAGAGAGAGAGGCTATTTTCACTACATTTTTTGTTTATCCACTACATTATTAATTGTGACATTATATTAATATAGGTTTGGACTAAACTACTCATTTATTTATATTACCTTTTACTTCCTAACATATCAACATGCAAGATAATTTTGCTTTTTCTATCTATATTTATTTTTTATAAATATATTTTCTTAATTAGGCTAATGACTCGTTCCGTGTTTCATTATAAAAAGAAATATTAATATCTGTTTCTTGATTTGTTCCTTTGAATATTCAATCTCAATATTGACTGGTCTTCGTTATACACTGATCCGTTAGTGATTATTTAGGATTATTAATATTAGTACACTTCAAAATTCAAGTTTGACCAACTTGGTAGTAGACGTAGCAGTCTTCATACTATGAACCACTCTACATTCTGCGTTCATTTATTACTTGACTTCTTTGACCAAACTGATCAAAGCTTTAAGCATTGTCTCATTACTTAAGCTTGAGTCAACCTTGCTACTCTACATTAGTCAATCCATCAAATTGTGTTGATTCTTCAACTGATCACTTCCATTGATCAGTTGACTAATTTCACTAAAATCTTATTTTCACTATCAAAGTTTTACAAAGGTTATAAAAACTTTACAAAAAGATGTTTATAAGGCTATTCACCTCCCCCTAGCTTATCGCTTGCCTAAAGTGGACCTACAATTGGTATTAGAGCCTAACTTTTCGAAAAATATTTTTTCAAGTTTTACCACTTGAAAGTTCTGATGTATGACAAATTCTAAAGCTTTCCTAACTCTCAACATGACACAGATTCCCATGTTTGACTAGGATAATTTTGATATATGGAAAGAAAGAATCACTAGATACGTGAACAACATTGATAAAAGATTGATGGAGTGTGTCTTGGGTGGTCTCAGAAAGTGAATACTAAAATCATTATTGAAAAATCTGATGATGTAGATGACACAGAGAATTCAACAATCTCTACTGTTGATGAATACGTCGTGAAGCCAAAGGCCGAATGGACGATGGAAGATAAGGTGATCGATACCTTAGACACCAAAGCCGTGCACATCCTATCAAACGCCTTAGACAATGTCTACAAGCGATTCACGATCGCATCATTTCTCAAGAGATTTCGAAGCACCGACGCAATACATTGATGGAGACCAAATCACAAAAGATAACAAGCCGTACGACTACATTCAAGAGTTTGAAGCTTTCAAGAAGGATCCAAAGGAATCCTTGAGAAACGCTTACGATCTTTTGTGAGATAAGCAATGCTTGAGCATCCCTAGAAAAAGTATATACTATGAAAGATCTTAATATGTGTTTCCTCGTAGTTTGGGAAGTGGATGACATGTGAAAATCATAGCCATCAAGGAAGCTAGAGACTTAAACAAGACTCATATACGTAGTCTTGTTGCTAGTCTTAAAATTTATGAAAAAGTACTTAAATGTCAAGAACTTGAGAACAATTTTAGAGGCATTTCTTTAGCTGCTCAAGAAGAAAAGTCTAGTGTATGTTCTACTTCATCTCAATTAGCTGATGACTTTGATGAGGATGAATTTGCTACTTTTGGTAGACAGTTTAAGAATACAAATCTTTTAAAAGAACTTCCAAAAATCAGCTTCCACAAATTTTCAAAGGGCTAGTTTTAAACAAACTAAAATTAAAGCAAATGATGACCATGAAAAACTTTTGTTCTTTCTTCAGGCCACTTTGTTTCGGCTTGTCCTTCTACTAAAAATGAATATTTCAAAAGAGCCCCTAGATAATTTGGAAAACAAAAAGGCTTGGTAGTTGAAGATGAAAATCTCAATCTTGCCACTTGGATTGAGACTGATTCAGAGGATGAATCAACTAATTATGCGCAAGAAGCCAACCTTTGTCTTATTGTAGAATCAGCTGTTTATGACTCAGATGACAACCTACCTAGCCCTACCTGCTTAAGTGATTCCAATATTGAATTTTCAGACTCACCTGTTAAGAACCCAAAGCTGACTAAAAGTATTAAACCTTGTCAGCTTTGGTTCGACAAAGAGGAAATGGCTTAATTTTATGGTCAAGGAATCAGAAGCAGGCCAATTGAAAGAAGAACTGAAAAACCTTCTCGAGTTGTTAAAACCACAGTTACTCCACCTGAAAAGGTGGAAAAAATGACTGATGAGAGTTAAACTGAATTGTAGGAGAAGATGCAACAAATGCACTCCAAATTTGAGACTCTCACCTAAGATTCACCTGTCTCAGTTAGCTGAACTGAGAAGGCTGTCAGCTGAGAATATAAAACTTCAAAAAGTCAATAAACTCTACAAAGATCAGCAAGCTGAAATGCTGAGACTTAAGAGTATCAATAAATGTTTTGAAATTCAGGCTAAAGTCTCATTTTCTCAGATCTCTGACTTGGTGGAGAGGAATCAATAACGACTGACTAATGTTGTTGATACCTTCTTAAATCCAAAGTTGTTGTTGACACTATTATAAGCTAACATAGAGACAATGAAAACCAAAATGGTATTGGTTACTCTCATAATAACAGTAAAGAAAAGGAGAAAGGTGAGACTGAGTCCAGAAAATCTAATGGTGGTCCAAAAGTTCTGCTGAAAAGGGATAACAAACCAAACTCTTTCAAGAACACAAATAGTGGTGTTCAGTACGTATATCCTAGGAATCAGCTAAGGAAGGCTGAGAAACAAATAGAGAACTATATAAGATGGTTAAATTCTACTAACCATCAAATAATTGTTCATGCTCCTACTGAAAAACAGAGATTAGCCAAGAAGAAAACTATTCAACCACAGCTGACACTAAACGAGCTGATCTTAAAGGTGATAACAAGAGATTGATGGGTAATAAATTTAAACCTCTCAAGTTTGTTTCTTATAAGTCTACCAAGTGAACCAAAAGTGACTGAACCAAGTGGTTAGCACAAGTGTCATACTTGTTTCTGTTCAGATCATTTGGCCTTGTCATTCGCCCATCCTTAAATTTCAAATATTTGTCAAAACTTTCAAAAGAAAATTTAGTAAATGGCTTACCTCCTGTGAATTTCCCAAATGAAAAAAAATGTAGAGCTTGTGCACTCGGTAAAATTACAAAATATCTTTTAAACCCAAACCATATCTTTCAACCACACGTGTACTTCAACTATTGCATATGGACCTTTTTGGTCCTGTTACACTTGCTAGATTAGGTAGAAATAGGAACACTCCTAGTGGTTGTGGATGATTATTCAAGATATACATGGGTGGAGATGATGACTTCGAAGGATGAGACGTACGGGATACTGACAACACTTTTTAGAGACCTCCAAACTCAAAAAGAGTGCGAGATTGTAAGTGTACGCTCAGACAATGAGACTGAATTCAAGAATCAAGGCATGGATGTCTATTGTGACGATCACGGGATTGGTCATAACTTCTCAGCTGTCAAGACACTAAAATGGAGTTGCTGAAAGGAAGAATATGACACTGATAGAAGCTGGGAAGACGATGATAGCTGAAGCTAAAATTCCAAAATACTTTTGGGCTGAAGTTGTGAACACCGCGTGCTTCACTCAAAATCGATCCCTCATCAACAAATTCCATGGCAAGACTCCTTATGAACTGTAGAAAGGAAGAGCTCCTAACATTGCCTACTTCAAGATATTTGGGTGCAAATGTTACGTCCATTACTATGACAATGACCACAGAGGTAAATTCGATGAGAAAGCTAATGAAGGTATTTTCGTTGGCTATTCCAAATTCAGTAAGGATTATAGAGTTTACAATAAAAAATCTTCAATTATTATTGAATCAATACATGTTTCCTTTGATGAATTAAATTTGATTGAGTCTAGTGTGACTCAAGATTGTTCTAACAATTTTAAAAAATTTGAGACAGGAAACTGCAGTACAGGTTCAACCAATAACTCTTCAGACAATATTCCAACCAATGAAAACCCTCCATCAGCCACTCCTCCAACAGCTGCTGCTCCTCCCACTCCTTTAGCCAATCCACAAGGAGATCAGTCAGCTGATACAATTCCGGTCACTCCCCTTCAAACAACAACCATTGACAACCAACCTATTGATACTCCTTTTACTAAAACCACTTTTGATCCTCCTTAGAAAAACACCAATATCATAGCTTATCTTCCTCAAGAAATCAGAGAGACAAGACACTATCCAATTGACAATATTATTGGTGACCCATTTGTTGGAATCAGAACCAGGAGCAAATCTAGAAACGAATATCTTTACTCAACAACCTTTGTTTCAACGACTAAACCAAAGAAGGTTGATGAAGCCCTTGAAAATCCAAACTGGGTGTATGCAATGCAGGAGGAGTTGAATAGCATTGTCAAGTATGGAGCTTAGTTCCTAGACCCACTGATTAACAAGTCACCAAATGGATCTTTAGGAACAAGATGGATGAAGAAAGAAATGTCATTGGGAATATAGCTAGATTGGTGGCCCAAGGCTACAAACAGGAGGATGGTATTGATTATGATGAAACTTTTGCCCCTGTAACAAGACCTGAAGCCGTCAGACTCTTCCTCGCATATGCTTCTTTCAAAGACTTTAAAGTCTATCAAATGAATGTGAAAAGTGCTTTTTTGAATGGTAACTTACAAGAGCAAGTATAGGTAGAGCAACCCCCGGGCTTCATATACCATACTCACAAGGACTACGTATACAAATTGAAGAAAGCTCTCTACGGCTTCAAACAAGCACCAAGAGCTTGGTATGAAACTTTATCTAAGTTTCTCTTAGAAAAGGGTTTCGAAAGAGGTAAAATCGATACAACTCTCTTTATTATAAAACATAAAGGTAATTCATTATTAGTTCAGATTTACGTCGATAATATTATTTTTGGATCTACTAATGATGTCTTATGCAAGAGATTTGAGAAACTGATGAAGAGTAAGTTCGAAATGAGTATGAGTGGACAGCTGACATACTTCTTAGGCCAGTTCGAAATGAGTATGATGGGAGAGCTGACATACTTCTTAGGCTTATAACTCAAGCAAACAACTAAAGGAATTTTCATCAGTCAAGTCAAGTACACCAAGGAGCTGATGAAGAAGTTCAAACTTCAAGATGCCAAACCTTATGACACTCATATGGCTACAACTTGTCATCTTGACAAGGATGAGAAAGGTAAATCAGTCGACATGACTGAATAAAGATGTATGATTGGTTTTTTATTATATTTAACTGCCTCTAGACTAGACATTATGTTTGTTATGTGTGTTTGTGTTTGTTTTCAAGTTTGACCAACTTGGTAGACGTAGCAGTCTTCATAATGTGAACCACTCTGTGTTCATTTATTAACTGATTTCTTTGACCAAAGCTTTAAGCATTGTCTTATTACTTAAAGTTTCAGTCAACCTTGCTACTCTACATCAGTTAGTCCATCAAATTTTATAGGCTGATTCTTCAACTGATCACAAGTTGGTTGATTTCACTAAAACCTTATTTTCGCTGCCAAAGTTTTACAAAGGTTTTAAAAATTTTACAAAAAGATTTTAAAACACTATTTACCCCCCCCCCTTCTAGCCTTATCAGTTGCCTAAAGTTGACCTACAAGTTTGGTTGACGAAAAATATCCTTTTGACATTAGTTTTTCTATTATGCAACTTGACACGAGCTTAATCAATTAAACATTTAAAATAAATAAAAATACACTACTGGAAAAACGGTAATTAGTGACTAAAATTTTCGTCGCTATTTACGAGATTCCATCGCTAAATCCGTATCAGCGACGGAAGTCTATTGGGAAAAAAAAGTTTGCTGTTGTAGACAATGGCCTTTCCGTCGAAAATTGGTTTCCGTCGCTAAATTAGCGACGGTAATTCGTTACTGTCATGACCGTCACTAAATATTGTCCGTCTCTAATTAGTGACAGAAATTAGATATGGAAATGCCGTTTCTAATTAGCGGCGGAATATTCGGTCACTAAATTTCGTCTCTAATTAGCGAGGAAAATTAGAGACGGTAATTAGCGACGAAATTGGGCTACCATATTAACGACAAAAAGTTCCGGCTAAAAATAAAAAATATGTTAATTTTTTTTTTGTACCTGATTTCAACAAATAACATGATATTAATAAAAACTCTCCAAAAAATTAAAACATACCAAAAATTAATTACAAAATTACACAAATTAATTACAAAATTATTTTCATAAATTAAATTAAAATTGTTAAAACAAGTGTCGACAAATAAATTGTTCAAATTAATCGTCATTAAATAAATTTCGGTGTTGGAAATAATCAGGAGATGGGTGATCGGACGGAGGGGGTTGACTCTAATGGAAACGGTCTAGGGTGACCTACATCTGGGCCACGGTCTGTTAGGTTTGAGCAAGTTCGGTGTCTAACCTCGAAATGTGGCCCGCTTGGTCAACGTTCGGCTGGGCCTCTGTTCGTGCTGCCAATCCAGAAGCACGTGAAGCCATGGTTGGCATGTGCGAGGATCCCCCGTGTGCGCCCATCCCTTAGACCATATCGCCCCTCTTCGCTCGTCCTATTGAGGTGATCTCCTCCCATAATGGTTGGCTAAACTCATTCACGTTATGATCGGTCCTGATACGAGTCTCGTACTCAACCCGTCATAAAAAAAAGACAAATATTAAAATACCGTCATATCAATTTAATAATAAACAATAATTTTAATACTTACATACGTAGCCTCTGCACGGGGATCAACTCACGAACCAAATCCATCCTGATGTGTGTACTCATAAACACATCAGGGAATTGCACATGAGAACAATGTATACGTACCTACAATCAGTACGTATTACTATTAGTTTTTTATATTTCTAAGAAATAAGAAATGAAATTGATGTATAGATTCTAAGTATTTACATTTAACCCCCCTTATCTTTCTTAACCCAAATTTAACTATACATTGAATTAAACTACTACCATAAATTTCATAGCATCAACATAGCTTCCCAACTACTTTTAACATATATAGAGCAATAAATTGAATAAATAATAATTTTAAAGCGATACCATGTATTTTATAGTATCAACATGGTTTTTCAACTACTTTTAACATATATAGAACAACAAACCGAATAAACATAAAAATATACACTAACACCCCTATAGATTCTAAGTGTTTACACTTAACCCCTTTATCTTTCTTAACTCAAATATAATTATACATTGAATTAAACTACAACCATGAATTTCATAACATCAACGTGACTTTCCAACTACGTTTAACATATATAGAGCACTAAATTGAATAAATAATAATTTTAAACTATTACCATAGATTTCATAGCATCAGTATGGTTTTCCAACACTTTTAACATAAATAGAACAATAAACTGAATAAATATTAAAAATATACACTAACACCCCTATAGATTCTAAGTGTTTACACTTAACCCCATATCTTTCTTAACCTAAATCTAATTATACATTGAATTAAACAACTACCATGAATTTTATAGCATCAACATAGTTTCTGAACTACTTTTAACACATATAGAGCAATAAATTGAATAAACAATAATTTTGAACTACTGGATTTCATAGCATCAACATGGTTTCCCAACTACTTTTAACATAAATAGAACAATAAAGTGAATAAACATTAAAAATATACACTAACACGCCATTAGATTCTAAGTGTTTACACTTAACTCCCCTTATCTTTCTTAATCCAAATTAATTATACTTTGAATTAAACTACTACCATGGATTTCATAGCATTAACATAACTTTTCAACTACTTTTAACATATATAGAACAATAAATTGAATAATCATTGAATTAAGTTAATCTTTATTTAAACTAAATTACTTACCATACGCTGCTGGTGCTCAGCGATGTTGATGGACCCCATTGTGTGCTTCGTTCCAGACCCCAACCCGCTAGCCCTATTCTTCTTTGCCCTCTCCGAGGCCTCCTTGTCGGCAAACCAAGACCAGTAAGCTTCGAACTGAGCCCAAACCTCATCGGTCATGTTGGGGGCTGCGTCAGTCAACAAAGAACTTCGACTTCGTCTTGTAGATGAAGTCCTTGTATCGATCGGTAGCCATTTCCTTGAACACCGCAAGGTCTCCTCATCCGAATGCCCGGCCAAGAATACCTTGCCTAGAAAAAATTGCATGATTAAATAACAATACAATAAATAAATATTTCAAATAAAGTAATTATATAACTGTTGTACTTTAAATTCTCCCCACCATTCTTCTTTTTTTCGCCGCTGAGACATTTTTATATTGCGGCTAGAACTCGACGTGCTGAGAGGCACGAAAAAGATCTCCAAACCAGCGTGAGGGCTGAGGGCTAGCTCCTACAAATCTGATTAAAAAATCAATTTTCAGTTCTTATATATGAAAATACAACAAATTAACTATGAAATAAAATAACATATGGAAAAAGTGTAAATAGGTAGAAACTTACTGTCGAAAGCGAGGCTCAATGGACGTAATAATCTTTCCCTCCGAGTCTAAAGGGGAAGACTCCTCGATTGTGGTCGCTACTAATGATACTGGTGTGACAGGAGAGCCCCTGCATAAAATCCAAATCCTCAAAAGGTGTGGATGTAGATGGGGTTGGCTGTGTCCCCGTAATAGAAGTTGCTAAGGGGCTCAACTTCCCTAGTCTACTCCGTGAGCCAGCTCCTCGCCCGAAGACATGTCTAAATACAATAATATTACAAGAATAATTTAACTCAAACCAAAAATTTAATAAACATGAACAATAATACATGAACTAATCTTAAAGAATCGTATACAATCGTATTTCTTGAATTGAAATAATACAAAGATGTCTAAAATAAAGTACATTATTATTTTAAATCTTAAATGACTATCAATCTTCCTCAACACTAGTTTCCTCTTTGTCTTCCTCTTCATCATCAGACTCTGCGTTACTACTACAAAACTCTAGCTCTTCTTCATTCTCGTCCTCAGATGCCAAGGAAATATCATCTTCATCCGATGAATCAACTTCAAATAATGCGAGTTTTTGACCTGGTCGAGGGAGAGGAGGTGACAAATCAACCGGTGAAATTTCATCCTCTTCCTCTCCATCTCTAGCCAGATATGTAGCATCATCCAAGCCATGATCAACTGATGAAACATTCGGAGGGACAGACATTTCATCCTCTTGGTAACATCCCTCCAGTGACTACTTAGTAATGGTATCCACCTGGTATGGTATGTCAATCGTGCTTCTAACCTTGGTCTTCCAAACAGCCCACCATCCGCTAGACTCGACACACCGACGAGGGTAAGGTGTTATGTACCTTCTTGAAGGTAAACAAGTGTTGCACATGGATGGACAGATGGATGAAAAGCATCATCAATCCTCAATCAATTCTTTTAATGATCTTAATAACGAAGCAAAGGTACTTCTCGTATCAATTAAGGCTTGTAATGGGGGGATAAATTTGGTGCGGGCTTCAAGAGTTGTTTTACTTGATGTTAACTAGAATCCGTCAGTCGAACAACAAGCCTTAAGTAGGGCCTACAGGCTTGAGCAAGAGAAAGTTGTTTATATTTACCATCTTGTTGCCGGAACAGTGGAGGTTAAGAAATATAATCAACAGGTTGAGAAGGATCGCGGTTTTTAATTAACAACGGACAAAAGGAATATTCTTTCATTTAGCAACGGTAATTAGTGACGAAAACTATTCTGTCACTAATTTAAAAGCCCGCTACTTTAGCTACGGAAATCGTCGCTATTTTAAAATTTCGTCGCTAATTAGCGACGAAAATTTTCGTCGCTAATAATTTCGTCACTAATAACCATCTTTCTAGTAGTGTCAATTATAAGCTACAAATTATGTTTCAAACACTGACATATCTCCTATGTTTGAGGATAACTAGAAGGAACAATGATTTTTATTTTTGTTACAGAGGAATTCAGTGTCGTTGCTCATGTATTGAACTCTTAAAACCCTTACTACACCTTAAAGAGGTGGAGATTCTGCTCCACATCGTAAAGATAGAAGAGGGTGTTAGGTATTCAAAACGACCAATAACATTTAATTCTTTGACAACAAAAATAGAAACTATCATTTCTCTTTGTAATTATCAAACAAGAGATATGTCTGAGTCTAAATAAAAAGTTGTAGCTAATAATAAAAGGAATCTCAATATATAGAAAGTACATAGTAGCAGCTTGAGACATCTAAAACTTTGACGAAGGTCGTAAAGGGAGTCGTTCTATAAAAAAAGGGGTCAAGGAGTGGGAAGAGTCAATTTGTGTTTAAATTTGGCCTCTTAATTTCTAAGTTTATTTCCCCAAGCTCATCACACTTTGATGGAAGAGATTCCAACTTCAGCGTTGGGGAGAGTTTACTAGTTTGATGATGATTTGGAAACAAGAGTTTCCATTTATTAGGAGTTAATCTTGCCCTCATCAAATTGTGACATGGGTAGATCAAGTGACACGAAACAAATCATCGGTGTAGTGCTTAGAGTTAGTGTCTAGGTTTGACGGGTTTAGGGTTAATTAGAGTTTAGGGTTTAAGGTTAGAGTTAGGGATTAGGGTTAGAGTAATGGTTTAGGGATAGGATTAGGTTTAAGTGTTTATCTAGGTTTTAGGGTTCAGGTTTGATGGTTTAGGGTTAATTATAATTTAGGATTTAGGGTTATAGTTAGGGTTTAGGGTATAGCGTTAGCGTTAGGGATTAGGGTTAGAGTTAGGTTTAAGGGTTTATATAGGTTTTAGGGTTTAGTGTTAATTATAGTTAGGGTTTAGGAATTACTAAACCCTAGACCCTACATCAACTAGAGTCAAACAAAGTTGATTTAACTAACTAACTCACTAGCTAGCTAGATAGTAAGGAGCTCATTAAGCATATTTAGCATGATATCACAACAATTGATATCAACATATATAACATATTTAAAAATAACAATATTTATGATGGCATAACACTTAGACATGCATCTATTAATTACAAATAACATACAAATATGACACATATTTGAAAGAAAAATAAAATAGATTTAATTGAAAAAAATACAACAAAATTTAAAAAATTACAAATATAACATGTCTCCAATTTCAAAAAAATTATAGAATTAATTAAACCTAGCTTATTAACAAAAATTACAAATATAGCATATCTTAAAATTCACATATACAACCAAACACTTAGAAAATTAGAAGAAAAAAACACATTAATCAAACAAACATTTTCATATAATCAATTACATCATATTTACAAAAACAGAAAATTAAAAATTACGGAAATTAGACAATTAAAAAAATAGAATAAAAAACTTTTAAAAATATAGAAAAATTATAAATCTAACCTTCTAAGAAGCGGTGGCGAAGATTCTAGGCAGTTGTGGCGGTGATTCTGCGGTGGCAAATAACCAAAAAAAATTTCATTAAAATTAAAGCATTACTCAATAAACAAAATCAAAAGAATAAAATAAAACCTTAGTTGGTGGAGGCAGTGGCGGTGGTCTTTCGACAGGCTGGCGGTAGCGGTCTTCCGGCAGAAAAGAGAGATAGAGAGGCAGAGAAGAGAGATAGAGATAGAGAAGAGATCAATTGAGATAGAGATAGAGAGAGAGAGATGACAGAGAGAGAGAGAGAGAGAGAGAGAGCGGTGGTGGCAAAGGACCGGTGGGTGTTGCGGTGGTTGGTGTTGCAGTGGAAGCGGTGGTGGTTAATTGGTGTTGCCGGAGAAGATAGAGAGGGTGAGAGAGAGAGAGCTCGTTTTTTTTTTTTGGAACGTGGGGTTGTCAGGGGTGTCTGGGAGGGAAAGGGAAGGGGGTGGGGAATGGGGAAAGGGGGGTTGATTGGGATTGAAATCGAGGAACATTAGCAACGGAAGTTCCGTCGCTAATTTGAAACGGTAATTAGCGACGGGGTCTTTAATCAGCGATGGAAGATCTGTCTCTAATATTCCCGCATTTGCCGCAATTTTTAGCGACAGACAGAAGGAATATTCTTCGAATATATCTTAATTTAGCTACGAAAATTAGCGACGGTAGAATTTCCGTCACTAATTTAAAAGACTGCTATTTTAGCTACGGTTTTCGTCGCTAATTTTGTTCTTAGCGATAGAAATTTTCATCGCTAATAATTCTGTCACTAATGTCTGTGTTTCTAGTAGTGATAGAAAAATATAGTTATGTCGTTTATGTGAACGCTAATGATAGATCATTCAATATGTTTTGAATTAGAAAATAATATTAAAAAGTAATTAAAAAATAATTTTGTTAGTCAACTTAATATGGGCAAGTAATTAAGGGTATTTTTGTCTAAACATATATTTGTTTAATGTAATAATTAATAATGTAGTGCATTAGCAATTATTGTAGCGAAAATAGCTTCTTTCATATATTCATATATATATATATATATATATATATATATATATATATACTCCTTCCGTCCCAGAATTTTGGTCGTGTTTTCCAAAATAATTGTTTTGTTTGAAAGTTTCTTTTTCACCATTTTACTCTTACTTTTTCTTCCTACTATAATTATGGGTCACATGCACATGTGCATTAAAGGAAACTACACACTACCAATACTAATAATCAAGTCAATTATATTTTCTTAATTCGTGTGTAAGGTCAAACAAGACAATAATTTTGGGACGGATGGAGTAACTCGTTTGTGTTACATTGCGAGGAGTTTGGCCTACTTTAGGGTTTTTTGTCTTTCAAACTTCTTGTTCTCAACTCGATCAGTAACCTCCCTTCTCCTTCTCCGACAAGTTTGCTCTCTCTCTCTCTCTCTCTCTCTCTCTCTCTCTCTCTCAATGTGTGTGGGAAATAGTCTCGTGAGCTTGATGAACTCCTAGTATAGGTTGTTGACTCGAGTTCAATTCAACTTGTGATACCCAGCTAACATACCTGAGTCTAGTTTGTTAGAGGCATAGGCAACCCGATCGACTCGATTAATTTCTCTTAAATACTCAACTCAAGTTCGAAAACACTCGAAAGGTTTGACTCATTTGTAACCCTATTTTTAATATTACAACTAGTATTACACCCGTGTGTTAAACGCACGGACATATATGTTTTTCATTCTATATGGTGACTGATTTCAGCACAAAGTGGAAATTTTTTTTCAAAATTGTTTTTGATATACTCCCTCCATTCCACTAAAGAGTCCACTTATGAAAAGTCTACTTTTTAAGGGATATTAGTATCATTGGAGTTGGTCATAATTACAAAAATAGTTAAGCACAACCAAGATGATTACAATACAAGTGGAGGATAAAGTCGAAAGATTATGAAAATTGTTAGCGTAATTTTTCGAAAGTTAACTCTTTAAGTGAAGCATTTCAAAATAGTATAAGGGGCTCTTTGCCTGGAACAGAGGGAGTAGTATTTACATACTTGTATGTTTTTGAAAAATTAAATTTCGTAATTTCTTATATTTACGAATATTTGCGATTTATCACAAATATTTTTACATTTATTTTTGGGTATTCTCAAGGATATCTTTGTTAAAAAGTTTAGGTTAAATGGAATAAATTCTTAAGTCTTAAAATACAATTAACCTTAAAAGAAAATTTAATCAAATTAGGAGTCACTTTTATCATTACCACCAAAAAGAACACAAATTACGGATCATTTCTATACTGTTGAGTAGATGGGTTTATGCAGCCGATTCACCATCCCATTGTATCGACACGAGATGATGCTGATGCTCCCCAAACCCACTTTTTCTTCTCCACATTAACCTTGTAAATCAATCAAATTTACTGGACTACTCCTCGCTCGTTTTTGCTTCTGTGGAACAATCTTCGGTGCTTTGCCTTTCCTGTTGTCAATGGAAGCACCTCCGCCTTGTTATAGAAGAAACGTCGGTATATGTCTCATCAATCTTTCTAAAAAGGTTTCTTTCTCAAGGATATCTTTGTTAAATTTTTTAAGTTAAATGGAATAAATACAGATCTTTTCATAAGATGACCATGATTTTTCAGATTTGCGAATATAAAATATTTTTTTTATAAACATTAAAAAAATGTAAAACTTATTCTCTTGTCCAAGATCAGAGAAAATAATCTCAGATCTATCGAAATGGCTTTGCTTGGGTCTTAAGGATATCTCTGGCTTATGCTACGCACAAGTTTTTTTCAAGAAAATGGCTTTGGTTCGGGGTTTACTTGATTTATTTGATATGAATTTTGGTCAAATTAAAATATTTTTTGTTTGATTTTTGCGGGATTTGTTCTGGGGTATAGTGTTTTGGGAGATTTCATATAAAACGATTTTTCTATCTTTTTTTGTTCTTGAAAAGGTCGAATATCTTTATTTGTTCTTGAAAATCTCCAATAAAAATAATTGAGAAACAAAAAGATCACCCTTGATACTTGATAGATTTGTCTTGTGTAAAGAAAATTTATTTATTAAAGTTACTTGAGAAAATGGCAAATTTAAAACGATGATTGTGATTGGGATGTAAGGTACAATTTCCTAGAAGATTTGACAGAATTGATTTGTCTTATATTTAAAGATTGTATTATTGTTTTGTATAAATACGGCTTTGTATTTTCGAGGACAATATTAAATGTATAATCAGATTTTTGTTGTATAAAGATGACTTTTTATTTTTGGTAAGACATTTTTTGTGGGATTTTACTCTTTTTATATATATATATATATATATATATATATATGGGTCAGGCCACCGGCCAAAAGGAGGGATCCCGGCAGGATCATGAAGCAATCGAGCAGGCTCAATCAGGCGAGCACCCACACGGAATCCAGGCATAAGAGGCAAGGGCAGGCAAGGCCACATGCAATCGTTATCTGAGAATCTCGTGATCACGACTGATCGTGCCCAAGATCTCAGGCTAAAAATCAAGGATTGGCTCCAATAATGCCCGGCAGTTACTCCTCCTCAATCAATGGGATAGACACCGCACTAAACCAGCCCACAAATCTCTCCACTCAACTATAAAAGCCAAGCAAGTCCTTGTCCAAAGGTATATTCACTACTCACAAGTTAAAACTCTGTCAAATAGTAAGAAAGTTTTTACTCTCATGCCAGAGTGTTCTAGCAGGGCAAGCCTCTACATTCACCCTAATGTGCTTCCTTTGCTATTACAGGTTCATAGCCAAGCCCAGATAACTATATATTCAAGAGAGTTCCTGCCCGCAACATTTTGTGCCACATTGGTTGGTTCCGATGCCGGGAAACTTTCTTTTTGAAATCTCCATATTCTAAACACTTATACCAGTCCTTAAAAATATGGTGGAAAATGGTGGTAACCTCATAGTGGAGGACCCCGTCCTGGTGTACGTAGGTGGCGACAATGCGCCGCCACCACTGAAACCAAGGTGAGGCCGCGCGCCACCACCTCCTCAGTCAAATGTCTGGGTTACTAGGTCGCAGTCTGTAGCTGCGTGCGCAAACTCAACCCAGTTAGGCCACGCAGGACAGTCCAATGCACCCCCTCGAGCCAATGCCAAAGTTAAACTCTGGGACCAACTCAATGCTCGATGGGCCCACGCAACGGTAGTCCCAGAGGTAACCCAGCTAATCGAGCAAGCTCGGCTGGCTACTCAGATGAATCAGGCTCAGTACTTGAGCTAGATGTTCACTTTAAATCAACAGTTGCTCGTTATGGGGAAACCCATGGTTCCAGTAGAAGAACAGCTCTTCCCAAACATCCCAACGGCAAGTGCACCCTGCCCAGCTCCTTCTGTAACGTAAGGTAGCCAAGGGGCCCGCCAGGAGCCGCCCATAAACTCGGCACGAACCAGAGCTAATGGGCGGCATGTGCCACACGGGGATAGGAGAGATGATCGTGGAAAGGCCCTCGTGTATTCCGAAAGTCGCGGAGTTCCTAACATCCACAGTACACTAGGACCGCGGGAATCTGAAGTTCGAGCTGGCAGACCAGAGGGCTCTCACAAGAGGGACCGTGCTCGCAATGAGGAAGCATAATCTGTGCCGGCTTCCCAGCGACAACACAAGGAGAACACCATCCTTTCCCACCGGTCTCGACGCACTCCATCGCCTAGGGGAGCGTCGGAGAGAGGAGCACGCATCGGACACCTCAAGGATAGAGCTCGCAAACACACGGCAGACCTAGAGGAAACATTCGCCAATCTGCGCAAGAACAACATGAAACTCAATCCGAGCAAATTTCTATTTGGGGTGTGAGCAGGGAAGTTCTTGGGCTTCATGGTTAATGAGAGGGGAATCGAGGCCTACCCGGAGAAAATAAAAGCTCTGCTCGACATGACACAACCCCAGTCCATCCGTGATGTACAGAGGTTAAATTGTCACATCATCGCTCTAGGACGGTTTATCTCGCGATCAGCAGAAAAATGCCTCCCTTTCTTCAAAATTCTGCGGGGAAAAAAGGGGTTTGAATGGACAGAGGAATGCTCAGCAGCGTTCAAGCATCTCAAAAATACTTAGGCAAACCCCCACTATTAAGCAGCCCTATTTTTTGGGAAATGATGTTTGTTTATCTCGCAGCCACCGAGCAGGCGGTGGTCGCGGTACTAGTTAGGGAGGAAGCCAATGTACAAAAAACCTGTCTATTATGTATTTAAGGCTTTGACTCAGGTCGAAGCCCGTTATTTCAATGCAAAAAATTGGCCTACTCGTATGTTGTCTCAGCTCGTAAATTAAGAGCTTACATTTCTGCACACGCAATAACTGTATACTTAGATTCACCACTCAGGAAAATCCTACATAAATCGGATTCATCGAGCAATCTGCTGACATGGTCGATCAAGCTCACGGAATTCCAGATCGACTATGAACCGTGCAGAGCAATCAAAACCCAGGCTTTGGCAGATTTTCTAGTCGAAACAAGTTTTTCTGACCAAAAAATCAAGGACATAGAAACGGACAAGCCCAACCCACAGCCAAAACCCAAGGTTAGACCAAGTGTCTACTGGGAGTTATTTGTGGATAGAGCTAGAGTTGTCAAAACGGGCCAGCGGATTGGACTGACTCGCCAAATGAGTGGGCTGAAATATCTCAATCCAACCCAACCCACCATGGGCTACGGGTTAAGGCAGCCAACCCTCAAAAAAATTTCTTAAATAAACTCAATCTCTAACAAATTGAAGTAAAAAAAAAAAACATATCACAAGTATTTTTATTTTCTAATTAATGAACTAAAAAATCAAACAAAAGGCCAAGAAAGAATATAACAAATTAAAGCCAAAAAAATTAAGGGAATATAACTACACTTCTTAAAAATTAAAGAGTCAAACTAAATTTATATAGTCAAGCAATTTGGCGGGTTAGCCCAACCCAACCCGCTTTAACTCGTAACCCGCGGGTTCAACCCGTTTGACCCGCCTCTTAGGCAGGATCAAAATTTATCAACCCAACCCAACCCATTTTGGTTGCGAGTTGGGTTGGCCCGACGGGTTCAACCCATATTGACAGCTCTAGATGGAGCTTCCAGCAAGACTAGAAGTAGTGCGGGAATCCTGCTCGTCTCTCCCTCCCCACAGGAACGATTCGAGAAAGCACGCACTCCGCTTCAAGTTCCCGTCTTCCAATAATCAAGGCGAATATGAGGCCTTGATCGTAGGCACAGAAATGGCTTTGGAAATGGGCATCCAAGACATGGTCATCTACAGTGATTCTCAACTCGTTGTGAATCAAATGAGGGGGGAGTATGGGGTAAATAACCCCATACTGGAGAAATACTACGAGCTTGTAAAAGAGTTGCTCTCAAAATGTAATTTTGGGAACTAATTAGAATTGATCGGGCAGACAACGGACGAGCATACTATTTATCCAAAATAGCAACGACATAAATCTCTCTTCTCCATCCTGCAGTCATGATCGAGCACTTAAAATCCCCGACTATAGAACAAGTAAAGATGATGGACATAGAGATGACCGAAAGGTGTTGGATATACGACTTTCAAGAATACATCGAGCAGGGGACACTCCTAGAAAATAAAGAGCAAGCATGGACAATACAGAAGAGTGCAACTCGGTACTCGGTGCTTGATAGGGTTTTATACATAAGGTCATTTTCTAAACCATTATTAAGGTGTGTTCGCCTGGAAATGACTGAGAGGCTGCTCACAGAAGTCCATGAGAGTGTATGCGGAGCCCATTAGGGGGCTAGAACTCTAGTCGACAAGGTGATCTCCGCGGGTTACTACTAGATGAGCTTAAGGAGAGATGCGGAGAGCTATGTCAGAAAGTGTGATAAATGCAAGTGGTACGCAGATATGCCGAGGCTACCCTTCACCGAGCAGTGGTTACTTCATGGCAATTTGATATGTGGGGAATAGATTTGATCGGACCTTTCCCCACTGCTCGAGGAAACTGCAAGCACGTAATTGTGGCAGTAGACTACTTCACCAAGTGGGTCGAGGTCAAGCCCCTAGCAAGCATAACCGAAGAAAATGCGATCAACATCGTACACGACTTCATTTGGTGTCGCTTTGGAATTTTCTGTGCAATTGTCTTTGACCAACCCAGTTCTCGGAAAGATTAATAAAGGCTTGCACAAACCTACACATTAAGCATTGGAAATCATTAGTAGCCTACCCGCAGGGTAATGGGTAGGCAGAGGCTGTGAACAAGCAGGTATTGCACGCTCTCAAGAGAAACCTAGAGGGAAGAGTGCGGAGATGGCCAGATGAATTATCCGCGGCTCTATGGACTATTAGGACCACGGTCAAGGGGCCCACAGGAGAGCCTCCCTTCACCCTAACTTATAGTTCTGAGGCTATGGCACCGGTAGAGATGACATTACCAACGTTCAGAGTCTCGAAGTATGATGAGCAGGAGAACAATCATGCTCGACTGACCAATTTTGATCTGCTAGAGGAAAAGAGGTTGGACTCCAAGATGAAGATGGTCAATTACAAATAGAAGGCCAAGGGCCATCATGATAAAAGGGTCCGCAAGAGATCTTTCACGTTTGGGAACTGGGTCCTAAGAAAAATTGAGGCCACCGGATGATGAGAATCAAGGCAAACATGGTTCGGGTCAAGCCAATCATGTTCGTGAGCCATTAAGCATAAACGGAGGACCAACGATTTGTGCACGTGCAAAGGAGATTCAAGCGGCTTTAATGTCACTTGTGGAAGAGATTAGAGGCCGAATTGAAGTCGAGAATGATCAAGGCCATTAAGGGAGATTCATTTTCATGTTGGAGGGCCAAATTCAAAAGACTACTTCGTGTTAGGCGCGATCACGACTAATCTCACTTAGTCTTCTACGATCCCAACAAATTCAGAAGACTACTCCGTGTTAGGCCTGATCACGCCTAGTGTCACTTAGTCTTCTGCGAACCCATGAAATAGAGCTACTCTAAAACGTTTTTGGTGGAAGTTGGATGGTTTTTTTCTTGAGACCTTGGTATAATTTCGTGGGTTACTTTTCTTTTTGTTATTTTCAGCCTTGGAGACATATAAAAGGCATTCTCAAACACTTGTAATGGGAATCTTTTGATCAATTGATATGCTTTGCATTTTAGAGTAATTCTCTTTCATTTCACAAAGTGAGTTTGTGAGATTACCATAGGTTTCTTGAATTAGAAACCAACCTTGAACTTATCAATCTCTTTCGAGTCGAGAGGTTGTGGCGTTTTGTGGTTCGAGGGTCGTAGGCAAACGTGTCTTCGGTTCTCATCACAACCTGAGGTTCCTAGTCAACGAGATTAGCAGGTCGAGGGAGACTCCTTATCCACTTTCTATTTTCTTTGGTAAGCTGCTGCGTTTTGCTTTCATTTGAAGATTCGAGTTCATAATTCCGCGTTATTCGTTGGGTGTATAATCTTCGATCCGGTCTTGGAGCTAATTCACCCCAATCAAATGGGCGAATTCAAATCACCGGACAACGGGTAGAGATGGGAAAACTATCACCAAACTGGGAAGGCCCATATCAAATCATAAAAGTTGTCAAAGAGGGGACCTATTTGCTGCAAGCAAAACATGGAGCTGAGCTGAAACGTCCTTGACACGTGGATCATCTCAGAAAATATTACCAATAAAAGAGGTTAGCATCCTAAGGGAAATATGTAAATCTAGCCTTTGTAATTTAACATGACGTGGGAATAAAAGAGGTATTCAATGAATCATCATTCGTGTAACACACACATATTCTGTTTTGATCCGGAATCACGCTAGCAAGATCAAGCTAAATAACTTGTTAAAGTTCAAGTGGTGTTTGTGCTCGCAAGATCGAGTAAATAACTTGTTAAAATTCAAGTTGTGTTTATGCTCGCAAGATCGAGCTAAATAACTTAGTAAAATTCAAGTTGTGTTTATGCTCGCAAGATCGAGCTAAATAACTTGGTGAAATTCAAGTTGTGTTCATGTTCGCAAGATCGAGCTAAATAACTTGGTAAAATTCAAGTTGTGTTCATGTTCACAAGATCGAGCTAATTAACTTGTTAAAATTCAAGTTATGTTTATACTTGCAAGTTTGAGTTAATTTCCTTGTTAAAATTCAAGTTATATTTTTATGCTCGTCGGATAAAGTTCATTTACTTGTTAGAATTCAAGTTACGTTTGTGCTCGCAAGTTCGAGTTAACAGTTTGTTGAAACTCCAATTATGGGTATGCTCGCAAGATCGAGTCACTTACTTGTGTTAAATCCAAACTACTTAAAGAGACAGATGGAAACAAGATTTCATTAAAATGTGCAAAAGATTAAAAGCAAGAGCAGAAATGAGCACTGGCACGCTGGCCGACAAAGAATTAAAATCAAGAGGTAGCACCACCCCCAGCTTCATTGGTCGGGCCCTCCGCATTGGCACCAGGCACTTCCTCAATCACCACGACAGAAATTTCTCTGCCAGAGCAGGGGCTCAATCTCCTCGGTGCTTTGCGCACATTTATGGTCAGAGGAGTAGGAGGAGACCATTCAAGGTCGTTCTCCTTGATCAAAGCCAAGTCCTCCTCTTCAAAAAAGAACCAGGCGTGACCCCAGCGAGCTTCGTCCCCATAATATTTGGTTAAAGCACAGCTCACTAGAATATCCACGGTAACACCTTCCAAGCTGAGGCCTCCTAATACCAAGAGAACATGCTCGACCCCCTGATCAAAGTAAGGGGTGATCGCTTCATCCAGATCTTCGCCATACGCCGCCGACGCTTTGTAGTAGGCAATGATCTCTGCCTCGTCAGTCGCATTCACTTGCTGAGCCATGCCGGTGGCCTAAGTCAAGTTTGTCCTTCTCTAGTTGGGTCGTTCGGTACTCAAGCTCCCCATTTCTCGTGTGCAAGTCGGCATTGTGCGAGCGCAGGGATTCTTCAGTACCCTTGAGGACGACCGACTAGTCCTTCAGTCCCTTCAGCTCCTTTTTAAGCTTGGCGACGTCCTGGGTCTTGGACAAAACTTCCTTATCCTTGGTCGTTAATTACTCGTTCCATTTGGCTGCGAGCTTCTTCATCCCCTTCAGCTCGTCTTCCACGCGATTAGCCCAGGAAGTGACCTTAGAGGCGCGAGTGGCGAAGAGAGCCAAATTGGTTATCATCTGCAAAATTGGAGTGAGGGTTAGATTTCCTCGAAAAAATAGAATAAAATGAGAAAGGAAAGAAGCTACCTCGCACATGGCCAGCCCCGTTTGCCCGAGCAGAACGTCGTTGGACTCCTTGCTGTTGCTGTGGGTCAAGCCTTCATGCTCGGTTATGGGCATTTTGAAGCTGCGTTCCAGCCATGAAGGCCCAGCCTCCTGTGATTGGGACGTTTCTGGCCGAACAGTCCCCTTTGACGAGTTATCCCCCTTGGAACGGACAGAGCAATCAGGCGTCTCCTTGGGGTCTTCCTTTTGCAGTGAGACAAGGTCGTATTGTCAGGAGAAAGGTACGGGTCAGCAGTCTTTTCAACCGTAGTCCTTTCAGGGCAGACTGTAAATGCCCGCCTTACCAAGCTAGTACGAGAAGTTGGAGCAGTAGAGCAAGAGCCTTGGACTTGCTCGGGACAACTACACGGGGCCTATTCTTGGGGTCCCTAGTAGGAACGCGGGGAACTTCCACGGCTGACAACTTGGCCAACGTTGCTCGCCACTCTCCGGCATTCTTCTTGGCATTCTTGGCGCTGTCAATGTATTTGTGCTTCATCTCTACGAACAAACAAAGGGGTGTCAGTACATAGGATAACAAAGGCAGCCATTAAAGAAAAATATGCAAGGCAAAAAATAAACTAACAGGGTTTAAGGATTTAAGGCAACGGCTTTCGATTCTTTACACGCTGCACAATCATTGGGAAACCCCTTGTCAGCGTGAAAATTCCAAGCACAATGGGTACTCTCCTCGGGCATGGTGACTCGGGGAGCTACCTCACCTACAGGCAGTCGATGCACACCCGCCAAACGTAACAAGGTCACGTCACTAGTTAATGCCCTCCAATCAAACGTCCAAGATTGGGTTTGACCATCAATCTCTAGTGCCTCCTCGATCGCCGCATTCAGTTTGCGGTCACCCACCATTAAGGTATCAGCACTAATCTTTGGAGGCGTAGCCTCATTTGTGGTCAGGGGAAAGGGCCACCCAATCCTCGACTCGACGAGCAAGATCTTCTCGTCCCACTTCTCAATTTTATTGGGAAAGTCACTAAGTAGTCTGGGGAGTAAGACCCCGACCCTACTTCCTTTTCTTTTCACGCGTAGTCACTTCATACTGGCTTAGAAACCTTTGGAATACAAGTTAGAACCTTTAACCTTTGACATATAAGAAATATATCATGCTTGCTAAAGTGTGACGTGTTAAGTTGGGACCCTTGGGGGTTGATTCACGAGAGCGTAGTCATGTTTGATAAGCATGACATGTTAGTCTTCCTTGCGATTGTTCCGGATTGGATCAACGTTAAATCACGCCGTAGTTTCGTACTCGTTTGAGACCATCCTTGATACCATATCATGTGTGTACACATATGTACATCACCCATTGTGTCAAGCCTTACCTTGGTTTAGACTCACTCTCGAATGGCAAGCATGTTACTCTTGTCGTTAATCCGTAAGTTGAGTTGTTCGAGCGATGTTTAGTGTATTTATCTTCGTGCACCAATGCGGGGCAATTTGGTTGAGTTTTGAGAGTGTTTTGAACTTGATTGGGAGTTAGGATTATTTGGAAATACTTAGTATATATTTTTTTGTGACCATAAGATAGAAAGTGATTCACTCAAAAGCATGGATGCATGCTTAAACTCGGAATTCTGTTCATCCGAATAGTCTGTAGTATTTTGATCATAGATTTGTGTAGAAAACTCGGATTGGCAAACCGTTTGATTTTGTGTAAACTAGACTCAAAGAGCTTTCCAACGATACCTTATTTGCAATTTTTGGATTTGTGGATCATCCTAGGCGCGTCTTTGAAGTTGACTGAAAATCAGGCCCAGTGACCTGCGCCCTAGCGCGACTGTACGGACAGTTTTGTGTAATTTTTGGGTTTTGTTGACTTGTTTTGGTTTTTATGACTTTGACTCAACCTAGAACGTGCCAAAGACTTGTTGACCAGCCTGATTAGCCTCTTTAGACCATGGAGTGACTTTAACTTACTCCCATTTTCATCTCTTTTCATCCATGGAAGCTTAGAGAGTGTGTGTGGGAGATTAAGGTGAGATTAGTGTGTGCAAGTCATTTCTTCACCATCCAACCAACAAATCTTCAATCCAAGCATACCATTTTGAAGGTCTTGACTAGAGGATCACTCTCCACCATTTGCATGTTGGTTTTCTTGGAGTGAATTCATCAAGAGGTAAGTAACTATAATATTTTGTATGTTTATGAGTTGAATTGGAATAATAAAACATATAGGATGTGTAATTGTTCATCTTTGTGTAATTTCTTGAAAGAAATAAGTAATTGACCATTCCAAATGATATTATGTTAGTTCTTAATCAATGGCCATGTGTAGAGTTGTCATGAGACTTGGTGAAGTGTTGGTAACATGTTAGAAAGTGAAACACATGAATTTCAAGTTAGTTGCAGTCCCTATTTTGGGCTATTTTTGTGAAAATTCTGGTACTAATCTACTAATGGAAATTTGCTGAATTTTGGATATGTTGTTCTTATGTATGTTAGTTAGTTCTCTGTTAATTTTCATAAATTTTAGAGGTCGGTAAGTACCTCGTTTAGGTTGTGTTTTATCGCTGCGCCGAGTAAACTGTTGCTGAAAATTCTGGGTATTAGTTCCAACTTTAAGTGACAGATTCTTGATGATTATAAGTCCAAATGAGGTAATTCAAAGTGGTAAATTATAGTTCCAGATGTCTAGTTTCTAAATATGGTATAATTGTAATATTTGGATTTTTGTGGAATATTTTCTGAATTTAACGGTAATGTATTGAGTGATTATAGGATATTGTAGAGATCCTAAGTTGAGTTGCACAATAGGCCTACTTTGCCTATTGTCATGTTTTGGTTATATGTTCAGTGATTACGGACATTGTGTGATTGTTCTAGTATGTGATAGGACAATCATCCTACTTTGATGATTGATTGTGTGTTTAATGTTTACTAGCACACTTTGTTGATTTGTTGTTGTAGGCTTATTGTGACCTACTTGAAACATTCGTACTGTTATTGAATGTTGTTGTTGTGGTATACTCCCTACTTTGGAGTATGACCGTTTATTTTTAAATGTCGAGTAAACATCTACTTGTGCATTTAGTTAAGTCCATGGCATTTGTGTCGGCGGTGTATTGACGCTCGATTATTGCGGGAGCCGGGGCTACGTAATAGTTGAAGGCCAATACATCGGGCCTCGCCCTACCATTGGCCACGGTAGGGGTATAGCGCCATGTGTTGTACGGAATAAACGCAAACTTGGTAAGCTATATCCGTGGTTGATTCTTGGGTTGTAGGGACCAAGATCACACGTCGACGTGATACGAAAATGGTTCACAGTTTCATGTTGTTTCTTGTTCTTGGTTCGAGCACGTCAACAACGGCTTCGAATTCTTGATTTGGTTTATTGATCGAGCACGTCAACAACGGCTTCGATATTTGGTATTATATTGGTTGGTTGGTTGGAACTATTGGTTTGGTCGGAGGTGTACCTCGACGTCGTATCCCTTTTAATGTGTTTACTTACCGCTCTTATGTGTTTCCTATACAAGCGAATAATGGTCACAATTTCCAACTGGTATGGGACGGTTGGCGATTGTTGAGCCTCTCGTTAGTATACGGTTGGTTGCCCTTATGTGCTACTACATGTTTATTTTCCTGTTATATTGTTGTGCATAATGCCATGCCATATAGTCATATGTAGTAACTTGTCGATTAATGATTAAGCTAAAATTGTTACCAATATTAGTGCATTTAGAGTCTTGGTTTACTGTTGCATTCATACTTATGGCACCCAATACATTATAGTATCTTACGGAGTCTTTTAGACTCACCCAACAACCTCCTCAGTTTGCAGGTTAAGTTCGAGCGCAGCGAGTCTCGAAGCTTGGAATTAGCAAGATGTATTTGTATTGTCGTTTTCTTCTTATTTATTGTCTTGTGAGTTCGTGAGGTTCACTAAGTATGTAAACTTAGTATATGGGTAGAAATAGTTGTATTCCTTAGATTTGTATTTTTGGTGCCGACTTGTGTGGTCGTGCCGGTTGTTGTACTCTATTATTTTGGGTTTCTGACTCGTGGTATTTTAGTGTTCTTGTTTCTCCGGCTTGCGTATTTAGCCGTCGGGGTTTTTATTGTCGGGTTTATCTTTAGTGTTGTTCTCCGGCATATGTTTTGGTCGTTGAGGTTTATTTAGTTGTAGTTGTTGTAAGAGTTTTTGAAACTCACATTTTAACTTGTATTCCGCTGCATAGTTTTAGTTTTGAGCTTTTGTAACTCGCTCTTTTCGGTTGTTCTTGCTAGTTTGGCGCACCGAGTTAGGGTTCAACATCGAACCCCGGACTCGGGTCGTCACAGTTGGTATCAGAGCTTAAGTTAGCTGTTCGCCAGGACAGGATCCTCGGTTTAGGTATTTTGGGTTTTGGGTTGAGCGATTAACGTCGAGTGTTTGTGTTTAGATGTATCTTGGATGTTGGTAAGTTATGGAGATAGTCCATGTAGGACTGGATTTGTTGAGTTCTTTTGCTCGTGGGAGCGGAGACTAATGATATGTAGTCCGTTATTTCTCTTGTAGAGAATTGTGAGTGCGCTTCAAGATTTCGCTAGAATGTTGATGACTAGTACGAATCATTTGGAAGTTTTAGTATTGAGATTTGACCAATTTAGGTGATCTTGTTAATCGTAGAAAGGTATAGCCCAGACGCTTTAAGGAACGTCTTAAGCTTGAGATTGGTGATTGTTTGAGGAAATAGAGGTGGATGACCCGAGATTCTGGGTCATGAGTTCTCTAGTGATTAATGTGAGTGTCGAATTACGTTAGTACGAGATATTGAGTCTGTATTAAGTTAGACACTACATTCTTGTATATCACATCATGGAATGCGAAAATTGTGCATACTAGAGACTTATGTTACGCATAGGTACATTTGCTTGTACTTGACACTTATGTGCATGAGACTGAATCTAAAGGGCATATTTGTAACTACTTGTCCCTAACGCCCAGCGACGGAAGCTTTTGAAGCCAGTTCAGAAGGGCCCCTGATTTGGTTGTCAAGAGATATTTGTCGATGACTAAGTTGATAGCATATTAGATAGAAATTGCCGAACCTTATTACTAAACGGAATGGACAAGTAAATGAGATTGTGTACTTGAATATGTTTGTGCATCTTGTGTGGATTGTTTATCACTCCTTGTGAAATGGTTTGATATGTATTGATATTTGTATAAACAATCGTGCTCGATTGAACGTCATTAGTTATAGACTTGTGACTAGCCATTAGTAACCTATAACTTTTCACGTGCGTAGTACATTAGCCTGACCGTAGAGATTTTAGATTTGAGTTAGTCAACCCAGTGGTGAGCATGAGATACTTACTTTGTATGATGTTTAGTAGACTGGACTTAGTAAGTTAATTCAGTCGAATGTTATAGAGTGTACGATACCAACAGATCGTTTAGCTTTGTGCGTATGCCAATTGGCATAGTGAGATGATTATCTTTAGGACCCTATGTTCATGCTAGACGTGGTTAGAGTTTTAAACCCTTATTATTGTTTAGGTTGACGTTGTAGTATATTGAAGTTTGTATTGATAACATGAGCATGTTAGCTTGTGGTTTCTTTGACCTTTTATTTCGTCGGCTTGAGCCTAAAATCGGTGGCGTCGTTATCCATGGTAGAGTCTGTACGACTCACGTGATCTTTAGTATAGTACCATTTGTTCGAACTTGTTTCTTTGATGACAAGTATGTCGTCGAGTAACCCGAAGAACCTAAGGGTTGTATAAACCCGAACCTTGTTGATCGCGGGATTTTCCATGACTATTGTTGAGCGTTAAATCTCAGAAATTGGAAATGTAATTTGCGCTGCGGAAGTGTGATGTTGGGTTGCATATGAAATGAGTTAGCATGACTCTATGTGATATACTTTTTTTTTTTGGACTTGAATAGCAGCAGTAGTTAGCCTTGCAATGAAACCTCGAGATTGTTCACGTCTCGAAACTCTAGCTATTTGTTAAAATCCTTTCGTATGAATGCCACTTGAGGTTGATGACCTCTAACTTTGCATGACTCACCTTATTCGTTAGACTTCAGCTCGATATCAATAGCAGTTTGATTGTGTAGGCTATGGTTAAACATTGCCGTGATGTATGTATGCACCCGTAGATGGTCAATCCTTGATTTCGTGGTCGAATTCTTTTAAGGGCGAGAGGATGTAAGGCCCCGACCCTACTTCCTTTTCTTTTCGCGCGTAGTCACTTCATACCGGCTTAGAAACAACCTTTAACCTTTGACATATAAGAAATATATCATGCTTGCTAAAGTGTGACGTGTTAAGTTGGGACCCTTGGGGGTTGATTCACGAGAGCGTAGTCATGTTTGATAAGCATGACATGTTAGTCTTCCTTGCGATTGATCCGGATTGGATCAACGTTTAATCACGCCGTAGTTTTGTACTCGTTTGAGACCATCCTTGATACCATATCGTGTGTGTACACATATGTACATCACTCATTGTGTCAAGCCTTACCTTGGTTTAGACTCACTCTCGAATGGCAAGCATGTTAGTCTTGTCGTTAATCCGTAAGTTGAGTTGTTCGAGCGATGTTTCACGTGTTTATCTTCGTGCACCAATGCAGGGCAATTTGGTTGAGTTTTGAGAGTGTTTTGAACTTGATTGGGGGTTAGGATTATTTAGAAATACTTAGTATATATTTTGTTGTGACCATAAGATAGAAAGTGATTCACTCAAAAGCATGGATGCATGCTTAAACTCGGAATTCTGTTCATCCGAATAGTTTGTAGTATTTTGATCATAGATTTGTATAGAAAACTCGGATTGGCGAACCGTTTGATTCTGTGTACACTAGACTCAAAGCGCTTTCCAACGATACCTTATTCATAATTTTTGGATTTGTGGATCATCCTAGGCGCGTCTTTGAAGTTGACTAAAAATCAGGCCCAGTGACTTGCGCCCTAGCGCGCCAATACGCGCTCTAGCGCGACTGTACGGACAGTTTTGTGTAATTTTTGGATTTTGTTGACTTGTTTTGGTTTTTATGACTTTGACTCAACCTAGAACGTGCCAAAGACTTGTTGACCAGCCTGATTAGCCTCTTTAGACCATGGAGTGACTTTAACTTACTCCCATTTTCATCTCTTTTCATCCATGGAGGCTTAGAGAGTGTGTGTGAAAGATTAAGGTGAGATTAGTGTGTGCAAGTCATTTCTTCACCATCCAACCAACAAATCTTCAATCCAAGCATACCATTTTGAAGGTCTTGACTAGAGGATCACTCTCCACCATTTGCATGTTGGTTTTCTTGGAGTGAATTCATCAAGAGGTAAGTAACTATAATGTTTTGTATGTTTATGAGTTGAATTGGAATAATAAAACATATAGGATGTGTAATTGTTCATCTTTGTGTAATTTCTTGAAAGAAATAAGTAATTGACCATTCCAAATGATATTATGTTAGTTCTTAATCAATGGCCATGTGTAGAGTTGTCATGAGACTTGGTGAAGTGTTGGTAACATGTTAGAAAGTGAAACACATGAATTTCAAGTTAGTTGCAGTCCCTATTTTGGGCTATTTTTGTGAAAATTCTGGTACTAATATACTATTGGGAATTTGCTGAATTTTGGATATGTTGTTCTTATGTATGTTAGTTAGTTCTCTGTAAATTTTCATAAATTTTAGAGGTCAGTAAGTACCTCGTTTAGGTTGTGTTTTATCGCTGCGCCGAGTAAACTGTTGCTGAAAATTCTGGGTATTAGTTCCAACTTTAAGTGACTGATTCTTGATAATTATAAGTCCAAATGAGGTAATTCAAAGTGGTAAATTATAGTTCCAGATGTCTAGTTTCTAAATATGGAATAATTGTAATATTTAGATTTTTGTGGAATATTTTCTGAATTTAACGGTACTGTTGCGCGATGCTGGAGAAATCATATTGTGTTAATAAACTTTGTATAATAGCAACTCGTTGATATTTTTGTCGTTAGTTTACTCGCTATGAATTTGTGAGGTTGTTTTGGGTAATATATATTACCGAATAATGGTGTTGAGGATAGAATGGTTAATTAGGAATGATACTACAGTTCGTCCCGATGTTTCAAAAATGGGTAACGACTCTAGCTGAGTCGACATGAGATGGTATATTTTCATTGAACACTATACGAGCTATATTCTAGTTGTGACTGACTCTTGCGGAGTCGTATAGGACATAATAAACAAACGTCGAATCTTGTAGTTAATTTATTAATGTGTAGAATTGACTCTATGTAGTTGATTAATGAGTAGTATAATTCACTACTGGTTGTTATTTAGTCTCCTACAAAATTGGATGATGTATTTGAAAGTGATTATTCGTAAGAACTTGACTTTAGTTAATTCAATCATACATGAGATGACATACCGTGATTATCGTTCCAATTCGGATGAAGTGACTTGTAATGAGTCGTGATATATATAGTACACGACGATATTGTTATATGATGGTTTATGCTATACGTGAGATAAAGTGTATTGAGTGATTATAGGATATTGTAGAGATCCTAAGTTGAGTTGCACAATAGGCCTACTTTGCCTATTGTCATGTTTTGGTTATATGTTCAGTGATTACGGACATTGTGTGATTGTTCTAGTATGTGATAGGACAATCATCCTACTTTGATGATTGATTGTGTGTTTAATGTTTACTAGCACACTTTGTTGATTTGTTGTTGTAGGCTTATTGTGACCTACTTGAAACATTCGTACTGTTATTGAATGTTGTTGTTGTGGTATACTCCCTACTTTGGAGTATGACCGTTTATTTTTAAATGTCGAGTAAACATCTACTTGTGCATTTAGTTAAGTCCATGGCATTTGTGTCGGCGGTGTATTGACGCTCGATTATTGCGGGAGCCGGGGCTACGTAATAGTTGAAGGCCAATACATCGGGTCTCGCCCTACCATTGGCCACGGTAGGGGTATAGCGCCATGTGTTGTACGGAATAAACGCAAACTTGGTAAGCTATATCCGTGGTTGATTCTTGGGTTGTAGGGACCAAGATCACACGTCGACCTGGATACAGAAAATGGTTCACACAGTTTCATGTTGTTTCTTGTTCTTGGTTCGAGCACGTCAACAACGGCTTCGAATTCTTGATTTGGTTTATTGATCGAGCACGTCAACAACGGCTTCGATATTTGGTATTATATTGGTTGGTTGGTTGGAACTATTGGTTTGGTCGAAGGTGTACCTCGACGCCGTATCCCTTTTAATGTGTTTACTTACCGCTCTTATATGTTTCCTATACAAGCGAATGATGGTCACAATTTTCAACTGGTATGGGACGGTTGGCGATTGTTGAGCCTCTCGTTAGTATACAGTTGGTTGCCCTTATGTGCTACTACATGTTTATTTTCCCGTTATATTGTTGTGCATAATGCCATGCCATATAGTCATATGTAGTAACTTGTCGATTAATGATTAAGCTAAAATTGTTACCAATATTAGTGCATTTAGAGTCTTGGTTTACTGTTGCATTCATACTTATGGCACCCAATACATTATAGTATCTTACGGAGTCTTTTAGACTCACCCAACAACCTCCTCAGTTTGCAGGTTAAGTTCGAGCGCAGCGAGTCTCGAAGCTTGGAGTTAGCAAGATGTATTTGTATTGTCGTTTTCTTCTTATTTATTGTCTTGTGAGTTCGTGAGGCTTCAGAATAGCTTCAGAATCGGAGGCCCCATGAAGGCTAATAGAAGAAGACATCGATACAAGGACGAAGGGCAAAGCGACTAAGTATTGGTTGGACCAAAGGACAGAAGAGGAAAAACCCTAAACCTAGGGTTTAACAAAGGCACAACCTGGGCCCATGATAAACCTTACAACTCAAAATTTCCTTCACTTAGAGCCAAATCTCAACCAATCATGTTATCTCATCATCGTTTCCAAGGCAAATTTGATGAGCTTGACGAAACCCAGAAAGAGACACAAAATCGAAAAAGGGAAAAGTTTAGAATATAACTGAATGCGGGTGGAAAATCGGAATGAGTGAAGATTGGAAGCAGCAGTGATGGGGCAAGAACCTCGAAGAATCTTCGAATGTTAACCTTTGCAGAGAAGAAAGGCTTTAGAGCAGTTGGGAGCTTGGAAATTTCAGAAAGATGTAAAAAAGAGGAATGGGTGAAGTCTATGGTATTTATAGGCTTACCTTTTTTGAAGCTGAAACAGTACCCTAAGGGCAAAGGGGCTGTTGGTCTACCCTAGCCATCACGCTGCCTTGGAACCACGTGACATCCTGCAGACGCGTATTTTTATTGACAATAGGAGAGCATATGCCTCCCGCCCAAGCCGTGTACTTCTACCAACTAAAGTCTCACGTCAAAACATATACCAAGATTCAATTGTTCCTCGCCTTGACCATGAATACTCTCCGGACAAGGAGCAGGGAGCCGCTGATGATACAAGTCTGGAATCCTGCCTGGTCAGGCCGCCGGCCAAAAGGAGGAATCCGGGCAGGATCATGAAGCAGGCGAGCAGGCTCAATCAGGCGAGCACCCACACGGAATTTGGGCATAAGAGGGAAGGCCAGACAAGGTCACATGCAACCGTTATCCGAGAATCTCGGGATCACGAATGATCGTGCCTGAGATCTCAGGCTAAAAATTAGAGATTGGCTCCAATCATGCCCGGCAGTTACTTCTCCTCAATCATGGGATAGACACCCCACTAAACCAGCCCACTAATCACTCCACTCAACTATAAAAGTCAAGCAAGTCTTTGGCCAAAGGTACGTTCACTATTTATAAGCTAAAACTCTATCAAATAGAAAGCAAGTTCTTACTCTCACGCCAGAGTGTTTTAGCAGGGCAAGCCCCTGTATTCACCCTAGTGTGCTTCCTTTACTATTTCAGGTTCATGGCTAAGCCCAGATATCCGTATATTCAAGAGAGTTCCTGCCTGCAACATTCTGTGCCACATCAGTGTGTGTGTGTGTGTGTGTGTGTGTGTGTGTGTCTATATATATATATATATATATATATATATATATATATATATATATATGGCTTAAATCGCAATTTAGTCACTCTACTTTGACAGAAAATTCATTAAACTCATTTTTCAAATTTTTTTCTCAATTTCATCACTATACTTGGCATGTTGAGTCAGTAAACTCACCGCGCTTAACTTCCGTTAGTTTTGTTGGATGAAAGACTGCAAAAAGACCAAAATGCCCTTTACCTTAAATCGCTATTTAGTCACCCTACTTTGATAGAAAATGCATTAAGATTAATAGTATAAAATTTTTTGTATAAAATATTTAAAATAATCAAATCAGTTAAATAAGTTATTTCAAATATAATAAAATAACATAATTTCAGACTAATTCTTAAAAATATTAAACAAAAATTAGGTTAACTTATCAGAATTCTTAATCAAAATTAATAAAAGATTATATTGGTCTTTTCTAAAGCAATAAATTCTTTAGCATGACTTTTTTTTATATAAAACTAATTATATTAAACAAATGCATTAAATTAATATAAGATAGTTATTATTATAGAATAAACTAATTATATTAAACAAATGAATTAAACTAATTATATGTGTGTTAGTGGCAATTGAGTAGCGTTATGATTCTGATGATTTCTTGACTAAGTGTTTCAAGAAGGGTTGTGGGTCTTTCAAGATTTCGGTCCATTTGGATTTCAAAAAATTGGATCGATTTGGGGTTCTTGAAGGAGTTAGGGGGTACGTGCAGATTGAGCTTGGAATGAAGAGATGCTAATTTGGGTGTTTGATCTTTTTCCTTAGTTGCTCAATTTTTGGGTTTTTGTTTGTTCTTGGTTACAATGAATTTTAATATTTTAGTAATGACATTTTCGTATTTTTAGGATAATTATAAACTTTTTATTCAAAAATCAGGATGAAGTGATGAACTTGTATTTATGTCTAAGTGCACTGATTAAATTGATAGTTATTAGGAAGGGTATTTTTGGGATTTGAAAAAATAATAAGTTTTTCATCCAAAAATTTGGATGGAGTGATTAACGTGGAATTTATACCAAGTATAGTGATGAAATTGAGAAAAAAAATAGTAGGGTGAGCATAAAAAATTTTCTGTCAAAGTAGGGTGACCAAATTGCGATTTAAGCCTATATATATACACTTTCTTTCTTCGTATTCTCAAATGCCATATTGTCTATCATTGAATTTTGGGATGATTACAAGGATATGAAAATAGATTGTTGCCATCTAAGTGATATGTGTTCCTCCCGCTATCTTCACTCATTACTGTCTTATTATTTGAGCTATATCTTGACATAAGAAAGTAGACGCAGGCAATACTAGAAATAACAATTCGAAAACAAAGAAGCATAAATAATACTAAGATCTCCTAGAACAAGAATTTTCAAAAGGAACTACTAGTAAAATTGATAAAACTCCTATGTGGAATGACAAGTATCTCCTCTAATGGAAGAAATTTATGTTCGAAAGGCAATTTTGTTCCATAATGTGGAAGTTATTCACTACGGTAATGCCATTCTCTTGGGTGGAGTTCTCCGAAGAGAACTAACGAAGACGTCGTTTTCTAGGGTGGAGGGAGGAAAATGGATGAGGAAGTGTCTCAGAGGAGAGAGAGAGAGAGAGAGAGAGAGAGAGAGAGAGAGAGAGAGAGGAGTGAAAGAGTAAAATTAGTAAATATTAAAATTATGCTGCTTCATCATTAGGAGTGTCAATTCGAGCAGCCAAACTGAGCTAAACCGAACCAAACCGAGTGGTCTGATTTGGTTTCATCGTTTATATAGTTCAGTTCGGTTTGAGTTTTTAAAAAACCGAGTGGTTCGATTTGGTTCGCAGTTTGTCCTGCCAAGCCAAGCCAAGCCTAGCCGAACCAAACCAAACCATACTGAGCCGAACTACCTAGCTGAACCGCAAAACTGAACCACTGAGCCGATCCATCAAATCGTATTTAGATCTAACATTTAATCATTAGAGAATTATATCCTCTCTTAGATTAGAGTATATAAAGTCTACTAAAACCCTAAAGTCTTTACAGTTTTACTCTGTACTCGTATCTCAAGTTCTCTTAACTCTCAAGCAATAGAAAAGTGGAACTGGAAACCTCTATCGATGCCGTCGACTTCTTCAATCTTCACGTTGTCATTCCACGCCATCGACTCTTCTCGGTTGACTCCTCACTATCAACTCCTTAATTGGTCGACTCATCTTCCAATCTTCCACATGGATACGTATACGGTTTGATTTTTACAAAAGTGAACGACCAAGCCAAACCATGAAACCGAACCACCAAACCAAACCGTAAAACCAAACCACCAAGTCGAACCGCAAAAACGAACCAAGCCTAGCCGAACAGCCCCATTGTGGTTTAGTTTGGTTTGGTTCCAGATTTTGAAAGGTTCAGTTCAGTTTGATATTTTACAAACCAATGACCTGCGGTTTAGCTCATATTTTGTCCCAAATCAAACCATTTACACCCATAATCATCATAATGATTTTTCTTACACAACATGACTAGCCAATTAATCTAGGGAGAACTGACGAAAACGTCATTCTCCAGGATAGAGGGAGGATGGAGGGAGGAGAATAAACAGCAGTCATGTCAGAGGAGAGAGAGAAAAGAGAGAGAGAGAGAGAGAGAGAGAGAGAGAGAGAGAGATGAACTACTTTCTGATACAAATGACTCGATAACTCTATGTTGATAACGCAAGAACTACTTTCTGCCTCAATTCATTGTGTTTGGTCCCCCCGTTACAAAACAATTCATTGTGGTCCTTAAATTTGTTTTTTTTTTTTTGTTAGATCCCCCCCTCCTACCTTTACCGTTAGAAGTTTCGTCAAGAAAAAATTAATATAACTAAATTACCCTTACTAAGAAGTTTCGTATAGACTGTATTTTTAAAAATATAAAATATAAAGGGCCAATTTGTTAATACAAAAATTAGGTTGTCTTCAACCTTTAAACCCAAGTATCTCTCTTCAAATCCTTCATCACCGTCTTCAAATTCTCTCTCTCTTTCTCTCTTCAATCAATAACTAAAGAGAGAATTTTGATACACGAGCCATGTGTTCATCCATAAAGAGAGATATCAAAATCACCCACAAGAATAATACCTCAAATTTTCATGTGGATTTCAATGAAATTTTCTTAGGGTTGAACGAAATTCAAGAAATTACCAACGTGATGATGACGAGGTTTAAGCATGAAATCCAAGGGATGAATTTTAGGGTGGATTTGATTACATTTCTGATTGCAATGTGTTTATGTGAGCTCTTTCTCTCTCTACTATGGTGTGAATGTAGAGATTCTTTGAGTTTCTCTTTATATATGTATAGGTTTCTCTCTCTCTCTCTCTCTCTCTCTCTCTCTCTCTCTCTCTCAAATGTCATCACCACCGTGGAGAACGTCACCAGCTTCAGCGACTCCACCACCAACCAACACAACTTCCCCACCACCACCGCTTCCACCTCACCCCCACTCTGACAACAACCTCACCTCCTCCCGCTACTTCTCCTCCACCAGAAACCTCTCCTTTTACTCCCGTAACGCCATCAACCTCTCCTCCACTGCCCGCGACTCCATCTCCATCCACCTCTCCTCCTACTCCTCCCACTAGCACCACACCTCCTCCAAAGTCATCTGGTTCTTTAATTTATGATTATCTTCTTTTTTTTCTTCAGAAATTGACATGTGTTTTAAGTTTTGGTTTTAATATTGGGATTGAGTAATTTATTTAAGATAGAATCATCATTTTCTGTCTTAGATAAAGTATCATTTGATATCTCAAAGTCAGTGGTTACTGTAAATTTGATCTGGGTATGAGTTTTTGATTTTGAATTTGGGACTTTTAGGGTTAAATTTCTATTTAATCTATGTTCTATTTTGACTGATTGAATAATTTTCTCTTTAGTTTGTACTGGGTTTTGGGAAATTAGACATGTGCTATCAAAAATTCAATAGAGTGGCGCTATTAGCACCACCTTTTCCTATTAATATACACCCCCTAAATTAAATTACAAAAATGTCATTATATTGTTAGACATAAATACTTTTTTCTTACTAAATACACACACCCTTATATTAAGACATCTCCTAAATCTCTAAATACACCACCTAACAATTTATCAATGCACCCTCCTCCAGTTCCATACGCCATTGCCAGGGATTATACGTCATTGTCAAGGGACAATCTCCTCACTTCATTCCTCTCCTCTACTCACTTCAATTCTTTCCTACGTTAACTTCATTATACTACAAATTTTTCACTTCACTTCAATTTTTTTATGCATTTACGTATGTCTGGGTCAGGATTTGTTCGGGACTGGTTTGAAGAACACCATAGTGGTGTTCGAAAAGCACCTGCAGAACATACTAGTGGTGTTCAGGAAGCACCTGCAGAACATATCAGTGGTGTTCGGGAAGCATCTGTAGAACAGTTGGGGTTGCAGAACATCACAGGGATGTTCGGTAAGCCCTTGCCGAACACCACTGTGCTGTTCCTCAAACCAGTCCCGAATCAAAAATGAGAAGAAACCCAATATATCCCATATACATTGCAACTAAAATGAAATTTAACACAAAAATTGAAACGAAATTGCTATTTAAATATAAATATAGAATATATTTCATACTTAGGGTCTTCCTCATCTCGAAATCAGAGTTGCACTTTTTCTTATTCTTCCTTTTCTTCTTCTTTCCTCTTCCTTGTCTGCTGGAGGGTTTGGGAACTGAGGGGTTTGCAAATTGTTGAGTTTGAAATTGGGGGCTTTGTGAAGCAATGGAAGTTGAAGCGTTCTCGCGATGTTTCTGTTGGCTTGCGTTGTGTTTTGGTTGGTGTATTAAGAAATTGGGGTAGATGTGATGATATTAGGTGGGTGTATTGAAAAAGAAATAATGAGTTAATTGAGAGGGGTAAAATAGGAAATATTGGGTGGTGTATTTAAAAATTATGTTGGTGTAAAATTAGTAGAGGGGGTGTATTAAGAAAAGGGGTGTATTAATAAAAAAAGGTAGTGCTAATAGCGCCACTTAATTCAATATGTTCTTGAAGTTTTAGATTGAATTTTCAGACCAATAAGGTAAAAGTTCAGGTTTAATGGCTATTTCAGGATGGAGTCATCACTTCGTATCAAAGAGGAAGCACCATTTGATAATCCCAGTGGACAGTGAGTGGCTTAATCCTCTTAGTGAAGGTGTTTGCAATTTGCAAACACGCCTTTTGCATGGTTTAATTCACTGCAAGGGCTTCGAACACCTTCTCTGCATTAATGGAAGAGAGGTTGATCCAAATTCATATTACCGAGTTAAAGAAGACGGCTAGTTTGGTCATTTTTTAAAAAGTCAGCCAGAAATTCGAACGATAAGGGCATAAATGAGAATCTAACAAAAAAATACAAATTGAGGGAGCACAATGAATTATTTTGAAACGGGAACCGAACGCATATATTTGTTAAAACCGAAAGACCAAATAATTATTTAAGTCTTTTCGATATACAAAACGAGGCTGGTATTTGACAGCTTTTGTAAGGACCGAGTACTTGGAAACTCTATGTTGGGAGAAAATGCGTTCTTGGTAACGCTATGTTGGTAGAAAATGAGTTCTTGGCAACTCTATGTTGGAATAAACAAGTTCTTGGCAACTCTATGTTGGTTCGAACGAGCCTGGTATCCAACTGCTTATTTAATGTCAGAATCTTCATCACATATGTACGATAGAACCCATCAAAAGCTGATGTTAGCTTTTAAACTACAAAAATATGATACTGTTCCTTTAGCATTGTTTCAATGTCAATAGTTACTAAGCTGTCATAATCTTCAATGCTTAAATTCACTGATATATATGAAAGCAATAATAAGGCAAGCCAATGTCGTTTCAGCAATTGATGCTTCTAGTCGAACAAAACGTATACGAGAAGAAACTACAGTAGTTCCATCACCTGGAATTATGCAAAGACAGTAGTATGTCCAGGAGACCTAGCCAATCCATCAATCGAAAGAGAAAATTGAAATAACAAAGGAGGGAAAAAGTTTGGAGAAACATAGAAAGAGTCTCCTTAGGCCGCTACTTTGCAATTAATGCAGAGTAAAAGAGCTAGGTGCAATTGGTGTTGGCCTATTTTGCCTGAGGGTGAGATGCAATGAAGTCAACAGCAAGATCGATGGAGTTGATCTTGTCTGCTTCATTATCAGGAATCTCAAATCGAAACTCTTCTTCAAGTGCCATCACAATCTCAACTGTGTCTAAACTATCTAGCCCAAGATCATTTTGGAAATGAGCACTTGGTGTAACCTGCAAAATAAGGATAGAAGGTGGTCAAGACTTTGTTACGTTCATAAAAACTTATCATATTCAGCTCCAAACAAATGCAAAATGTAGTAAAAAGGAGAAGGGTCACTTTTCTGCAAGGTAATTCACATCAATCACATGACAAACTCATTCTATTACCCAGCCTTCCAATCCCTCCCCCCACCCCAACCCCTAACATGTGGTCCCCCTCTAACCTCCTCCACAGCTGTATGGTAACTTCATAATTGCTATTACAATAATCTTAACCAGTTGCAACTGAAACACGTCAAGGGGACACTAAAAACTGTATTGACTGCAAAGATTGACTTTTGAATGGATGGCTAAGACTCAACTAAGCGTCGAGCTACTCCACAACTATACAGGAAAGTTATATAATATCCCAAAAAAAATATAAATAATAAACACAATAAAAGAAAAAAAGAAAAGATCCAAGCACCCAATTTTAGAATCTTTCAAGTGGGTGATGAACCTCCTGCAACAAAGATGATTGATATCAGCTGATTTCCACCTGAAGAGGGAGATGAACCTCCCATGACAAAGATTTATCAGAAGGGACAGGCTATTAGCACTTCAATTTTGAACCAAGGCACTCCAGAGTACAATGCATGAAGCATCATGTGCAAGTAAAATAAAGTAGTACTTGGAGTGCCGTGGTGGAAAATTGGAGAACCAATAGCCTAGCCCTTATCAGAATGGACATTTGCATAAGCTTGCATAACTTAGGCACTCTTACTCTTCCCCAGCTTATTTTCTTTTTTCATTTCTCCCTTCTTTTCCTCTATTGTCCTTTAGTTGACTAGAATTTGATACAAATGTGATGAATGAAAAAAAGAATATGATCTGTCAAGCAATGACACAGTTTTGGAACAACGAGCATCTCAACTCATCAACTCAACACAGTCCTAGTCCCAATTACTTGGAGTCGGATACATGAATCCATTTTGTTGGGCACAACAAGCATAGAGAATAGGAAAGGGATGCATTTCTCACAAGCATTTTCCCTGTATACAGCAAGGCAACACCAGCCGATAAACATAATTGGTTGTCTAAAGTTACCCAAATTCACTATAAGCCTATAGATAAAGGGAAAAGCTCAAATCAAACCTTTTTCCCACTTAGATCCCTACCGTAGTGTACAAGGATTGTATTGCCCAGCAAAAGGAAAATGTCGAAAAATTATAAGCAGAAGACTGTATGAATGGTCAGAAAAGAAAGGGGAAAAAGAAAAGGTGGTAATCCTATCTCCTACATAACATTACACATAACTAACTTATCAAGGTGGTAATCCTATCTCCTATATAACCTAAAGCCAAACCCCTCAAATTAGTCTACAGAGCAAATATAGTTGCAGCACTCTGAACTAGATTTCTAAGGATGTTCCTTCATGCATGAGTCCTCTTGAGCAAAATGGCATATACTTCATAAACAACACGTACCAGCTTACAACAGTCATCTGACTCACCTCACAACACATAACTAACTTATCAAGGCGCTTCATCAAGCTAGATAAAAACCGCAATAATGCAAACACACTCTACCAATAATACTCTGACAAGCATTAAAGATATCCACGGGCTCCTAGCATGAGACTAAATCAGTTAACAATGTAGGACAAGTGTGTGTACACTCAGCCCAAAAAGGTTCAGGCCAAGTTGATGTAGAGAAAACAGCTGGGAAAAGACTTTTAGAAGGCTTTTGAGGGATTTTTTAGGCGTGCTTGGGTTTGAGGGATTTAATTATTCGATGAATTAGAGATAGGGTTTGAGAATTCAGGGACTGTTTTGAGCAGTATGAACAGCCTCTGAGAACAGTATTTTGGCCAAAGGTTGGATGTATTTGGTTGGAAAAGTTTAGGATTCAATTAGGATTTGTGAATTGCATCAGACAATTCACAAAGAAACAAAGTTCATTGCTTGCGGAAAATCTCTTATTATTGACCTCAGTGTCATGGACTAAAACAGGTTACAACATCTATAGTCTTTAAGTACTCCTAATCTTCCCAACTCTAACCAGCAACTTAAAATATAAATGCTACTCCATCCGTTCCAACCAAAGAGTCCACTTTTAACTTTTTTTGTTCAACTTAATTAAAGTTTGACCAACAATTTACATAAATTTATTTGTTTTTACAGAGTCATAAAAGTTGTAATCCAAAACATTCTTGATGTAGTTATAGTTACTGAGTTTTATTTCCTAAAACATAATTAAAGTATGTTAAATTTGACTTAAATTAGGCGCATGTTAACTTTTAAAAACGAAAAGTGCTCTTTGGTCGGATCTGAGGGAGTATATGGATATGATAATAATGGCTCAAATGCTACCAGAGTATTCAAACAACAACATGGATTAATATTATGACCCATTCCCAACAAACAAAATTATTACTCCCTCTATTTCTAAATAATAGTCATGTTTTCCTTTTTCATCCGTTCCATAATAAATGTCCATTTTCTAAACTTTTCTTTTTAGGAAGACACTTTTACTATTTTACCCTTACTATCTCTGTTACTTTAATGATGGGTCCCACTTGCACATGGGCTTTTAAAGTAAAATATATTACATACCAATATTTATAACAGGGTCAATTAGTTTTGTTTTAATCTGTCTACCGGGTCAAACAGGGCAGTTTTTTATGAACGGAGGGAGTACTAAAATATCCTTGACTACTACTAATAAAAAACCTATTTGAAAAAAAGGAATGTTAATAATAGATCAAAGGAATCAAATGATGAATGAGGAATTCATTAAATCGGATACAAAAAACAAAAGCCAAGGGTTAAAAACACTAAGAAGCCACAGCCACCCACTTCTGGAGAATCTCTGAAATGGGCACCCCTCAAAATGCTCCCCGAGCCAAAGCCATACAAACTACTCTATCTCAGAGAAGATTCCAAGAAATTGATTTATCCCTGAAAATTCTGGAACTCGAACCACAACAAACACTACACATTGCCATAATAGGCTAACATCCTTTCCCGGTCGCACCCTCTAACTTGCATATGAAGAAAGGCCACGATAGAGACACGGGCTAACCAAGTTGCCCAAAGACGCCGAACAAGTTATTCCAAAGAAACCTAATATAAAGCTGATTCACAACTTATTTATCTAACAATACCCTGTCATACAGCTCCATTGATGAAATAGCTTAACTTACTAAGGTCTTAAATTGATTTCGCCTTGAACTCTAGGAAATTATGAAGTTCCTTGAGCACTATAATTTGATTTCCCTTTAACCTTACTTTCCATTTTAGCCCGTGTTTCTATAATTTCATTTCAAAACCTTCATGTGTGCCAAACAGTCTTATCATGACAGACATTGGATAACAAATCTACACACGTATGCATGTTTGAAATGAAATTGCCACATCCACGCCCATATCCATGTCATAAAGATCGGATACGGGCTTCGGCAAAATGAAGGATCCAGGTAACATAGGAATGAACAAGAACCTTTGAAGAGTCTTGGTGCTTCATAGGGAGGTTTCTATTTCAAATATGTGTATGGATAGCCATTCCTCTTTGACGCGGAACTGCTATCGATGGCCTTCATTCTTTCCTTACTTTCTCTCTGACTTCTTGTCAGTGTTATAAACATTCTTATCTTATTCTCTTAGGGGGAGGGCTATGATTATTTAAATCTCTTCCATGAAGAATTTTAGCCACTAACTTCTTCCTGGGAAGGCAAAAGACAGCCAACAGTGGCAGAACAAGGTGAAAATATCCGCCAGCAGAAGAATGAGAGAAGCCATAGAAGCATGAATGAAGGGTTGGGATAGTAGTTAATTCATCCCCTTTGAATGCACTCAAAGGTTCAATTCCAGGTGCACGCAGGTGAGGACGTGTGCTAACCCCCCTTGTCGTTTACCCTACTAGTAATAGAAACCTTGAAGAAAGAAAATTATAAGCATTCTGATGGCTTAGGACCTCATGCAAGTCATGCTGAAACCCATATTATTTTTGTTTCTTCTCCACAGAGAAAGTCAATGGAAATGCATGAAGAATATGTCAACGTTACATCACGATATGGCGTGAATAGTACCATTCTGGTAATACTAGTGAGAGCAGATCCAATTCTGGGACTTTCCAGTACACAAAGAAAAGAATACCAAACAAGCTAAATATAAGAAGTCTCCTTGCTGCTTCACATAAAGGCAGCCGCAGATCAGGGTTTGAGAAATTGTTTAGCCAACTAAGTACCGAAATGAGAGAAGGCAAAGCCAATTAAGTACCAAAATGAGGGAAGGGGAGAAGAGTCAATTTTCTCGAGAACTACTAAACCATACCAAAAAATATAAATGGTGACAGTTACGATTACGGATAAACCAGTTAAAGCTCTACTCACATTCAACTCAAAGCCAAATGAGCCATATTCACACAATTCCAACGTCAGACAATTTTTGAGCTCGCTCTATCAGTTTAAATGGTCAAACTACCTGACCTCAACTTGATAAAAATTCAACAATTTTATGAGCTTGCTCTATCAGTTTAAATGATCAAATCAATCATATAAACCAACAATTTCTGCCTAACACCCATTAAAATTGAAGGAGGGATCCCAATTTTTGTCCCACATTCAATGTGGCGATGCATGTGATGGGTTAGACATGAAACCACATAACTTAGGGGCCGACTTAACCAATGCTATGCCACAGAAATTGGGATGAGAAATTGGGACACAACATTGTAATCCCTATCATTTTCCAGTTTTAAAATTAGAAATTATACTAAAATCTTTACGTGAATTCCGAAATCAGGGGTTTTGATGGAAACAAAAGTTTAAACAGAAACCCTAGAATCAAAATTAGAAACCCTAAACCCTACGATACATTGACGAAATGGTACAAGGGAAAGGGATTCCTATCATTTCCCAATTCTAAAATAGAAAACATACTAAAATCCATACATGAATTCCGAAATTAAAAGGTTTCAATCAAAACACGCGCTTAAGCAGAAACCCAGCTGACAGAAGACAAGAACCCTAAAACGTTTGATGCATTTATAAAATGGTACAACGGAGAAGGGGAAATTAATTTTTTTTTACCTTGGAAGGATCGACCTTCTGGAAGTCCTTGACGACAGAAATGACACGATCCCTGACCTCAGATCTGTCGAGGAAAGTGCCTTTGACGTCATCGGAGAAGTGGCGTCGGAAAAGCTGAGTTACCGACGTGACAGATAGAGGTCCTGTTCTAGGGTTTTGCAGCGATGATGAAGATACATTCACCCTCATATACTTGAGAAGTGCATTTCTCGCCGCCATTTTTTCTTTTGGGGAAGACCTAATTTCAGCTTTTTTTTTTTTTGAGTTCTCAATTGAAGTTTCACTTTCCCGTTTGCGGTGGTGTGTGGGTACTATTGGAAGATGAAATGAGAAAATGCAGAAGCTTCTTGCTTTGCTTTTGGGATTTTAGTTAGGGTTTGGCTAAACCCAAATTATCCCAAATTGCACCACATTTCTATTTTTCTTTTTCTTTTTCTTTTTCTCTTTGCTTTTTATTACTCCCTCCGTCCCTAAATTATTGTCTGGATTGACCCGGCACACGAATTAAGAAAACTCAATTGACTTGATTATTAATATTGGAATAGTATTGAAAAAGTGTGTTATTTCCTTTAATGCCCATGTGTATGTGGCCCATAATTAAAGTAGGAAGAAAAAGTAAGGGTAAAATAGTAAAAGATATGTTCTAAAAAGGAAAATTTCAAATAAAATAATTATTTTAGGACGGATAAAAAAAGAAAAGAAGACAATAATTTAGGGACGGAGGGAGTATTTTATTTTTGGCTCCTCTTTGGCTCTTTCCATTCCTAATAGGGAATCACGTTTGACTCAGTCGACAGTTCAGTAAAAAATACTACTTGAACTTAATTGACTTCATTCATTATATAGGTGTAAAATATAAAACTTAAAAAATACTAAATACAACACCTCTCCTTAGAAAAATATTATTTTGCTCATCATTTAATTATTAAAAAAAAAAAAACCACTTCGGGGTGGCAATTCTCATGGCAGGGTGTTATAGTTCCGTTAATTTTTTAACGAAAATGTTAATTTTAGGATATTAAAATGTAAAAAAAAAATTGACGGAATAATGGATGGAAGTCGGAAGACTGCCTAGTCTGGTTGGTTCTTTGGAATAGGACCGCCTAATCTAGGTGGTTCTTTGGAATAGGACCGCCTAGAGGTGGCGGTCTTGTCAAATTTTAGCATAAAAGATGTGTTATATTTAACACCTCTTTACTTTTTTATTTTAATATATTTCTTTAGTTCACTTTTTATTTTATGTTTATTATTTCTATCACCTTTCAAATTTACCATCTATGCGTGTAGTAAACATCTTTGTTGTATTTAAATATTTTATTTAATTATGACCAAATCTAAATATACTAATATATTTTTTAATTATTATATTATTTAAACGTTGACTCTTTTTATGAAATGGAAGGAGTAAATATTATAACGGTGTGTCATTTAGTGAGGCTCCTCAATTAAAGTAAGAATCAAATTAATGATAATATTGTAAATTGTAAAAATAACATCAAAAAGAAGTTAGGAAGTGGACATTTTTTTGAAACTGGTTAAAATTGAAAGATGAACTCTTTTTTAGGAGTGAAAAAAGTAATTTTAACTATTGTAATTAGGTTCGAATATCATTTTAACCGTCGTACTTCTTATTTTCATTTCTTCCATCTTACTAAGTTGTTTATTTCTACCTTTTATACAAATCCGAACTTGTCACGCGGCAATTCTACCACGAGGCATGAAAGGTTTAATGGCACATCCGCACTTGTGAGAAAAAATTTAAGAAAAAAAAAAATCTTAATAGGATGACATAAACGAAAATTAAAAAATAAACTAGTTAAAGTGATATGTAAACATAATTACAATTGTCAAACATAGAGTTGGGCCTTTTTGTAATAGTTTAACATTTTGTGTTTAAATTTGTATATCAACACTTAACGTTATATTCAACACGAACAGCCTTGATTGGTGGATGACACTAAGTTTCTCTCTCTCCCACACACTCACTGACTCACACACACACATTTAATTAGTCGTTAGCTATCCACCAATTAAGGGCATTGATATTGTACACAAACATTAAGTGTTGGTATACAAATTTGTCAACATTTGGAAAATCCAATATTGGATTTGAAAATTCAATCGAAATCAATATTAGATTTCACGGATAATTAACATTTTATCATTAACTGTTTGTTACTTTAATTAACGAGTCTCTCACTCTCACAAGGATATTATTAAAAAAACAAACTACTATGTGTCCTAAAATAAATGTCTTATTGACTTCACACGAATTTTAAGAAAGTAATTAACTCTCTGTAATTTTTTCTTAATACCCTCCTTAGTTGTGTCAAATCAACGAGTCTATCTTTTTTTTTTCATCTCTCTATTAATACATATATTATTGATAGTTTGCTTAAAGAATTTTCTAAAAACAAAAAGTGATTACTTATTTTGAAACGTCCTAAAATAAAATATGAGACACTTATTTTAAGACAGGGATAATAATATTTGTAATAAAGTCAATTACTTTGTTAATTTGTGTACAAAAAAAAAAAAAAAAAAACTCTTTGAGCGGTTGGAGTACTTATCCCATCCCAATGTCATTTGAAAAGTCTAACATTTTACTCCCTTGGTCCCTAAATTAATGTATGGGTTAATTTGACCTACCGATTAAAAAAAATATAGTTGACTCAATTATTAATATTAGTATTTGTGTGATTTTTCATTTTTGCTCCTAAGAAAAAGTTACTTTTTGAAATTTGAAATCATAATTATTAGATTTCCCTCTAATAATTTTAAAATTTAAAATAAGTGTAATAGCTTAGGGGTGAGTCCCACCATTGTGGGTCTCATAAATTAAATAGTAGAAATTGTAAGGGCGAAATGTTAAAAATATTTTTCTAAAAAAGAAAGTTACAAACAAGACAATTTTTTTAGAATGGATGAAAAAGAAAAGAAAGATAATAATTTAGGGACAGAGGGAGTACTTTTTATGTATTTTTTAAAATAATAAATTATACTCCCTTTCTTCAAAATTGAGTGTTCTTGCAAAATTTAAGAAAATTGACTTTCAGGTCATTTTGTAATACAGAAGCATAAACATTTTTAGTGTTTATAATATAATACTACAAGTGCACGTTAAAACATGATAGATAACAAAAATAAATTTCGTAAATTTATACAAAAATTTACACCAGATATAGAGACAAAAAAGTGATTCCTATTTTGGGACAGAGGGAGTAGATTTTTATGGATGACTTGTTATATAAACATCTCTTTTTCAAATAAAAGAAAAAAAAACTGAAAAAAGGGAGAGATTTGTAATTTAAAATTTTCAAACACGACTTTATTTTTGGGAGTATATCACATGAGGAATGGGAGCGACAGCAAGAACAGCCGTTGCTGAAATCAGCATGAGCTCCTCAAGAGCGTCATGTATGGGTATTTTTTTTTTTTGAAATATTTACATACTACTCCCTCCGTCCCGGATAAATGTTCCTACTTTCTATTTTAATATGTCTCAACTAATGTTCCTAAAGACTTTTGATCTACCAATTCTCTACCATTCTTCCTAATATACTCTTAAAGCTTCATTTAATATAACGCATCCCAAATAAACTCAATTATTTAAAGTAGTTGAACTCAATTAACGTTCATGGGTATTATGGTCCGAAAATATTTTACGGCACATCATTAATTATGTTTCTTAATTTTTGTATTTTATCCACTATGAACATTTATACGGGACGGAGGGAATATATAATACTCCACAGTTGCATTTAATGTAGGGATAATTACTTTAAATAGGACTTAAGTGTACACCAACATAAAATAGTGGGGTTAATTATAATAATTCTTTCTCTCAAGTATAGCTTTTCTAATTCCAATTTGAAGGAGTTTTTTTTTTTGGACCTTTAAACCTTTTATCCAAGCTTGTAATTTCGATGAGTCAATCAATGTTTGTCTTTCAACTTTATTGGTATAAAGTTGTGTGAATCACACTATTTCGCCTAAAAAAAAAAAGACCTGCACCATGGGGACTAGCAACATAACATGAAAACCACATTTGATGAACCTAATAAGGTGTTGCTCTTTAGCTAACAAAGTGTTGTTCATGATCTAACAAACTATTGTTCCTTAACTTGAATCTCATTTGTTTTGTTCGTAAATTGGTTGTTTGTTCGTAAATTGGTTATTTTGTATCACAAAAAAATCAAATAAAAGTAGAGTAAGTATGTCCTCGATCATGAATCTCTCCTCACCCAAAACAATACCAAAGTTATTGGATATATGTATCATTATTCGGGGGAGAGAGGGGGAGTTATATTGATGAGTCGATCAATGTTTGTCGGTCAACCTAGCAAGGTGTTGCTCCTAGGTACATTAGCAAAATTTTGCTCACTTAAAAAGCCATAGTTAATGAACCTACCGAGGTGTTGCTCCTTACCTAGCTAAATGTTGCTCCTAATCTAGCAAATTGTTGCTAAATGTTAACCTTGAATGTTAATTTTTTGTCCAAAGGGTGTTTTGTATCACTAAAATCCAAATCGAAAGAGTATTAAGTATGTCGACATGAATCTCTTATTCATCCTCGAATTGTGTGATGTATCATTATTGGGAGAGAAAGGGGGGGGGGAGATACAGAGAGAGAGAGAGACAGAGAGATTTTGACGAGTCAATCAATTTTTTCTTTCAACTTTATTCGTATAAAGCTAAGTAAATCACACAATTTCATCAAAAAAAAAAAAAAGAACGTACATCATGGGGACTAGCAAAATGGGTGAATTCGCAAAAAAATTATCATTTGAAGAGCCACAATTGATGAACATAGAAAGGACTTTGCTCCCAGTCTAGTAAAGTATTAATCTTGATCTATCATAGTATTGCTCTTTATCTTAATATGCTTCTATTTCAGTTCTAGTGATGAAAGTAATGATGTTACACTATCGCACGGGATTTTATTGGTATAAATTAAATTATATAAGAACTTTAATGGTAAAAAATGCAAGCAAATAATTGTAAATATCATCATTTTGATGTAAAAAAAATGAAACAAATCTATCTATCTATCTATCTATCTATCTATCTATCTATATATATATATATATATATATATATATTTAAAGTTGGTAAAGATGCCTCTAAGTGTGACACCTCATCCAACTTTTAGTTCTTTTAATTTTCAAGCCTCCAAGTAAGCATGGTTCTTTTGATTCTCAAGCCTCCAAGTAAGCATGACTTTTGGAGTGAAATGACTTTTCATTTCTAAAGCTTACAAGTAAGCATGACTTTTGGAGTGAAATGACTTTTCATTTCTAAGTCATTAGTTAATAACAATACCTAATAATAATAGATTTTACAATAGGTATTATTATTAGGTAATGACCTTCGAGTGAAATGACTTTTCATTTCTAAGTTATTAGTTAATAACAATACCTAATAATAATAGGTTTTACAATAGGTATTAGTTAATAACAATACCTAATAATAATAGGTTTTACAATAGATATTATTATTAGGTAATTACTAATAGGAGAAGAATTTTAGGAAATAAAATAGGAAATAAAATAATGTTGTCAATGAGATTTGAACCCACACTCTTTTAAATATGAATATACACCTTAAATCAATTCAACCAATTATATTATATGTAAAGATATTAAAAACATATTATATTATTCTATAAATTATTTTATAATATAAACCAACTAGCTTTTATTTTTATAAATGATACTCTCTTCGTGTCAAATTGAGTCTCATAAGACGTCCTAAAATAATGTATATAATATGTGATCCATATCAACAAAGTTTTAAATTATTTATTCAAAATTGATGCTTATGTTTTTTTGATATTTGTGTAAATTTCTTTTTCAAACTGATAGTGTATAAAAAATTTGTAAATATAGTATCTAACTAAACATTTTCTAATCATTGAATGATCTCCAAAAATTATTTCAAAAAATATAATTATATTTAATTCTTAAAAAATTCTCATTTGTTCAAAAAAATGTTATATTTCTTCAATATGTCCCAAAGATAATATTTTATTTTTGATTTTGTAAATTTTTTCAAATATTTGTCTAAAATATCTTTACAAAGTGCAAGATGAAAAAAGAGATAAAGAAACCCAATAATATGATATCATTAAAGGATACTTAAAAAATTAAAAAATGTATAGAAACAAAAATACAAGTATTGAACACCAATAAAATATAAGTACTTAATTTGAAACGAAAATATTATAATAAACGATTACCAATTTGCATATATTGACAACACTTACATTTTAAATTAATTATATGGGCTCAATATAGTTTTTTTTTTTAGCTTTAGAAATATACATATTTAAATATAACATATTTGTTTACTAAATAAATAATATTATAAATAAGAAAAAAAACTTAAAAATACAAATTTGAAAAAATAAAAAATAAAACTTTACATCGATTAACACGCTAACATTTATCTAACTACATTTTTTTTGTTTGGTGTGAGACAAATAGTATAATTGGATCCATCTTCATCATTTGTCAAATCATTAATCGTTGAGCTACTTGCACCGATGAATGACGAAAATTGATACAAATTTTTGTTTTTCGTATTCCGTATTGGCGTTGTAGCTGAAAAAATACTTATTATAAAAAACATATACAAATAAAAAAAGAACTAAAAATACGTTAATAAATACTCTATCATCATACCATTTGTGAGATTCGATAAAGGAGGCACTGAAGTCGGATATAACACACTAATAACATAACCTCCAACACTATATAGTAACATTTTCTCCAAAACAATTTATAAATGACAGCCAAAATAAAATAATACTTAACAAATAAAAAAATATTTAAAAAATCAACAATAGCACTACGACAAATAGAAAAGGCCAATATTATAGATTTGGCCCAACTCTTATATAAAACTTAAAAATTACCTTGTGGATATTATTCATAAAATATCATTTTAAGATAGATGGAGTAATTATTTTGAGCCTAGAAAAAGTTCAAGAAAATTAAGATAACTAAAACGGGAAATTGCTAGCCGGTCCCCTTTTCAAAGTTTGTAACCGCTTCAGTCCCCCCTTTTTTTTAACTACTAAAAAACACTTTCATAAAATTGTTCCTAAAATACCCCCGTTTCTTCCATGTATGTTTCAAAGCAAAAATGTCAAGAATTGATTTTGAATTAGGATTCATCCAGCAACCTGGAATTAGTACCACCTATAGCAGTGGGTTATAAATATTTTTTGGTTTTAGCAACTCTTATTACAAAAACACAACTATGTTAAAAACACTCCATCCTCAAGAATAGTACGATAAATTTGTATTACTATCTGATTTAAGCATTTGTATAAGCAGATTGGTTATGCTAATGAAGCTCGTCTGCCTTGAGCTATTTCCAATTTCTCCTTTTGTTTCTTAATTCTTAGAGTATTACTTTAATGAGATTTGATGATCTTGTTTATCATTCCATGGTGTTAATCAATATGAATGCGATGAATGCGTATTTATAAGGAATTAATAAGTTTAACTATGCAAGATGAAGATTTGTTAATCGCGATGCAGAGATTTGTGGATCCCGATGCCCAATTGTTGTATCTCAAATTGAATCTCGATGCACAGTTCTTGTATCCCGATGTCCAAATTAATCTGAGAAAGTGGCACTGCATCCCAATGCCCAATTGTTGCATCTCTAATTGAGTCTCGATGCACAATTCTTGCATCCCGATGCCCAAATTAATCTGAAAAAGTGACACTGCATCTCAATGCCTAATTGTTGCATCTCGATGCTCAATTGTTGCATCTCAAATTGAATCTCGATGTACAATTCTTGCATCCTAATGCCCAAAATAATCTGAGAAAGTGGCACTGCATCCCGATAACCAATTGTTGCATCTCGATACCTAATTGTTGCATCCCGATGTCTTGAGATGCCTATTGCGCGCGTGTTTTGGTTTCATTAAGGGTATTATTGTCTTTTCAACCAAAAAGTGCATTTTTCGATTTAAAAAAAAGGTGGATTGGAGCGAATTGAAATGTTAAAAAAGGGACCGGCCCGGAATTACCCCTAACTAAAACTATACAAACCTAAGCATTTTTATTGCCATTTTAATTTAATAAAACGATTCTAATTAAACCTAGCCCATTTTAACCTAGGCCAAACTCGACCTTATAACTACATAAACATTGTTGGTGACTTGTGTATATATTTCATTCAACATGGAAACCCAAGACCTAAGGTTTCTTACCCGCTACCTCCCTCCCTCTTCCATTAAGGGAACCAAAAAGATTGGATCAAGATGCTTAAACAAAATAGCTAAATTATGATACCAATTGTGAGGACACTCTTCTTAATAAATACCACTACTGGAAAAACGTGAACTAGTGACGAAAATTCCGTCGCTAATTCCAAATTTTCGTCGCTAAATCCATATTAGCGATGGTACGCGGTCGAAAAAAAGGGTTGCTGATTGGGGACAGTGGCATTTTCGTCAAAAATTAGTAATGGAAATGGTTTCTGTCACTAAATTAGCGACGGTAATTACCAACGGTGAAAAAAACCGTCACTAATTTTTTATGTCGCTAATTAGTGACGAAAATTTTCGTGGCTAATTGAAACAAAATTTTCCGTGTCTAACTTCCGTCGCTAATTAGTGACAGAAATTAGACACGGAAAATTCTGTTTCAATTAGCCACAAAAATTTCCATCTTTAGAATGATGCTGATTTGTAGGTCGCCCCGGCGGAGATTTCACTAGGTTGAATGATGCTGTTTTGGTCTGAAACCATGGTTGGTGTGGAATATTACATTATTATATGATTATATGATGTGGTTCGAATTAGGCGAAAGAATGAAGAAATGGAGAATTTTAGAATGGGAAGGTTCTATGTGTAGTAAAAAAATTCCAAAATCTTCCCCCCACCTCTAGGAAATAAGAAAAAAATTGACAAATGAAAGGAAGGAAGAATGAACAACTGCGTAATGGATTGGACACATGATCACATCAATGGTAAACCTAGTAAATAATACTCTGTAAAAACTATTTATTGTTCTTATTAATTCGAATTCGATGGGAGCAGGTAGGGATGTAAGTGGTTTGGTTCAGTTTAATTTGGACAAAAATACGAGCCAAATCCTAGTTGATCAATTTGCAAAACACGATACCGAACTGAATTGTCTAAAATTTGGAACCAAATCAAACCAAACCACAAGGACATGACTTGGTTCATCTCCAAACCACGGTTCAGTTTTGCGGTTCAATGTCATAGTTTACTTCGTTGGTTCAACTTTGGCTTTGCAGTGAAAGCCAAATCGAAAGTTGGCTATCAAAAAACTAGAAAAAAGAAAAATATTTATAAACAAATTTCAATTAAGTATCATACAAGACTCGAGGATTAAAGTAACAATACATAAAATATTTCCTACAATATGAAATTCTTAACGAAAAATTTGCCAAAAAAAATATTTTATCAAGAAATCAAAATAAAAATTAGAGCACTTAATCGAGAAATAAGGTCAAATGATACACTCCATAGTTTGGTGGTTTGGTTTGATAGTTCGGTTTGACGATTTAAAATCATGATTTATGAAGTAAAATCATAATTTGAACTAACCGAACCATATAATTGATGTGAGGGTTTTAGTTGAAAGTTTTTCCATATAATAAGGTCGATGGCCATGATCGACGATCTAGACAAAGAGAGAGAAGCGAGGAGTCAGAGGATGAGGTACTACAAAAAATGAAAGAGAGATTGGAGGCCCTGGAAGTGGGAAAATTGGCCAGCTGCCAAGAAATGTAACTGCGGCCTCTTGCAGAAGGATCAGAGACACCCTGCCAAACCATCGCCTTATGCTACCTTCCCTAAAAGTTATGAAGGAAATACAAATGCTCGGAGTCACGTGTCGAGCTTTAAAGCAAAGATGGGGTATGCATCAAGGACCTTGACTTGTGGTGTATTGTGTTCATTAGTACATTTAAGGAGGTCGTCCTCAAATGGTTTAAGGAGCTTGAAGAGAGGTCCATCAGGGACTGACACGGCCTAAAAAGGGCCTTTTTGGAAAAAATACTCATCCGTTGGCCACCTCCCCAAGAGAGAATCCGACCTCTGTGGGATCAAATAGCGAGTTGGAGAATCTCTGGAAAGTTATTTGGAAAGGTTCAAATGGATTGCCAAGCAGCTTCAAAGTGTTCCTGACAAGACCATAATGGCCTTCTTCCGACTGGATGTCGATCAGCCAGACTCTTATCCGAGGTTAGCATGCGACCACCTGCCAACAACGCAAAAATGTATACTGCTGCCCAGAGAATAGGGAATGTTAAAAAAACCTTAGAAGAGTAAGAAAAAGAAGGCCAAAAACCTTCGGGAACTTCGAAGCAAAAAATCGAGGACAAGATTAGAGAGAAAAAATCCAACGGCGGCAGAAATGGTAAAGGAAAGGGGAAGAACAAATACTCGAAGAATGAAGAGTTCTACACCCCTCTGAATGCTACTAAGGAGAAGATCATGAACGTGCTCCTGCAGGAGAACAGGATCAGCCGACCTGCACCTCAAAGAGAGACTCCTTATCCTCGCTGTTAGGTCCATGTTGATATGCTCAGAATATAGGCTAGAGGGGGTGAATAGCTTATATGACCTTTATTAAAGATTTCATCTGATTTAAAATTTATGATAAGGAATAATGATGAAATAATTAATAAAATAGGTCATCTTCCAAGTTTGAGCAACATAGTTGATATAGTGATATCAGCTGATGTGCATAGGTAGATTTCAATGACTGCTGGTAGGAAGATTATGTTATACTTTGCTGGTATAAAAGAGATTAAGCAGCGGAAGAACATGCAGATAAGTATAACAATTAAGATTAAAGCAGCTGTAAACAAATAGGTACATGTTTCTCATAACAGCAAACTAAAATCTTATTTTAGATGCATCAATTACTTTCCATAACCAGATTGCACAAAATATATAGCACACATTACAAGAAAGATAAGTAAATTAAAGGCTAAATCTTATAAAATATGATTTATATTAAAATTCAGCAGAGGTTTGCTCAAAGACAAACATGCTTAGTACATCAACCTAGACTCTCTAACCTAGCAATCTCCCCGGGTTAGAAAGAAAGTCAATTGGGATTCTGGGAAGACTCATAAGAAATCCTCATCTTTTAACTCTCACCAAGTACCTTGGGAAAAGTACATGGTAGAGCAAAGGCGAGGTGAAAGTGAGAAGAGGATATTAGGCGTTGTTCAAATAACTAGTATTTGAACAACTGAGTGCTGAGCATTCGGCCAAGAATGATGCAATTCATTGCACAATCGACAGCCCTTATAATGTAGTATAAGTCTGTCGATATACATGCAGTATGTATTATTATGCTCTGGTTCTTCATCGGACATCTTCAAGCTTGGTCAGTCTTCAACGATGTGCAGGATTCTTAGTCTCTAGCTATGGATTTGAAATATAGCTGCTGAAGAGACTGAGTCTTTCGAAGGATGAAAGAACTCAAATCAAGAAAGAGATTCTTGATCAAGCAGAGCTTCTTTGCCTTGGGAATTTCAGATTTCTCTCTCACAAAGTGTTTGTTCTTATACTTGAGTTTTTCTCACTCAAGTGTTGTTTTTGATTGGAAGCACAAGGATCACCACCCTTTTTCACACACACGAATGAGAGAATGAGAGTCTTCTTTTATAGGCTAGAGAAGATGAAAGAGTCATTGAAGCTCGAATGAGTTTTTCCCGTTAGAGATCTGGATCATTAATGCGTCAGAGTGCATTGTACAAACTGTTGGTTAAAGACCTTCCGTTTAAGCTTTATCTAGGAGTTTGTCCGTGATTCAGGCTGTCAAGATGAGACGTGACATGCAGGCCTGGGATGTAGCGCATTGTGTTTGGCTTTTATGAAGTGTAGCCTTGAAGACTAGGATCAATACACGGAAGAAGAAATGTTTTCTGAATAATAGTTAAAGCACAGACATCGATGCAAATCTTGAGCTGTTCGAAAGATCTTGTAACGGATCTATTTTGAATTGTAGCTTCGAGCAAGGACCAATGTCCCTCTTGTGAATTATCAGCTTCCTTGCAGTTATTTGATGAAGAGCATACTGATACTTAGATCTGCCGATGTGAAACTACTGTGGTAAAGATTGCTGATGAGACATGGTTGATAGGAATGTCTGCTGGTGAAACATTGCTTATAAGCATGTCTGCTGGCGCTGGTAGAGCTAATCCATATGAAGAGTCATCTTTACTTGGTAGGACAAAGACTCGGACATGTACAAAGACTTCCTAGTCTAATGACCTACGCATTGTTTCATCAAGCTGTCACACTAACTGGTACGCAGCCCTTTTAGCCACTTGTGAAACATGCGTTGTAATGGGAACAAGCAAATCATTGTGTTGGAATATGCAAACATATGTATCAGCTGTTTCATAGGCATATTTCTAACAATCTCCTCCTATTTGCTTGGGACCATTACTACAATTGACATATACATACAGCTCTTAAAGCAGATGTTCAATCCTTAGTAATAACATGCCTTGCAATAAATGGTCATTTTATCTCAAGGCATGCCCTAGGTTGAACTTACAAGCGATAGCGTATGTATAGTCATCTATTGCTAAGTATTTATAAACTCAATAATAAAGATACAAATACGAAGCAATGGTAAAACATTTTTAGGCAATTATGATATATAATTGATAAGTAGGCCATACTCATGTTTTTGAAAAGAATTTGTCTTGCGATAAGATTTAAGCGATTTGAAACAGTTTGAGCAAGATATTGTTTTGAATCAGCAGGTTTCAAGATAAGATGTGCTGATTTTATATAAATGTCTTATAGCAGTTTGAAATCATTACTTATGATTTAATCAATTTGCTGAGGCTTCTTAATACTTAATTGAATTGATTAAGTATCAGATGATTTAAAAAACAGTCCCTTTCTTGTGTCGAGATTTTTACAAGAAAGTTGTTTGAGCAGCATTATATATAAGAACTGCTGGTGATATAAATAATTTTAAAGAAACAAAAGTAGTTTTAGTGCCAAGGCAGAAGGAATGTTCTTTTGAAGGTTTTGTTTCTTTCTTGTAAAGAGATTTTATAAGAAAGTTTTTTTTTTTTGAATAACAACTTTATTTGAAAAGATAAAAAATTTAGAATATGATGTTATTTGAGTCTTTTTATAGAGTTTAAGGTGCTCTCCTCCTTATATGTATTCTCCTCCCTAAATGTCAAAATATTATATGTCGAGGTACGAAAATATATGAGGCATACATCTCCGAATGTATATGTCAAAGTATTATTCACCTCCTTAAAGTATATTTCTCTTTGATGTATATGGTTGTATATGTCAAATATGTCATATATTAAAGTACTCTCCTCCTTAAAGTACTCTCCTCTTTAACTATATATATTTCAAATGTATAAGACATACATTTCAGAATGTATAAGTCAAAATGTATATGTCAAATTATAGAACTCTCCTCCTTAATGGTCACAAGCATGAGTTATAAATAGACATAGATGACAGATAATACGCCATTGTAAAGTACTTCATCCATCTGCATTTATGATAATATGAGCATCTCATCCTGTTTCTAGGTCAATATGAATATTTCTCCTCCTATTGCTGGGTATTTATATGATTATAAAGCAGGAGTGGTAGCTAAAAGGACAAGTGTGACATTATGGACAAGTTGGACAAGTAGAAGTGGAAGAATAACAAGAAGAAGTAATAATAGGAGAGAAGAAGCAGAATAACAGGTAGATATATATAAGAAGTATTGTTTTAGCAAAACACTAACAAAGAAAAATGCTCTAATAAAATAAAACAAGTTAAGAGAGTCAATTTTCCGTTACTAATCTTTGGGAATTTCTTGAGTAGCCACGGAGTCCTGTACAGAGTTTTCTTCTATGGACGAATGCTCCTCCTGAATCGGTAGGTTTGCACTAGAAGCATTTGAGGGAGCAGAGGAGAGAACAGGGGAAGATTCAGACTCAACAATGAGTATCGTAGACTTTGTGCGGATCCAAGCAATGAAATTGGAGACATCATTCCTGGGATCTTGAAGGCGATTTCTTAGTCGTCAATGGAGTCGAGGAGGTCTTCGAATCATATGAGGCTGTGGTGCCAAGACATTCATCATCCGTAGTCTCCATTCGGTGTGAGGAATAGGATGAGTCTGGCCCAGCTAAATTTATGTTTCACATGATTTTGAAAGATGAGTATAAAATGGTTGAGAAATTTTGAGATTTGAACGAGATGAAAGAGAAGCAGGTCATTTGTTTTAATGAACATGTCTCTAGAGCTTTTGAAAATTTGAAGGGACTCCTTGGGTGAAGAGATTTGATAAGACATAAATGTGGCTTAAGAGTAAGAATAAATTTAATGAAGTTGCAGTGATATGATGTTATTAATTAATGGTTATGTCCTTATGCCGTAGGGATATGTAGATTAGTAGAGTAGGTATGTGTACATTTGATGTGGCAGAGATATAGGCAGAGTAGAATGATGGTATCGGTAGAGTTGAACAGAGTTGTTCTGATAAAAAGTTGATACCAAGTGTTAGGAAAACACAAAATGGTTAGCCTTGTAGAAGAATATGCATTATGCATTTAGGCTAAGACTTAAGTTGAACTCTCATCCTGCCATGAACAATAGACTTGACTTAATAGTATCTAGTTTGGTGAGCTGTTGAGCTGATGAACTTAGAACTAGAATGTAGCAAGAGTGAGAAGAATGGGTGGATGATTTCTACTGACATCAATATATGTATGAGTAATGTAGAACGTGATATCAGTTAGAATAAGTAATAAGATAGAGACTAATGATTATCTTGATCAGCAGACTCAAAAGATGACTGATCAAGATGCTTCTTCTAGTAGAGGGATTATTAAGAAAAATAATCATGAAACTAATTTGGTATTCGAGAATGGTTTGAGCAGGTAAGGATCTGTAAAATTTTGTATAATAAACAAAGAGTCTGCTGAACGAAGAAGAACCTTAGCACTACTCTTTATCCAGAATGTATAGCTTTTGGACAACTGCTGATATAGATTATTTACCGAAGTTGATTTCTAATATCAAGTGTGAATTGATATAAGGTCTAGGCAATTAATCAAGTTAGAAAGACAGAATCAGCAGGGTTGGTAATTAATTGATACCAAATGAAGTAAGATACCAATTGTTGGCAAGAATTAAGATCTGCTGATGAAGGATGAAGGAGTGGATAGAAATAGTGTGATCAGTAGACTAGATATTGAGAGAATAGAACACGGCTGGACATGGATTAGCAGTTATAGAAGTGATTGATTTTTGGATCTGCTGTAATGAGTCCAGCGATTAGTTAGAAGATAGATAAGTGATTTAGTGGTCATGACATTAATCAGCAGAGTAAGGATTTTGCTGAAGTGTGCGTGCATGTCTGGACCGAATCTTTCAACGAGAAGAATGAGACATTGTATATGACAAAGGGGGTTATATCAGCTGCTCATTCTTGAAGAAATACTACATTTGAAAATAATATTTTTTCTGAAAATCTAAGAATATCTAACTATCTTCTGAGTAAAATCAAGTTCTTTTAAACATTACCAATTCTTTCTTTCGTCAAATTTCCGTATGATAAAGTATAGCAAGGTGATTTGAATTCAGCTTGTCTACTGATTAGTTGTTAATCAAGATGATACCAATTGTTATGTGTGTAGAGATGTATACATATATCAATTGTTACTGCTCATGAATTATCTTTGGATTTAGATAGTTGAGAGTTTTTAATATCATTAGGAAATCAACTAACCTTGCCTTCTATTACTGCAATCTCAATAGTTATACAAAGTTAAGTAGTTGTCTGAAATGAACACTAGTTGTTGTTGTATTAAAAGAAATAGGACAACCTTGAATTTTATATGTATGAAGCACTGAGATTTTAGAATTTAAAGCACATAAGTATTTCCATATACTTTGATAAAGGTAATCTCCTTTTTGAAAAAAAAATTCTCAACCGTCTTTTCTTTCATACGTCAGACAACCTTTGTTTATAACGGATGTACTACGGATCTTGTAATTTGAAGTAGAGAATTAGAGATTAAGTAAATAGTTTACAGCTTTAAAGGGTAAGTATAGACATGAAAGGTCATCCTTTAAATTGATGTAGTCTGATTATTATAACTTAGATCAGCAGACTTAGATTTTGATCACGGTGAGTTGATCAATCTCAGAAAGGTAATTATCCAAGTGATTGAAAGTAAGTGGCATATTGTAAAAATGGACTGTTACTCAATATAGCAGATTTCCATAGACAAGTTTGCTGATGGATTCTCAGTAGAGTTTTTTCAAGAATTTTATGATCATTTCGTTAAGGTTAATTCTTCAATCGTCGATAAAAGTTGAGTGAGATTATACGATGAAGAGCAAATCATTAGATCAACACAATTAAAACACATTGATTCATGCTATCAGAAGAATTCAGAGAAGTTAGATAGACATGAAGGAAAGTTGCTGAACTTGTGTTCAATAATTCAATCAATTTGAATATGTCTCTTTAGGGATCAGCTGATTACAAGAACAATACAACAAGAAATTGACTAAACTGCTGATTGCGAGACAAGGATAAGCAATGATTCAATTTTGAATAGAAAATTTGTTACAGATTCTTATCCAAGATATCCTAATCCAGAGGACATGGTGGGTGGATAGAGGTTATGGATTTCAGAATAGATCAAGTTGGCTTATTCTTCTTTTTGATCTCCTCCAACTTTGGGGGGAGGAAGAACACGTTCACTTCTAGAGGTTACTCTGAAAGAACCTCAGGGTGATAGTCATCAAAGATATATTGATTTGACTACGAATTCCCTTTGATAAGCGCCGGGATGGACCGTAGTTGTTAGCAGTCCTTTGTCTTTCACAACACCTCCTTAGCTACCTTATCCAGCTAAGCTGAATTATTTGCATCAGCCATCTTTGGGGTAATGGCTGGTATGTATACATATGACCAGATGAGTTGTCTGAAACAACAATTTACCAGATGTTTGCTGGACATTTTGTAAATTTTATCTGGGATCTTCTCTGTGATGCTTATGTATACTTGCAGAATTACTATGGTCAGATAGGTATATGATAAGTGGTTTCCATAGTGATTTATCTGAAATCAATTTAGTGTATCAGTGCGATTGATAACCAATTGTTAGGAATGAAGTGAAATCACTAAGAACATAAATTAATAATCTTCTATTTTACCTTTCAATATAAATGATTTTAATGATATTCTTAAGTGTTCTGAAAATTAAAAGTTTATGGCATTCAGTTCAATATTATCACAAGATACTTTGCCAAAACTTTAAGATTATCAGACAAGACAAAAGATGATATCTTTTATCAAATAATTTTAATAAGCGAAATTGAAAATTAATAATGAATGATTTCTGAAACAGATGCGTTGATAAAATTTCTCTCAGATATTATAACTGTGTCCCTTTTTGAAATAATAAGAAAACTTTCACAATTATGAATAAGAAGTTTGATTTTAAGAACACATCTATGAGAAATTCATTCAACTTATCACAAATAACAAAAATAAACCAAAACAACTTTAAAGAGATATGAGAGAGTCATACCCAGTTGTTGAAGTGTTGAATTGATCGAACTCTAGGATTTGTACTTAGTAACATTTTGAGAAAATTTTGAATCAATGTTTAACATCTTGTAGATCTCAAGCCGTAGGTGAGTATATGTGATAATAGAGTTTGAAGAATGAAGGACTCTATTTATACACAGAGGCAAGACGAAGGATCACACCAATAAGTGAGATTTACTGTTGGTCGTATCCTTTCTTATTCCCTTGTGAAGTAGTGTTGCAAGCCTGAGGGAATGATATTTTCAAGATCTGGTGAAGCCTTTTAAGCAGAAAATCTTTTGGTTGGTCAAACACATTTTGTTGATTTCCCAGAGAATCTTGAAAATTGTCTTACTTTAAATGAAGTAGTCAGTCTTCGTAAAGCGTGCCTCCACCTTTAATAGACTTAGGATAGAGACAAGTCATTTAAAGGTATTACTCCTATAAGTCAACACATATAACTGAACTTATGAAGTGTTTGTTGGCCAATATGGAAGTTCAGCCAACTAGGTTTTGAAAGTTGTTTTAAAAGAAAACATTTCAGGTCAGCTGATATGAAAAATGCTGACCAGTCTTTGAAAAACATTATCATAATGTAAATCATACAAACACATAGATATATTATGAAGAGCATAGTATGATAAGACTTTATTTATGCAGCATGTCTGATAATAGGTTGACGAGAAATTCAACAGACATGGGTGCATGCATATAACAAAGCAGTTACTGACCTGTTTTGTGTATATGCTGGCGAGGTGGTCTTTCTCAACATTTTGGACTCATCAGTAGACTTCTATGAGATAACGTCGTAGTCCATAGATATTGATTTGAAGTTGTGCCTCTTCGAGTGAGTGAAGGACATGGAAAGTTATTCATAAGTAATCAGCAGTCCTTCATAAATCAGCAACAAGGTTAATGTCTGCTAATGGAGAGATTTGTTGCATCTATGATTTTTGGTCATATAAGTTCTTGCCTTAAATACTCATAGAAAATCATTAGCAACATTTATGAGCTAAAAGTAGCTCCAGAAATTCAATAATACAAATGAGACATAATAAGCGCAATATTTGAATGATTATTCAAAATATAGCTTATAAGTGTAACCCAAAACAATATGAAATTAGGAACTGGGTTTACTTTTTCACTATACCCTTTGAACATATCTGCTCATAGTACTTGAAGAACTTGTTCTGATGTTGAGCATAGGTTCATTGAGTGTATCTTTTAGGCAAAAGCTTTTCGTTGAAGAAGATCAGTTTCATCATAGATGTCCTTAGACCAAGAGCTAATAGTCACTGTGATTTAGAGATGACATAAATTTGATTTTCCTTGAATTACATTTGAAGATCTTCTGATTTCATTTGCTTTAAACTTTCAGTGATTAGCTGCATATTTTCTCTAGATGGATAATTAACGAAGTCTTCAAAAACTAAGTATCATAGAATGTAGGGATCAGCAGATTCTATGATAGGAAGTTTTTGACACTTAGACATGTCTAAAAAGATACTAGTAAGAACCTCAATTTCTTATGATACAAGATCACAAGTATTTGAACTGAGAAGCTTTCTCGAAAAGGTGTTAGATTGAGACAATCGTTAGCCTTATATCAAGATGGCAATTTTTTTTTTAGAAATATATCAGTGTAATTCATCCATCAAGTATAAAGTTGAAGAATTCGCTAGAGGATATGTCATGGATTTGAATGTGAAATGTTTTAAAACGGACATTATCCTTAGCAAGTCAAACTCTATTTAACTATAGTACTTTTCTTCATAATGCCAATTGAAGAATACATTTCTGCCATTTGAAGAATTTTCCTATAGCAATCACACAGTCATCACAATAATCCTTTCTCACAAGGTTTTGAAAACGAAAATGATTTTTTATTTATAAAAATATTTTCAAAATGGCTTCCAGATTTCTCATTCAAAAGATTTCTTTAAGAATAAGAATTTTTGAAAACAAATCTTTTTGACTATGCATCTAATATGAGCAACAGGATCAAGACTCTCAGGTTGTTACACCTGGAATGAAGTTCATAGAGTACTTGCTCTGATACCACTTGTTAGGTCCATGTTGATATGCTCAGAATATAGACTAGAGGGGGGTGAATAGCCTATATGACCGTTATTAAAGATTTCATCTGATTTAAAATTTATGATGAGGAATAATGATGAAATAATTAATAAAATAGGTCATCTTCCAAGTTTAAGCAACATAGCTGATATAGTGAGATCAGCTGATGTGCATAGGCAGATTTCAAGGACTGCTGGTAGGAAGATTATGTTTTATTTTGCTGGTATAGAAGAGATTAAACAGTAGAAGAACATGTAGCATAAGTATAACAATATTAAGATTAAAGCTGCTGTAAATAAATACATACATGTTTATCATAACAGCAAACTAAAATCTTATTTTAGATGCATCAATTACTTTCCATAACCAAATTGCACAAAATATATAACACATATTACAGGAAAGATAAGTAAAGGCTGAATGTTATAAAATATGATTTATATTAAAATTCAGCAGAGGTTTGCTTAAAGACAAACATGCTTAGTACATCAACCTAGACTCTCTAACCTAGCAATCTCCCTGGGGTAGAAGGAAAGTCAATTGGGATTTCGGGAAGACTCATAACAAATCCTCATCTTTTAACTCTCACGAAGTACCTTGGGGAAAGTACATGGTAGAGCAAAGGCGAGGTGAAAGTGAGAAGAGGATATTAGGCGTTGTTCAAATAACTAGTATTTGAACAACTGAGTGCTGAGCACTCGGCCAAGAATGATGACAATTCATTGCACAATCGACAACGCTTATAATGTAGTATAAGTTTACCGATATGCATGCAGTATGGATTATTATGCTCTGGTTCTTCATCGGATATCTTCAAGCTTGGTCAGTCTTCAACGATGTGCAGGATGCTTAGTCTCTAGTTATGGATTTAAAATATAGCTGCTGAAGAGACTGAGTCTTTCGAAGGATGGAAGAACTCAAATCAAGAAAGAGATTCTTGATCAAGCAAAGCTTCTTTGCTTTAGGAATTTCATATTTCTCTCTCACAAAGTGTTTGTTCTTACACTTGTGTTTTTCTCACTCTAAGTGTTATTTTTGATTGGAAGCACAAGGATCACCACCCTTTTCCACACACACACGAATAAGAGAATGAGAGTCTTCTTTTATAGGCTGGAGAAGATGAAAGAGTCGTTGAAGCTCGAATGAGTTTTGCCCTTTAGAGATCTGGATCATTAATGCATCAGAGTGCATTGTACAGACTGTTGGGCAAAGACCTTCTGTTTAAGCTTTGTCTAAGAGTTTGTCCGTGATTCAGGCTGTTAGGATGGGACGTGACATGTAGGCCTAGGATGTAGCACACTGTGTTTGGCCTTTTATGAAATGTAGCCTTGAAGACTAGGACCAATACACGAAAAAGGAAATGTCTTCTGAATAATAGATAAAGCACAGACATCGATGCGAATCTTGAGCTGTCAGAAAGATCTTGTAACGGATCTATTTTGAATTGTAGCTTTGAGCAACGACCGATGTCCCTCTTGTGAATTATCAGCTTCCTTGCATTTATTTGATGAAGAGCATAGCTGATACTTAGATCTGCCGATGTGAAACTGTTGTGGTAAAGATTGCTGATGAGACATGGCTGATAGGAATGTCTACTGGTGAAACATTGCTTATAAGCATGTCTGCTGGCGCTGGTAGAGCTAATCCATATAAAACGTCATCTTTACTTGGTAGGACAAATACTCGGACATGTACAAAGACTTCCTAGTCTAATGACCTATGCATTGTTTCATCAAGCTGTCACACTAATCGATACGCAGCCCTTTTAGTCACTTGTGAAACATGCGTTGTAATGGGAACAAACAAATCACTGTGTTGGAATATGCAAACATATTTATCAGCTATTTCACAAGCATATTCCTAACACTCGCAATCACAACAAAAGGTGTGCTTACCATAATGATATCATCATTTTTTTTATTATTATATAATTTATTTTGCCCTTTTGTTTAGTCTACTTTATCATTTATATTTTCTTTCTTATTTGTAAGCAAAAGAAACTAGGCCTGTGATTTATTTTCCCTTTAATTGTTTTGATTTCTTTTTATTTTATTTTGTGGTTATAAAATTATTTAGTTTTTATGATTAAATGTAATTTATTTGGAAGGACAAAAAAAAGAAAAAAAAGTTACAAAGGGAAACAAAATAATTGATGTTTGTTTTGATTTCAAATAAGGTGAGTTTGAAGGATATTTTTGTCAAGACATTGATTAAATTAATTACATTTTAATGAATTTAGTGGATAAACAAATATTGTAGTGGAAATAAACTCTCCCTTATCATATTTATTTGTTTTGATCTTAAAAAATTGTGCAATGATTTGATGGGCTAAATAACAAATATTTTATAGCCCACAATATAATGGTCTCAAAGAAACTTCATAAGAATGAATTGATGGGCTGAAGCCCAAAGTTTGAATGGTAAAACTGTTTAAAAACATACAAATCAATCGGTAAGTCCATCAAGCCCGTGCCCGTCTACTAATGCCCGTGGGCTAATCTGCTATACTGGGATGCCCGCTGCGTGATGGGCCTATGTTGGGCATTGCCAATGCTTGCGGGCTGAGGGCCTGTGCACACCCCTAAATTGATCTAGAGGTTTTCTGTTTTATACATTGGAAATAGTTATCCTAAGTCGGGAACTACATCAACAATATTTTCAAGTGACGCTTTGTACATTGTTTTCGCATAAATGGGAATGGAAGTAGGCTTAGGGTTTAGTTTTAGAGATTTGGAGAGGAACAACAATAACAAAAAAGAGTCATTCGAGCTTGAGGGAGAGCAAGAAAAAAATGTGAAGATTTAAAGAGAAAAGAAGAAAAAAATTATTACTCAAATACCCCCACGTAAGAAGCACATGTCAACTTTTACTAGTATTTTAATGTCCGGCGAGTTAGGGTGTTATGTGGGATGAATTTTAACATAAAAGCCTAAATGAGACGATTTTTGTTCGGTATGGCTAATTATAATTTATTGGATACTTTGGAAAAAGTATTTTGATCATAAATATTAGATTTCATAAATGAGTATTTTAATATAGTGATTCCAAAACCCCAAAATTGGGGTTTGAACTTGCGACCAACTACGTGCAGTGGACCAAACCTTATCCACTAGCCTATGCCTTAATTACTTCAACATAGGTGTGAAGTGTACTTGAAAATATTCGTTCGGAAGCATGACGTTGCTTGTCTCCGTGTTGCATACGATCAATAGCAAATACTATTGTGCTAAAATGGTACAAAATAAATCTCAAATTTTAAACTAATCTATTATTTATTACTAAAATAGAAATTACTGTTGTCACGTGGCAGTACCAGGTTAATTTTTTTTTGGCCTAAAACAAACACATTCATTTTTTACCTGATTTTTACTGTCTCTCTTAATTAATTTTGCCATTTTCTCTCACTATTTTAAAGTTCTTTATTAATTTCTATCTTTTCAACATTTTGACCTCTCACTTCCAACCCACAACATTTCATTACTAATTTGTATATATCTATACCATAATCATTTATTTTTCTAACACGGCTTTTTCTATTATTTTTAAAACTATTTATCTATTATGTTTATATATATATATATTTATAAATGTTTATATTGTAAATTATTATTTTTTATTAAATATCCATCACACGGTACCGACTAGTTTGATACTATAGTGTTGCTCCAAAACCATACATTACTAGTTATTGAGCTCGTGCTCCGCACGGATTTAATTTGATTTTGAGATTAATTGATACATTTTAAAAATTTTTGTGAAAAAATTATCATTATTGAATATAGACGTTTGTTGACTTAATGTCTAATTATGCCTTAAAAAATATTTATATAACTGATATGTTTTTATAGAAGAATAAGATCGCACGTGAATTTGTTTGTAGTATGTACTCCCTCCGTTTTAGGCTAAGAATCCACTATACTATTTTAGAATGTTCCACTCAAAGAGTTCACTTTAAAAAATTAAGTCTACAATCTTTATAATACTTTTAACTTTACCCTCCACACGTGGTACAAACATATCAACTATGCTAAAATATTTTTGTAATTATGACCAACTTTAATACTACATATATATTCCTTAATTAGTAGACTTTTTAAACGTGAACTCTTTTAGTGGAACAGAGGGAGTATGTTTTAGAAAAAATATTTATATAACTGATATGTTTTTATATAAGAATAAGAGTGGAAAACTTCAAACACTAATTAGTCATAAACATGATATTTATATGATAGTTAACACTACACTGTCGATAGATATTATTTTCTTAAAAAGAAAAAAAAACACATCTTTAGTCATGAACCAACATCTTGTCCAATTTTTATATGACCCAAAAAATCAAAGGTATAACTGAAAAGAATTATAACACAAGGTATAACTGAAAAGAATTATAACACATTTAATATCGTATATTTTGATATTTCACAAAATTATTAATCAAAATAAATGAATAATGTAGTACATGGATTACGTGACCCACTTAACTATAATATATATAGTTTTATAAACAAATATATAAAATATAAATCGTATAAAATATAAATGATTGAGTTGGTTTAACGTAAGTGTTCATTCTTAAAAATGTTGTAGGTTCAAAGCCCATTAGCAATATCATTTTGTTTTGTTTTTTCTATGTATAGATTTTCTCTAAAATGTACAATAACCCCCCTACATTTAGGAGGCTTAGTTTATTTTGTTTTGTTTTCCTCTATTTAGATTTTCTCTAAAATGGACAATAACCCCCCTTACATTTAAGAGGCTTACGTTATTTTCCAAAGGTTAGGCCAAAGGCCAAAATTGGAGCCAGTAGCTTGGTTTACCAGCTTAGTACTAGACGAAATCATTTGCAAACTGAAAATCACTACACTTGATAATTTTCATTTAATCATCCAAACCGGAGTACCTGTCATTTTACTTTGCAATAGAAAAAAGGCTACAAATAAAAAGTGTATCAGAATATTCATTAAATATAAAGTAAAAAGCATCTTTGAAAAACAAGACACGCTAAATAATGATACAAATTCAAAAAATTACGGAGGCTTATCAAGGAAGCTTCCGTTCAAAAGATCAGCAGATTTTCAAGAGATAAGATAAGAATGGGATAAAAGTCTACTGACTTTGTGCCAAATAATTAGTGATATTGGAAAATATCTAAGTTTTACTTAGTCACTTGATATCGACTAAGTAAGCTTACTCAGCCAACATGAAATGGCTGAACACTTGTACGATTAGTCATCAGCCAATTACGAATGGCTGGATATTTGATCAGCAACAACAAATATAAGCCTGGCTAATGGATTCCAGAAAGATAGAATGAGTTTGAATAAATCATCATTAGAAGGACAAGCAGTTTTCATTCTTAAAAAGGTCTAGGTTCAAAGCACATTAGCAACATCATTTTATTTTGTTTCCCTATATATAGATTTTCTCTAAAATGTACAATAACCCCCCTACATTTAGGATGCTTACTTTATTTTGTTTTGTTTTCCCATAATGCTATTCCCACCCCCAATATTGCTGAGTTTACCCCCTTATCATTATTGCAAAATTGCCCCAATTTTAAATGACTATATTACCCTTAAAATTTTTGAGAACCCTAAGATATGTGCGGCACCCCTTACCGCACGCTTAATGGTATGTGCGGCACCCCTGGCCGCACGCCCTAAGGTATGTGCGGCGGACCAGTGCCGCACATTCCTTAGGGCGTGCGGCCGGGGGTGCCGCACACTCCGTTCACAGTTTTCTCCAAAAAATTTAAAAAATCATTAAAAAATTTAACTAAAATGCGTGTTTCAAGCCTAAATAGTGGCTTGACTTTGTGCAATTTTTAGGAAGCTAAATTGAAGTGGATGAAGCTTCAAAACAAATGAAGATGATAGAGATTAGATGATAGAGTGAGAAATGGAGAGTATTTTAATTTTGGGAGGGAAGTGGGTTGGGTAGATAGTGTTTTAATTTGGGTGGGTGAGAATTGGAGGTTTATTGTTAAAGGGTAAAATAGGAAAAAAGTGGGGGTATACTTAGTAATATAGGTGGTATAATATTTGGAGGGGGGTGAACTAAGTAAATGGGTATGCTTAGCAATTTTGGGGGTTGGAATAGCAATTCCCTTTGTTTTCCTATATTTAGATTTTCTCTAAAATGTACAATAACCCCCCCTACATTTAGGAGGCTTACTTTATTTTCCAAAGGTTAGGCCAAAGGCCAAAATTGGAGCCGGTAGCCTGGTTTACCAGCTTAGTACTTGACGAAATCATTTGCAAACTGAAAATCACCACTTGATAATTTTCATTCAATCATCCAAACCGGAGAAAATGCTGAATCTTCTCTTCGTTTTATTGCCTATAGCTTTAATTTCCACTGTGCTATACAAATTCATAACTGCCGATGGTACTCATACAATCTCTCTCTCTCTCTCTCTCTCTCTCTCACACACACACACACACACACACTCACCAATCGCAGCTAACTAGGATTCAACATGTTTGCTTTATTGTGGCTTTGTTGATAGGCGATTTCACTTTGCTATCCAAAGGTCCTGCAAAGCGTGAGGTTTTCCAAGACAAGGTCTGTGAATATATTTGTTCACACACACACAATTCAAACATTTATTTTTATATTTTTATTTTCATTTTGATTACTCTTTTTGTGTGTTTGTTTGTGCAGGTTGTTTGGATTACTGGGGCCAGCCGGGGAATTGGTATGTGATATAATATCAATTGATGTTTCTTAGATTGATATTATCTCCTTAGTTGAGTTATTGTCATTTTCAACTATTTATTTTGTCTATTTAGTTCAATTTGTGTTATTAACTTGACAGCCAACGGAAAACTTTGTTAGATTACTATGAACATGAATTCAGAGCGGCGATTCTTTATGGAACTGAATAAGATGTAAGATGCATATGTGGTAAATCTTGGAAAGATAGAACTCATAATGAAGAAATTCGCGATACAATTAAAGTCGCCTTACTTGCACCAATAGCAGATAAAATGAGAGAAAGATGGTTTGGACTCATACACCGTAGACCTCTTAGTGCACCCGTTGGGAAGTGTGATGGTATCAGTATCAATCGGGATAGAAGATAGAGTAGTAGAAGAGAGAGTAGGGGAAGACCAAAACGGACATCAATAGTAAAGAAAGAACGAAAGAAAGATATTTATGAGTATGACAGAAATGAGTATGATAGAAATGAGTATGACAGACGTGAATGAGTGTAACCTCGGGCATGACCTTTCTTTGGACCGAATTTAATGGCGGAAAATGATTCATCCCCAAGTGGTTGGGATGAAGGCCGAGTTGAGCTGTATTTAGTTCAATTTGCTTCATCAATGAATCTTTTCTGATCAACCGATAATATAAAATTGCTTCATCAAAAGTTTGAATGTTCACAACAAAAATAGATTTTCTTAGAGTCGATCCATGTTTATACCAAATAGATGTAGTAATAAATGCATATCATGTATCACATAGGTACAAGAATTTCAATCTGTTTTCTGTTTTGTTCCTTCAATCATCATTGCATATTCCTCTGTGAAACTAATGTGGAAGCACCTATTGATTGCGTTTAGTTCTCAATAATCTTTAAACTAATTGCTTCTTGCATTGCTTTTATTATCTTTTGATTTTTTAAATTGTTGTCCTTATAGTGGATATTTGTATGGACATTAACAAGGTCTTTTTTCATTTGGGTTGGTTTGGTCATAAATGGGTCTATTAGATGCCAAAACCAACCCGCCCAACCACTTTCTCTAAACCCATGTAAACCCTTCTAAGAAATGATCTGTTAGTTGCCTGTGCAGTGTGCTATTCGGTGTCCTTTCTACCTCCTATTATTTGGTAATTGTTTTGTGTTCGCATAACTAACTAATGTGAGCTCTTTGTCCATTTCATTGACATTTTTGGTTTGCCATTTCTTTTTATAAGTTGCAAGAATGAGCTTTATGTAACCCCCATATTTTCATCAGCCCATCCAATGTGCTAGGCTAGATTGTTTACTCATGTTCAAATCTTTACAGTTGATGGATGAGATTAATTTAAAAGTGGATGGTGACCAATTGATTAAGTATAGTTTACCCTGAAATACTTGTTCACCCATATGTTTCGCATTAGGCGAAGCGTGATGCTTTCGAGAAGAGTCGTTCAATCTACTTTGAAGTCCATTCCTGGGGGCCATTCTTTCGAAGAAAAGAGTGTTCACAGGGACAGAAATTGACAAAAAAAGATCACTTTCTCTATGACTTGAGAAATAGAATGTTGAAATGGTCTTGGATTACCAGGTAGTCTAAGGTGTGGCCTTGGCACGATTTCAAGGGCTTGTAAGCTTCATCCGCTCACGAATAGACCATTCCGAACTTCTTTATCTCATTTCCGGATTGGCCTCTTTCATTCAGGCCTGTGAGGAGGACTGTCCTCCGAAAGATTGGTTGGTGTGAGCTCGCACTCTCTCATGCCAAGCTGCGGATTGAATCAGCAATATCTAGAAGATGAATCCAAATTCTGAGAAATGACTGGAATCGAAGAAGCTTTTCTTTACCTAATTGGAAAAGAAGACTAAGGGAGATTCGTGTTGAGAGAGAAATTTGGACGCCACTTTGAATCCTCCCACTCTCTCTTTTTCCCTCCAAAAAAACCAAACTCTCACCTATAAAAATGGGTGGCATTTGTTATCCCTTAAACTATCTTATCCAGACCTTGAAATTTTTTATGGGTGCGAGTACGGTCTAAGTGTCGAATAAATCAAATCTCCCAATTAATTGACATGTGGGTACGCAGACATTTATATGCTTATGCATTTCTTTTTCCGTTTTGAGATAAGCTATTGTTTAAAACAGGCACTTCACTTGATTTTTAATTTTTGTGTGCTAAAATTAAGTTATAGGATATGCTTTCTTGTAGCATTTCCATTTAGACCCGTCCAACTAAATCCCATAACCTTATCCGATCAGCGAGTGCCAGCCACGGGTACTTGAAGCATTTTGAAGAGTCTGTAACACTGATTTTTAAATAGTTAACCATATGTCAAACAAGTCACAGATGTGGATGGAATTCATGAGTTGGATATAATTTGGGCACCCCTAGCTGTCATTATCCATGAATTGTTTTTGAAATTTAACGTTGATCAAAAAGAGTTGGAAGTATTAGGTTGAGTACTTCGATTTGAAATGTGGGCTAGGCTATCTAATGCTTGCACATTCTTGGCATAGCAGTTGTCTCAACTATGTCTGACCTTCTCTTTTAGTTTTTGGTTTTTGGAGTTGAAGGCGCTAGAGTCGTTACTTATAATATTGGGTGTTTCCAGCAACAAGCAACTAGTTGTAGTTCTAAATTTAATGCTTCTCCTATATTGATTATCAATTCTTTTGTGTAAATCTATTATGCTATGGAACATAGATGCCAATTCGTAGATTGTAAACTGCAGTAAGATGAGATAAAATGAATTGAGTTGATTGGCTTGATGGATATATCTCTGCCGGGAGGTAATCCAAAGGCCAAATATCACTTTAAATCTTTGGAGCATTTTCAAGTTGGTGCCAGTAAGCTTTGGCCTAGTCTAAATAATGGTAGTTTCTTTCAAACCTAGACCATAAATATAGTTAATATCAATCATGCTAGCATGTCAAATAGTTGTCTAAGCTATCGCTAGTCAGCATGTGCAAGTTTGGGCGTCAGTCAAGCGCTAGTGTTTACACCACTAGCATGTATGCAATGGAAAGAAGCAAACATGTAGAAGCTGTTTAACATGATTAAATGACACCACCATGCATTTATAGTGTTCAAACGTGTTATTATCGAAGTGAGCTTACTTATTCAAGCTATCAATACATAAACTTGGAAACCATATTGAGTTAAGCTCCTCTTGGGCTACACATACAACTAGAAAAATCTAGGGATATTTGATTAGTTACCTAATTTTGATTACTGTGTGTGGATTGATGTGAATGGTAATATTTGGATGCCCCCCAGCATTGTATAGTTGGAGCCAACATCCTCTCCCTGACAAAGTATGTTTGACGTAGTGTTTACTGTAGTTTTAGATCTACCTATTCGTAACTCTGTAAAAAATTTATCCATACCACATGTACATAGACCAGGCTATTTTTTAATTTTTCACAGTATGACTCGCTAATTCTCGTATATTGGGTAAAGCCATACAACCACTGCAAGATGCTAGTAATTCAACCATAGTAATTTTCGTTACGCAAACCCTGTACTGCAAGTATATACAAAAGCCGGGAGGAACAAACCAGAAACAGTAAAAAAGAAACGAAAAGAAAAGAAAAAGCCATTCATTTAACTGCTCATATTTTTTAATCCAATAAAAAAATCTCAAGATTGAGTTTGGATTTCGTTAGAAACATTATCATAGGCAACAAGATCTTAAAAGAATATGTGTGAGATCCGATAATGAACTCTAAATTCTCAAATTGCCAATGTCCTTACAATAAAACACAACCACAAACTCATATAAAAGCTTACGCTGAGAGAGAGAGATGACCAAACAATGTCACTAAGGTTTATAACAATCCACATAGAGAGATTAAATCACTAGGTGAATCACAAAATAGACTGAGTACCAACTTGTGCACTAAAAATTGTTGGGGGAATCGAATGCAAGCAAGATAATCGAACTCAAGATCTTGCCAAACTAGAGCTCTCATACTTAAAACAACATAAAACAACTTAAACAACTTATTGAAACCTTAAGCCGTTAGAGAGAGGGCCAACAATGTATGCCAAGGCTTAACTAAACTAGCTAGCTTAGTAATAACTTCATAAACAATCCCAAGAGAGTTATTTGGTTTTGAAATTCCTTTATGTTTACAACTCAATTCTTAGGGGTGAAAGACTTAAAAGAGGCATGAAGACACTTTTTTAATTCCCAAATTGTGTTATATTGATGCAAAGATGAGAGAACATGCAAATTAAACACATTTTAGAATGTTTGATGTTTAATGGGTCTCGGGTTTGTATTTTCAGAAGACCATTTGGTAGGGGAGACTCCCTTGGCTATCTGTTACCCTTGGTTAATCAGTTTCTCCTACCTTCATAATTCCCAATCTCTGATTTTTTGGTTAAGGATGATGTTTCTCTCGTGGAATCTGCATTTCGTTCAGAATTCTCAACGAAAGCGAGTCGGAGTAAGTAGTGGCGTTGGTAAATGTTCTATCTTACTCTTCTCTTATTCTTCTGATTGCTAAATGTCCTTTTATCTGACAACTTCTCTAATTCTTGTGGTACTCACTCTTCGACTTTGGATTCTAGTGGCTAGGTCTTTCAGTTTAGCGTGTTCTCGACTCACTCTCTTTTTTCCTTTGACACCTTTCATGTGGAAAGCCAAGGTTTCGTTCAAAAGAAAGACTTTTGTTAGGTTCCTCGTTCTTAGCCGACTCACTGAGAATTAAAGCAGCTATAAGGAGGAGGAAACCCCATGTGGTTTGTCTTCAAGAAACTAAAATGGAGAAGGTGGACAGAAGGGTGATAAACAGTGTGGGTGGCGGTAGATGGTTTAATTGGGAACATTTAGGAGCAGTTGGGGCAGCAGGGGGTGTTTTAGTTATGTGGGACTGCAGGGTTCTCTCTAGGCTGGGATAGAGATGGGATCCCCCTCAGTTTCTTTGTTCACGATGGTGGAGAGTGTTTAAACTGGGTGTCCTCCGGGGTATACGGACCTTGTTCGGATGTTTCTCGAATGGAGCTGTGGGAAGAGTGTGGGAAGAGTTAAAGACAGTGAATTAAAGGCCGAAGTTCCCGTGGTGTATAGGGGGATTTCAACGTAATTCGGTTTCCGCATGAACGAACTGAGTCTTGTTTGTTCTCTCAGGTTATGGTTGAATTTAATGACTTCATCAATGAGATGGATTTGGTGGATCACGTGGTCTAGAAACAGTGATAGATATCAATGTTCAAGAATTGATAGGTTTCTTGTGTTGTTGGATCGGGGAAAAGTGCTTTAGTGGGACCTCTCAGACTTGTTTACCGAGGTTGATTTCTGACCACGTCCCTTTATGTTTAGAAAGTGGGGGGTTGATCAAAGGGAAATCTCCGTTTAGATTTGAAAATATGCTCAAGGAACTTGGTTTTGTAGACCGGATAAAGGTGAGGTGGAACTATTACGAGGTGGTAGGAGACCCTTGCTTTAGGCTTGCGAGGAAATTGAAGATGTTAAAGGAGGATTTGAAATTGTGGAACAGGGAGTTATTTGGGAAAATTAATATAAGGGTGGAAAAATCTTTAGAAGAAGTTAGAATCTTGGATGCCAAAGAAGGTGCAAGAGTTTTGAGTAGTGAGGAAGCTGATCGTCGAGCATCGTTGAAGATAGATACAAGGAGACTTCTCATTAGTGAAGAGAGTTTCTGGAGACAGAAATCCCTAGTACAATGGTCAAAGAAAGGAGACAGGAATACGAAGTTGTTTCACTGGATGACTAATGCTTACAAGTTGGCAAATCAGATTCGTAATGTTAGAATTGATGGTCTTATGTTCGAAGACAAGTCTGTTGTGAAACAGGGGATTGCGGGTTTTTATCAATGTCTCTATTCTGATAATAGTGACGGGCATCTTAAGCTTGATGGTGTTTCTTTCAAATCCCTAGACCAGGAGGAGGATAGTAAGGAGGATAGGAATATGCTAGAGCAGCCCTTCCTTGAAGAGGAGGTATTTGCAGCTTTACGAGGTATGAGTGGCGATAAAGCTCTTGGGCGGATGGTTTCTCCATGACTTTCTTTCAACATTGCTGGGAGGTGATTAAGGACGACTTAGTGGAGGTGTTTCAATTTTTTTTATGTCAACAAGTGTTTTGAAAAGTGTTTAAAGCATCTTTTATTGCTTTAATCTAAAAAAAAAAATAGGTGCAGTCGATGTAAAAGACTTTAGGCCTATCAGTTTTATTGGAGAGGTTTATAAGCTTATTGCTAAGGTGTTATAGCTTCGGTTGAGGAAGGTTATTTCAATTTCTCAGCATTCATTTGTAGGGGAGTGACGGATTCTTGAAGTGACATTGATTGCTAACGAAACTGTGGATGCTAGAATTAAAAGTGGAGTTTCAGGTTTGTTATGCAGATTAGACATTGAAAAAGCTTACGATCACGTAAGATGGGCCTTTTTTGATGCACATGCTGTCTAGGATGGGTTTTGGGGACTCATGGAGAGACTGGATTCTTTTTTGCATCTCTTTGGTTAGATTCTGAGTCTTGATTAATGGAGAGCCTGCAAGTTTCTTTTCTAGTTCGAGAGGACTGCAGCAAGGAGACCCCCTTTCTCCCTTCTTCTTTATTATAGTCATGGAAGCCTTGAAGAAGCTGAACTCTCTGGTCGTTAGGAGAAATCATAGTAGTTATACTAAAGCTTTTTGGGGAAAATCTAGTATGTCATAAGCCAGATTTCATTTTCATTCTTTTACTCTTCAAATATCATCTCTAAATGAATCAGTAGAGGATCACACTGAGGGGTTCTGGTTGGAAGCTAGGTTAGTTGATTTTGAGCGGAGTGAAACTTTTTATCTTCATTTCTGACAGTGGTAGCTTCATATTTCATTTGGCTTCTGATTATTCTAATCTGTAGCAGATTTGTTTTAAGTCCAATGTGGGTCTTTTCTTCAAAGTTCTCTGAGATATTTTTTGTTGTTTAATGGGATTTTTTCTGGGTTCGGGTTCATGATTCTCTCATTTCATCGTAATAAGATTGAGTTCGCCTTCGCCTCATGCTACTTTTTCTGAATTCATTAGTTACTGCTTTTATTTGATTTTCATTTAATCCTGAAAATCATGGGTGCCATCTGAGACTGTACAGTTTAAATATCTTATTATTATGCTGTTCTACATTTTGTGTGAAGGTGAGATTCTTGCTAAACAACTTGCAAGTTTAGGGGCTAAGCTAATTATTTCTGCACGAAATGAAGCAGAGTTGGAGCGAGTTAAGAAGCAACTAACTGGTATGCCCTTTTCTAAGAAGCTTTAAAACCCATTTGTTGTGCATATTTCCCTTCTGGTGTCTTTTGAACTTTGAGACTTATGCTGTCTTGCACATAGGAAGTCTTGCTCCAGATAAAGTGGAGATTTTACCTTTGGATTTGTCTTCTGGGGAAGATATAATCAGAGAGGCTGTCGAGAAAGCTGAGTCCTTTTTCTCTGGAGCTGGTGTAGATTATATGATCCATAATGCTGCTTATGAACGCCCAGTAAGTTGCTGTTAATCCTTTGAAATGGTCCTGATTGCTCAACCTTAATCCATAGTGACTCTGAAGTGGGATGTAAGCACAGGAATAATGCTCTGCTGGAATTGAATTATTATTAGGCTATTTTGTATCGTTATTATTATGCAGAGATTGTTATATAAAAAAGACATTATTTAGAGATAAACTTATTGTAATATATCCAGTATGATTAGTTGGGGATTATTAGTACTTGGGCTATATGAATCCAAGTAGGGGTATTGTTAGGGTTATCCTAGTCTAGTTATATTATTATATTTGTTATAAATTATTTAGTCCTAGTCCTAGTAGAGTTAAGATTTCTTTTGTGTTATATATGTCGATGTAATCCCCCATCTTTTAATTGGATTTGAAAAGTATTTAAGAATTTTAAGATTTGTGCTCCTGTTGGCCTTGGAGCTTTGATGATCCCTTGTGAGGGGCAAGAGTTCTTCCCTTTGAAATTCTTCATTCTTTGCCACTTCCTTCTCTGTGTGTCGTAGGACTAGTCTCCATAGTTTGTCCTACATTTTGGTGTAGGAGTCAGGTGGCTTGCTAAGCTTCAAATCAGGTTATTGCCTTAAATTGCAAAATGGTCACCGTAATTTGAACTTTTATTCATTAAGATCACTTTACTATTTTTTTCGTCAATTTCATCATTATACTTTAATTTTGCAATCATGTTAGTCACTTGAGTCGCTTCCGACAAGAATTTTGAACAGAATTTTAAAAAGCAATTGTAAACCCAAAATTGCCCCTCCTATGGCATGTGCCACTCACATGAGCAGTCTTTGTAAAATATAGTGTATACATACGCATATATAAGTAGTTTTAGATTATTTTTAGAATGAAAAATAAAAGATATAAATATATTAAGTCATTAAAACAAGTGTAGAAGACAAAGTCAGTACACTAAGTTCAAGGCCATTCTTCACAAACAAAAAGAAAAAAGAAACTCAAAATACTACAGTACTTTATTTTTCTCTTCCTATTCTTATTCTCTCCAGTGTCTACCAGCCCCACCTTCCCACCTTCAGGATGATAACCATAGAGGCAACAACAATGGTAGCAACCAAATCGGAATAAATAAATAAAATAAATAGTAGCGTGACCTTAATGAATGAAAGCTCAAAGTAAAATGATCAATTTGTTATTTAAGCCTAGGTTATTTTGTATTATTGTTTTAGATAAATTTATTTGTATTAATAGGGTTTATTATATTACTCCATCCATCCCAAAAATGTAGTCCAACTTTTTATTTTGGTTAGTCCCAAAAAAGTAGTCCCATTTCTAAAATTTAACCTATAAGCTTCCGTTGTTTATCTAATTTATTTTTTTGTTTCCAAAAACATGATACTTCTAGTACTAATCATACACAGTGCCGCCCTAACATTCTGGGGAACCTTAGTTAAATTTAAAATTAGGCCCTAAAATTGATAAAAGAAAATTACCAAAAAACAAAAATATATTACATATTTTATAGTATGATATATTAAAATTATTTTCCTACAAATAAAGTACCAAAATCCCTAAAACTTCAAACTACTATCAAAAAGAACTTGAAAAATGCCATCCTTCTAACATTTCTTGAAGCAAAATCTTTAATTAGGTCGTCATAATCAATTTTCTTCAGAAAATCATTCTCAATTGCTATCGCATTCTCAATAGTAAAAAAATAATAAAACTGGGCTACAAATTTCCATAGAATTTGGCACCCTCAAATTTGGGGCCCTGTACAAAGGCCCATGTTGAACCTGCCCAAGGCTGGGCCTGGTCATACAAAATAATGTCATTTTAGTGTAAATGATGGAAAATATATAAAAGTAAAAGTACAATATTAAAGAGTTGGATTTTGAAATGGGACTATTTCTTTGGGACTAAGGGTATAGTAATCAGGCTGTTTGAATCCAAGTAGGACTATTGTCAGGGTTATCCTAGTCTAGGTTTATTATTAGGATTCTGTTGTTGTTTTAATCAATTAGTCCTAGTCCTAGTAGAGTTTAGGCTTTCTTTTCTCTTATATATATTGATGGGAGTCTTTTAATTAGATTTGAAAAATATTTGAGAATTCTGACATTTGCACTCTTAGACATGGGGATTGATTGTTCCTTTGTGAGGGTAAGCTCTCTGCTTCATCTTTTCTTCTTCCTTCTTCGCCATTTCCTTCTCTCTAGCACGTAGGACTAGTCTTCCTACTTTTTGCTAAATCAAGTCTTTTCTTCCACATTTACTGAATGTGGGTGAGAACAAATACTCAACAAGACCAACATTATTAGCTCTGATGGGATTATACAGTCCATACAGCTTCCTTCTGGGTTTTACATTAAATTGCTGACCTCTATCATGGAATGAATATACTTGTGATGGTTCTGGCTTCATCTTATGCAGGTAGAATAATTGCCTACACAACTCAACTCGTATAGTACATTGCTTAGTTTGTATGTATCAATTGTGTTGTCTAGCTTGAAACTAGTGTTATTGTTATGAAGAGGCATCCTGAACTGTTAACCCCCCTCCTCTTTTTTTTTGGTGCAGAAAACAACAGCGTTGGATGTAACTGAAGAAAGTCTCAAGGTATCTCATATGGAAAATACATGGTTAGTATTGATTAGGACTGTCATGCATTGGGTTTTTTTCAGACAGTCCTGTCTGTGTAAGTGAATGAAGTCTGCTTCTTTAACCTTATTTGACTCCATTTGACCATTTAGTTATGGGCATTTGTCTGATCTGATCTGAGAATGGTTGCGTCTGATTCCACAATTATTTTTAAGTATGTCAATGCAAAATTGTGCCAATACGGTGAACTGAAGTACATATACTTCACGTAACCGGTTTCTGTCCCAATTCTTGGTCATGCGTCCATGTTTTCCTCTTTCCTGATTTTGACAGATTCTGTTTATGAAAGAACTCTTAAGACTTTAATTTTGTTATTGCAAACTTTATTTCCTTTTCATATTTTCAGAGTTTAATTTTATGTAAATTATTCTAGATATTTTTTTTTGGCGCAAGTTTTACACAATTTATTATTGATTAACTTTTTTTTCCATTTTAATCAGATTATGTCATTTAATATTTGTTTGGCATTTCCATAATTGTTTTTTGTATTCATTCCTAATTTCAAATACCAATGCACGCTTAAAAACTCAGTAAACACCAAACAAACATGAGATCCTTGGCATCAAAAGTTGGCTACATTCTCCAGATCGTTTTGTTAACAAATCTTTGAAAGAGCAGATTGGAGATTCCATCTTGCAAGTTCAGACTTTATTAAGCATTTTGATCACCCATTGAATCATTTGATTTTGTTGGCATGAGTTTTGATAACAAATTCTTAATCCAGTGGCATCCATTCTGTGAATTTATCTCGGTCTGCATATATGCCATTTTTTACCTGTGTAAAGCCCAGCGTAACCATGTTACCACACTTATGCTGGTGCTCAGAATGTAATCATCATTTCTGTCTTTTTGAGTGAGTTCATTGAAGAACTACGTATCTTACTGCTCTGTTTTGCAAGTAGGCTACGTTTGACGTAAATGTTATGGGGCCAATATCTCTTACGCGGTTGCTTGTGCCTTCCATGCTGAGCCGAGGGAGGGGACATATTGTTGTGGTATGTAGTATGTTGAAATAAATGGTATTAATTCATCTTAAAATTGCTCTTAAGAGTCGTTCATGCATATAATTATATCATTTAGATGGTCCCACTTGGCATACTTAAGTTACGAACTTTTTTATTGGATCCTCCTGTATTCTTGACCGTAAGTTGATAGTTGCTTCTTTCAACATGCGACATGCTTGCATATAAGATCTAGAGATACTTTCATCAGGTCCTTGAACGATGGTGATGTTAACTGAATGAACTGCATGATACTTTACCTTCCTTTTCTACATCTACTCCTTTTTCTTAATTTTCTAATATTTTACGTTTTATATGCAGATGAGTAGTGCTGCAGGAAAGGCTCCAGCACCTGGTCAAGCCGTATACTCTGCATCCAAATTTGCTTTGAATGGCTACTTTATTTCCTTGCGTTCTGAGGTATATTGCTGCAAATTGTTACTGGCCTTTTGTAGTTTTCTTAAACTTTAATAAAAGATGCTGAGGTAATGTATGTCTTCAACAGTTTTATTGCAAGCCATGTTCTAACTTGGTTTTAGCATTCCCAAGGCGGTTTTCAAATTAATTAACAACTTGATGTGTGAAAGGCAAGATTGAATTAGAAAAGATCCTTATGGCTATCCACATTATTTCTTCATTGTTCATTGCATTTATGGAATAGGATCTTTTCAGTGGCGGAGGAGGCTTGGATCAGCCCTAATTCTGTGGATCGTTTTTCCTGATTTGTTTTAGAGGTTTCGGCAGGGGAAAGGATGGGTGTCTAATGCCGTTGTGGGATTATGCCATTCTCTGGTGCATTTGGACTCAGAGAAATTCCTTTATTTTTGAGGATAAGTGTTTGGCCAAAGTTCTCTAATGGGATAGAGTGGTCTATCTTGCTTTGCTTTTGGCGAGCACTCGGGCTGCCTCTGATGGGGTGCCCATTTCTGTTATCCAGCAGAATCGGAGGGCTCTTTTGTGTTGCTTTTCTTTCGATGAATTCTTCATCCATCTTGTTTGTTATCTTTCTCCTATCTTAGTATATTCGTCTTTTCCGATAATAAAAAGTATGAGAATCTGATCTTACTAGGAATTAGACTAGATAACTGAAAACACCAAAAATACCCAACTAATGTGACTTGACTATTTCCTTGACAAGTAATGATCCCTAATAGTCCTAACTGACATTCACTAATCCGCATTCACCTTATATGAAAACTTTATGATGAATATTACAGAGCTGTATGCTGGTCTAACTGAATATCTGGAAGAGCTACTCCTCTAAAAGCAACCGAAGCCGATGCCTGCAAAGAAGCCTTGAAAACTACCCTATCACGCTGTTTTGGATAAATAATATATATGTTGAGTCCTTGTGATCTCTTCAATACATACTCCCGAACTTTTTTGTACAGCTATCAGCACCATTCAAGCTTTTGCTGTTTTTCTAAGCACACAACAAAAGGCGTGAACTAGCAGCCAACCAGCCTCTAAAACAATACTCCTGTAAACAACCTTCCAATGCCCCATGATTTCCAATGGGTGAAATTTTACGCTACTACTTACTGTCAGAAATCTTGAGCATACATACACCCTTTCCCACAATATTATAGTCCACTATGTAATAACCTTAAAATGTTTGCATTAACTAAAGATATTGTGTATTTGAATTCGAGTGTTGACTTCTACTTGACCATCCTCCTGTTTCTTGAGATTTTTGAGCACTTTCTTATTTGATTTAGTAACCCTGTTCTCTTCAGTAATTGTCTATCTCAGTTCCAACTTCTGTACTTTAATCTGTTCCAGTGCCGCCAAAGTAGGCGGAGAGGGATGCACCTTACTTTCTGTTGAGGCAACAGGAAAGTGGATCTTCGATTCCTTGGAGATAGTGAAACACTTTAACATCACAGATAATGATTATACTGTTAGACCAAAGTAAAAGACTAACATCCACTAATAGTCCAGCTAGCACTAGTTTGTCTAGAGTAGTTTTTCCAGCTAATGCTTCATCAATTATAGATTTTTTGTTGGTTGCATCAAATGAATGTTTTGATGAACAGATAATTTCATATCATTTGTGATAGATAATGACTCTCTTAAACAATCTATCTCAGAGATTGAGAAAAGAGCATAACAGCTCAATAGAATAGAAAAGGACATTTTCCTGGACATGGTGGAGATCGGTGTTCACAGCAAAAGCCCAAGAGATGCAGCAAATACTTATCAGTGTTGAATGGAGTATGAATAACTTCATAGTTCATACCTCTTTGACTTTTGCTGTGAACCTATCTCCACCATGTCCAGGGAAAGTATCCTTTCTATTGTATGAGTTGCTTTGTTTTTTTCTCAATTTTTGAGCTTGTTTAAGAGTCATTGTCTAGCACAAATGAGATTAAATTATGTGTTCATCTAACCATTCATTTGATGCGGCCAATAAGACGTCTATAATTGATGCTGCATCTAGATTATTAATCTGGAAAAACTACTACTATTTGGACTATTAGTGGATGATAATCTTTTACTTTGGTCTAACAGTATAATTGTTATCTGTAATGATCAAGTGTTTTACTATCTCCAGGGAATCCGAGTAAAAGTTCCACTTTACTGTTGCAACAAGGTGCATCCCTCTACGCCTACTTTGGCGGCACTGGAACAAATTAAAGCAAAGAAGTTGGAACTGAGAGAGACAATTGCTGAAATGAACAGGGTTACTAAATCCCATAAGAAAGTGCTCAAAAAGCTCACGAAGAAACTTGAGGATCGTCAAGTGGAAGTCAAGGCTCAGATTCAATTCAAATACAGTCTTTTAGTTAATGCAAACATCTTGTATGGTTATTGCAATATTATTATGTACTATAATATTGTGGAAAGGGTGTATGTATGCTCAAGCTTCTTGATTGTAAATACTAAGTAGTAGCGGTAAAGTTTCACTAGACGGTACCATTTTTATTATTCAGAAACATGGTTGAAATGGATCCTTGATGACTTGTGATAACTATGGAATGGATTTTTTTGTTGTTGTTCCGTGTTTGTGCTCAGCCTATAAATAAATGTCAGTTTTGCAACAACGTTCAATTCACAACTTTGAATAGGGCACGTGTGAAGCTCTACAAAAATGTACTCCATGAACATAGTTTATGTAAATTTTATAAATACGTACCTTAAACTTCAATTAAACTAATTATCTTAACAAGTACTTTCAAATATTTTGTTAGTTCCATGACAAAGTTCCTCTCCACAGCTTCAATAGGGGAACGTTATAATTTCTTCAAAAATGTTCTTATGCATATTGTATGATTTGAATTTCGTAAACACATACCTTTGACTTCAACTCAACTAATTAGCTAAACATGTATTTCTTGTCCGGGGTATAATGTTAGTCATACAACATCGTTCAATTCCACAATTTCAAGTAGCGAACGTGAGGAGCTCTTCAAATATGTACTCCATGTACATAGTATTATGTTAATTTTATAAATGCGTACCTAAATCTTCCATTAAACTAATTTCCTTCTCCATCTTTGCCTTGTTTCCTTTCCACCTATCATGGATGGCAACTCCTAGCTAAAATCACATTTCTAGAAAATGAAGTATTCTTCATCTATATAACCCTGTGTCTAAAGTGGTCATCCAACTTGCACCACCACCAGAGAGAACAAACTGTTCACATCAAGCAGTCCTACGGGTCCTAATTGCGTGGTTTGTGTTAACTTCTCAACCTATTACACTTTCGTACTCAATGTTCAATTTGTCTCAAATCCACCCTTTGCATGTATTGGACATTAGAAAATCTTATAGAATGAAGCATGTGTCGATCATGTGATGGGTAGAACTGTCTTTTCATGGACTTTTGTTGTGTCGTGGGACCCACCTGGAAGCAACTTGAAGGGATAAAAATGTCTTTTCCTTTTTCCTTTCTTCCTAAGTGGAAGTGGTCTGCAATACCTTACTTGTAAGAGGTTACGAGAGCCCTGTTAGTGACTATTTTCTGACCCGTTCCCCTTTCTTTCACTTAACTTCTTCTGCACTTATTGATGGTGAATGCTTTGACGTAGGATGAGAGCTCGATGCTTTCGTTACAACAAAAGAAGCGATAAACGACTATCTTTTCTCATATTGTGGATTCAATTGATGCTACTTTTGGCCACGATGAAGAATTCAATTATTGCATGAATTTATGTTCTTTTGGCCCAAACAAGAGAAAGAAACAAACATCAAATTTTTGATAGATATTCACGATATGTTCCCTATGGTAACTGAGTTCATGAATTATGGTCAACAAACAGTACTAGCCGCAAGGTACATTGATCAAGGTTTCATGATTACCTTATCACACGTGAATCGTTTACATGTAACTATTCAATACCCCTACAAAAGTTTGATCACATTAGAGCGTTTCCGCGGTTGAATCCACTATGAATTTGACAAAGTGAAGGCACGGAGCAAGTTCGTTACCCAGGTTTTCCCACAATGAATCCACCACGGCATTTTGCTCCATCTCTACCAATCTGGAAGGACATGAGTGAGTTAATGAAGACACAAGGAAAGAGGTTGTCCATAATGTTGAAGCTAGTGTTCCTTCTCCTGTTCATCAGCACCAACCTGTCCATGATTAGTGGACTATTGAGCCTTTTGACTTTATATGTTTTCTGACAGCTTACTTAATTCCCTTTCAATCATGAAGTTCTTACTATTGTCATCTCTATTCCAAAAGACTATACTCTTGGGCATGCAAAACAGAATATTAAAGCTTAATTGAAAGACCGCTCCAAGTTCATGGCTTCACATTCTTTCTTGCGTTGAAACTCGTGAGCAAGCCTCGTAAAGTGTAGCGTACATGCTGTGGGATGCAGAAGGAAGAAAAAAAAAGAGATGGCATTCAACTATTATTGGGTTACTCTGCGTTATTGTTTACAAATCAAGTTCTAATTAATTTATTAGGGGATTATTAGTTGTTTAGTTAAAGTTTAGCCTATTAATGTTATTAGTGTATTTTTGGTACCTCGAAATATCGTGTAAGATTAGGAGTTAGAACTGTATATATTAATATAATTCCCAGCATAGTTAGAGCTGAAACTGAGGGAAGCTTTGTGCTTTTGAGGCCTAAGGGCATTGCTGAATACTTGAGTGGGTGGCGTGTTCGCAATTATGTGGACTAGTAAAACCCTTGCAAGGGTGATCCAACGCATACCTCGTTATCATTCCACTTTCTTCTCCATTGTGCACTCCTGGGATTAGATTCTCCTATCTAGTCTTGCAACAGTGCTTATTACCTGAACTTTTTGAATATAACTCATTTCTGTAAGTTAAGAAATGCAAGTACAGTTCCAGTGGTTAACCGACAACTTTTTGTGATATAAAAAGAAGTTTATTTATTTATTAAAATTATTTAACATGTAGTATTTTGATCTTCTTCTCATAGCACTTGTTAATTTACTGTCTTTGCAGCTTTATCGGAAAGGAATTAGTGTAACAGTTGTTTGTCCTGGGCCAATCAAAACGGAAAATGGGTCGGGAACAAGCACCTCAGAACAACGGGGATCTGCCGAGGTGAATTCTTATAGTTATTCCTGTAACTGATTTTTGAATAAAAACGCTGATTCTCTGGCTGACATTGGGAGGCCAATCTTTTTGGTGTTTGTGAGAAAGAGAAAAGAAGAAGATGAGTTTGAGAGAAGTGTGAGAAAGAGAAAAGAAGATGATGAGTTTGAGAGAAGCCATAACCCTAATTGGTTTGGCATGTGTGTGTGTGTAAATATATACTACTCCCTCTGTCCCTAAATAATTGTCTTGTTTGACCCGGCACACGGATTAAGAAAAAACAATTGACTTGATAATTAATATTAGTATAATGTGTAATTTTCTTTAATGCCCATGTGCATGTGGCCCATAATTAAAGTAGGAAGAAAAAGTAAGGGTAAATTGGTAAAAGTATTGTCCTAAAAAGTAAACTTTCAAACAAGACAATTATTTTGGGACGGACAAAAAAGGAAAGCAAGACAATAATTCAGGGACGGAGGGAGTACTAAACAATAGAAGATTACAACTCTGCCCTTGTACACTTATTTTATTAACACTATTCTACCAAGCCTTCCCTCTTTAACCTTCTGCTAGAGTGAGATGACACTCACATGCTCTATCCCAACTATTTCTCCCTCATGGGTAGACTTTATCAACATATATCTTGAACTGAATCCTCCCACATGCCTAGGTGTTTTCACCCTCTTAAGGCACCCAAGTACGCCCAGTCGCCCAGTCAACCAGGTGGGGACATTTGATAAATATGATGTATATCATAATTTTGCACTTGGAACTTGCTTTGATTGTACCATTATTGCCTTGGTAACTTCTTATACCTTGGATGTCAAACATGCCACCATTTCTCTTTTAGTCCCTTGTGATTTCTCTCGAACTAGTTTTAACGGATGGAAGAAGTAATTCAAATCTTGTTTGATTCTTATCTTTTTACAGTTTTATAGTCTTGGGACCACATAACTTCCTGTATTGTTGATTAACATTGCAGCAAAAAGAGATATTATGATAGATTTGTGCAGGCTTTGCTTTATCAAACACTGGCTAAAAATACTATGGCAGCTGAATATTTTCTGCTTCAAATGCTGACCTCTTCTCAAAATCTCGAACTCCTGGAGAATACTAAAATAATGAATCACAATGACTGAAGAAAAATTTGGAAAATACACATTTTGTCATGGCAGGGTTTATAGTTTCAAATTTGTGTAACTATTTATTCTTTAAATTTGTAATCATTGTAAACTTTAATCTCTAAACACTAGAAATAATGGTAGGCATCCCATCAGAACACCATAGGCCTCACGTAATCCTAATAGGATTTAGGAGGATCCGAAGACTTTGTCTCTTAAGTAAACTGAAAACATCGCATGACCTTGTCTCTTAAGTAAATTGAAAACATCGCATGATTAGTGCATAAGTGATTGTTAACTGCCTTCTCGGTTTTCTTCAGAGGATGTTTGAAAAGAATTGAGTAGTATTTATATACCTTGAGTTTCATTTTCTATTTTTTTAGAAGCGAGTGTCGTCAGAGAGGTGTGCAGAACTTACCATAATTGCTGCCAGCCATGGTCTAAAGGAAGCGTGGATATCATATCAGGTACTTCTATCATCACATGTAACATTCTTGCTCAATAGGTAATTTTGAAAAATATTCAAAAACCATTGATATCTCCGCTCTGTCTCTATTTCTTTTTCTATTTATAAAAGAAGAAATTATATTAGTGGTGAAATAATATAAAGTAGGAGGACAAGATGTCTGCCAAAGAAAAGCAAAATAAAGAAAGAATGAAAAAGGAAACAGGAAGCTCAAAGAACAACCAAAACTATTGAAGCACTGCTCTCAGTCCTTGCTAATTGATAATCGACTAAAAGGTCCGAGCCCAGAAGCTCACACCGAGGAAAGGAACAGAACCTTTTCTCTCAATTGGTGGAGTGGAAGGGCTTGATCTCTAGCATTTCTTTCCTTCCATGCTGCATTCACTGCCACAAATAATATCGTCTTTCCCACCCCCAAAGCCTCTACAAGCAATAAGCCACCATCTCTTGTTCAAGGTTAATTCTTCATCAATTGTGCATGGTGGAAGAGGAAGAAGAGGAAATCTGTTACTTATCGGGTGATTGTCTACATATCCCTTTTACTTGCTGTTGCACAAAAGTATTTGTAATCCTCGAATTATGGTTCAACTTTATGCAAGAATCTAGAAAATGTGTCCCAAAATCCTTTTGGAGCTAGAGACGCATTCTTGTAATAAAAGAAGGGAGTTCCTGATAACTGCTTCTAGAAGATTCTGAAGAGTAATTTCTTTTGGGGTTGCAAACCTTCATTGGTTTGGAAGGCGAATAATTTTATTTTCTTCATCCAAAACACTTTCTTTTTGTTCTACATTTCACACTCATACAACTTCCTCTTCTTTTGTCTTCCATTTACAAACAAATGCTTTGGCTTCTGTTAGGGTTTATAAATATTTGTTGAACTTGGCTGCTTTTCAGGGAATATTTAACTGATTATGTTCCTATTAACTTCAAAAATCTCCACTGATAGTCTGATACTATGTTTTTCAACGGAACTCAATCCTATGAAGGGAAGTTTCAGCTCTGCCAATTCCAGAGAAGAGACGAAAGGTGCACTCACATGCATTAAAGGGTGGTCTGTAGTGGCCATGTGGAAAGCGTGCAACAAGATTAGACTTTTGATACCCAGGGGTTGCCTTCTATTAGTTTAATTCAAGAGATACACTCCAAAGTGAACTTTGACCTGCATCTCCCGGCTGTTGGTTGGTCTCTTAAATTCAAGATCAAAATTTCAAAAGAACCATTCAGATCACTCTAATCGTAGTTAAAAGTAGGGTCCAGATTTCCTAGGGGTAAATTCTAGGTCAAAGATCTGTGAGATATCAATCTAACTCCAGTTTATGTTGAGAGTACACACTAATGTCTTGAACTAGTTTTCTTCGAAGTTCTCCAGTGAAAACCCACAAGCTAATCGTGCCATATGGAAAATTCGTTTGCACAAGCAATGCATATGATAGAACCACAGCATGAATGGCTTGTTATATCAAAGTTAAGGTTGAAAACCTTGAGATCACACACTATTGTCATAAATGGCTCATGCTACTGTGCAAGTGTTCTACTTGTGATGGCGACCTACCACAATTTCTTTCTTATTGGTATTATTGGTAATGTTAGTATCCAGAATGATTTTTATACATTTAAATCTTTAATTTAGTTATATTACTGCAGCCTGTGCTTGCTGTTATGTACTTGGTGCAATACATGCCCACCGTTGGCTATTGGCTCATGGACAAGGTATTATGGCTGTCTTTTCTATGCTTGCTGATATTATGGATAATGCATTGACATGAGAGTAAAGACCATTTATTGTTTGTGAGTGATCTAGAGATGCATTTATTGTATTAGGTTATCTACTAATCAAATTTGACTTCTGGTTAGATCAGTATTCTCCTTGCTGGGCTTGCTTCGCTGCATTTTCTATGCTTATAGTTGATGATAGCATTGTACTTAAACATATGGACACTAGAATGCCAAGGTTAATAAATCAATGAAAATAATGGCAGCTAACACACTCCATTGTCCTTGAAAAGTCATACACTGAATCCCATAATAAATATTTTTGAGGAATACGTCATTGCCTTAGTGTTTAATTTTCAGACAATAAATCTATAAATGGGACTTATTAAAAGGTAATTTTTACAATGAATCTATGAATACGACATATTGAAAGGAAAGAGGTACTCTTGAAATGGGATGTAGTCATGTAGAGTATATTATGCATCTATTCTGTTTTGAGTAGTGATACGGATATATATATATATATATATATATATATATATATATATACTACTTTCTCATCCCAACCTAGATGGCAAATATGTGATTGGTTAGATATCACACGACTTATAGAGTTAGCATGTGACGTCATCCTATTTCCGTGTCTTATGGGATCACTTTTAACTATGATTTCCCATGATTGTTGATATTAATCGGCTCTAGATTGGAGGAAAACGAGTAGAAGTAGCAGCTCAGAAGGGCAACACATACTCACTGGGTTTACTCTTCGGCAAAAAGAAGGAATAGTTTTTCTCAGTCAAACACTCAGCAGTCCGGTGGTGCCTGACCATGCTCTACTGGAAGTATGATTTGTTAAAAAAAAAAAATTCTTCTGTAATTGTAAGAATGAAATTTTTTTAGTCATGTCGTGACAGTACGAGGGTGTCTCCTCCCTATACTCTAACTGGACCAATGATTTTGTTATAATTTTCCCTTGTACTTGTAAGAGTGAAATCCTTTCCCAAGAATGAAATTGTTGTTAGTCATCATGCTGTTAGTCTGATGGTGCCTCACCATGCTCTACTGGATGGATGATTTATTTCGATTGTCCTTTGTACTTACTAAGAATAAAATCATGTTTGTATTTGTGCATCGTTCTCCTCCGTCCCTCTCTCCCTCACTCCATACGCAGATGGGAGATAGGTATTTGCGGTTGCTTCGAAGGTAGTAGCCATGGTAATGGATTTTAAGTAGGGGTGGCAATTCGTGTTGTCGTATCGTGTTCGTGTCGCACTATCGTGTTTTCATTTTATCTATATTATTTAATCATAAATATAATAATAAATATTATTTTAACTAAATTTTTAATTTCGTATTTTCGTGACGTGTCGTGTCATTTCTCTATGTAATTCGTCTTTATAATCATGTCGTGCTGGTTCGTGCATTTGTGTCGTCTCAGCCATTGTCGCTACTAATTTTAAGGGTGGTGGTGGTTGTCGTCGTGTAAACGAGTTTGATGATGATGGTAAGAATTATAAATCTCGGCTCAATATTATTCGCGAACAATTACTCAATATAGATAAGTGGTGATGAAGGTTGAACATGGTCTGTTAATGAGGTTAGACAATTTATCATATCAAACTATATTTAAACCCTTCAAGTGATATTTGCGTTTGATTTCCAAAAGTGCCTCTCCTTGTTTGTTTAAATTAATTTTCAAGTATCTAAAATTTGTGAGAATTTTGCTCCTATAAACTTTCAATTCTATTAAGAGTAAAGTTATGTGTACCTAAAGAGTATCAAATTTTTTGCACCAAATAATGTGTCAGCTGATGTCGTACAAAAAATAAAATTAAAAATCATAATTAATGTATTACATTAGCTGTCAGCTGACACATCATTTGGTGCAAAATAATTAATACTATTTAGGTACCTATAGCATTACTCTTCTATTAATGAAGCTTTTCTAGGACTCTTCCCAAAGAAAGACACGATATTTGCCTACAATATATATACTCCGCACCTATATATTATTTCCTCCGTCTCAACATAAGTATTCTTTTTGTTCACCACACTCATTTTAGGTCGGAGGGAGTATGATGCTGAAAATTTTCTCGTGAGCCGGGTTATCCTACTATTTCTAGAATGAAGGGAGTATTAAGCTGAATTATTCTTGTCTCGGGCAAAAAAATATAATAAAGAGTAAATTTTGATACATTGTCGCTATGATATTTTTTTTACGCGGGCGGCCAAACTTCTTGTTCAATTGGACTCCAAACAATTGAAAAAAGCTTACACATTACTCACTCTGTTTGCTAAATTATTATGCTGTTTGACTTTATGAGTTAAATCGATTATTTTTCAAATAAAAATTTACAAAACACATAATTTAGAGTACCAAAAAAGTATTACGAATTATGTGTTCTATGATTTTGAAAAAGAAATAAAAAAATAAACGTCAAATTTTCATTTAAAAATAGTCTATTGACTCAAAAGAGCCAAAGAGGACAATAATTTAGAAACAAAGGGAGTATTTTCTTATCACATATTGCATATATCATAAAAGTTTGTAAACAAAAAAATTGAGTTTTAATGTAAAATTGTTTTGAGGTTTTATGTCGAGCCATTTGATTGGCCGAAAACAAACGTAGATTTAAAAGGCATTGATACACTTTTTTTAATATCTAAAAATTACATATATTGGCAATATCTAAAAATTACCTATATTGGCAATATCTAAAAATTAGATCTTAAAAAAGCTTACACATTATTTTCTCATCACATTTTAAAAAAAAAAAAAATTGGGATCAATAGTAGTTTTTCACCTACCCCTTAGTGACTTGAATCCACGACCTATAGGTCAGATAAAGCGTCTTACCACCTGAGCTGCACTTACTTGTCTCATTTTCTCATCACATACTACATGTATCGTAAAAGTTTCTAAACAAAAAGTCTGAGTTTTGATGCAAAGTTGTTCGAATTTTTATCTCGAGTCATTTGATTGGCCAAAAATGAACTTATATTTGAAAGGTAGTGATACACTTTTTTAATATCTGAAAATACATAAATTGGCAATTACTACTATGCCTGATAACTAGTTTTTAAGTTATTTCATTCAATAAAAAAGCGCTTTTGAGAGCTTGTGTAAAAAAAAAAAAAAATTTACATTAATAATGTATGAAAAATAAACAGAATAAAAAAAATTGTTGGGCAACTCCCGTAAGGCTTTGCTTTAAATTTTAATAGCTCTGGAAGTAAAAAAATTACTAATATCAACAAGATTCCATGTTTACAGTTGCTATTAGAATCATGTGGAAGCAATGAGAGATGGAGTATATAAATTTTTTTACCAGTAGCAGCTCAGTTAAATGACTAATAATACTTGTGCAATGCAAAGCCATAAGTTTCTTGACCTCTCGTTTCGTTGGAGGTCAAGAAACTTGCAGCTTCGCAAAAATGTCATTAATACGACAATATCAAAAACATAAACCGAAAAGGACAACTGCTACAACATAGGCGGTGTAGTCTAATGTAAGTGAACTGTTATCCACTACGTTAACTTTTGATCTCGGTTTTTCCCGTAAGTTCTGAATTCCATGTGCAAAACACGTGCCCCACTCTAGTTAAAGTAAATGAATGAATCATTCTACCAAGCTTGCAGAACTTAAAAGAGTGTTGACACAAAAGGAGGGAAGAAACACCAAGGTGGGAAAGAGGAGCACTGTTAGCTGGCCATCTAAATACTATGTGAACTTGACACACACGGGTTTTGGGTCTTGGCTTAAGCCTCAACTTTCTTGAGAATATGCTATCAACACTCCAATTTTCAATCAAAGCACTCTACAGTACAAGACAAGAAGCATCCCGCACAAGTGAAACAAAACGGTACTTGGGACTTTCTTGGCTAAAAATCAGAATGTTAATAGTATGGATTATGGAAATTTATTGTTGATAAAGATAATGCATATTTCTGTTATAATAATCTACACTAGACAAAAAAAAAAAAATTGAAAGATAAATTCCACCGGTGAACGCGGCTACTTTTAAGAAATTAAAAACAAAGAAATAAGTCTTCTCAACTTCAAATGTTTCTCTGTATGATCAAAATTTACAAATGAAGTCAATACATACCATAGCGGCATTGGAACCTTTGCAGATTCACATTAAGATAAGCGCCTGCGAATTTACACCTTAGCAAATATGGAGCCTAATAATTTGTCTTTCTGATGCTAAAAACAAAAGGGAGGCTTTGTTAATAGGCAGTGGTAAGCTATAGAACTTTCAGGTATTGAATAATTCCTGGATGCTTATTATTCTACCCAACTGCTAATTGGAAAGAGATGCACTGTATTTGTATCTGAGGTAAGCTTTAATAAAGGGATCCAATTCCCCATCCATAACAGAAATGATATCTGATGTGTCATACCCAGTCCGAACGTCTTTCACGAGCTTGTAAGGATGAAAGACGTAGTTCCGAATTTGCTGGCCCCATTCAGCTTTCACTGCATCTCCCCTAATTTGCTTAATTTCCGATGCCCGTTGCTCTATAGCTATCACCAACAGTTTGGCTTTCAAACGATTTAAAGCCTTTATCTTATTTGCTAGCTGGGTTCTCTCTTCTGCAAAAGGAAAAAGAAAAGGAAAAAAAGGAACAGTAGTGTGAGACAGAATTCAAATTTCTTTCATGTTCAGAGAGTTGGGCACCAAGACTTGCATATGGATGGCATCAAAACAACAATTGATTACAAGAGTCGTGCTAAAAAGCTTTAAGTAAGGCAGGAAAACCCCAGAAGAATATATTACTAATTTACTACTCTTTGCATTCTAAAATGAGCGTCTTTTTTTGGTTTTTTATGGAAATTAAGAGTGTTGACTTTTTAACATTTTTAGTAGCACATATACATAATTACCCTTAGTGTCCACATAATAGAGTTGCAAGGGCATTGGGAGATATACATGATTAAAGTCGTTTTAACAGAAAATCTTGCTTTGGACAATTAATATAACTTCTTCCTAATCATATCACACATTCTGCATTTCGTTTTCATTTCTTTTCTTCTTTTTGTTCATGACAGCTTCAATGCCCCCAAAACAAGAAGTTTATTCTTCCAAATTTGTAGCCTATGAAATATATCATAATTAAACTTTCTAGAGTTATAATATTGAACAAATCGCCTAAGATGGTATGGACACATACAACGTAGACCAATTAGTGCACCCATTATAAAGTACGAGAGAATGAAGATCAACCAGACTAGAAATAGAAGGGGAAGACCAAAACTAACATGGATATCTCTAATAAAGAAAGATATGAAAGAATGTGGTTGTGGGTGATGACCTTACTTTGGACTAAATTGAATGACGGAAAAGGATTCATGAGCCGACCCCAAGTGATTGGAAAAAAGACTGAGTTGAGTTGAGTTGAGTTATAATATTGATGAGTTTCTTCTATGTGCTCGTTTGGCACGCAAGAGTGGTCATTCCTTTCCCTGTCATTTTAGTGTAATTTTCAATAACTAGTAGTCAAATGTCATGGAAAGTAACAACCATTCTAGTGTACCAAACGAGCACCAAGAGTCTTAAGCTTGATATACACTTTTAGGACCCTCTCTAAGCTTGAGCTTTTAGATGAGTTGGTAACTCATGGTCCCTGTTAAGTTTGATATAAATTGTTGGCCCCGATCTAACAATTTAAGCTTTTAGATGAGTTGGTTACTTAACATAGTATCAAAGCTCTGATTTGGCAAGGTCTTGGATTCGAGTCATCCCGCTTGCATTTGTTACCCGTAGTATTGTGAGTGCATGTTGTCACTCTATTTGGTTTGTGATACCCTGGCGAGGCAAGTTTATTTGTCTTTCCACATGTAGACGGGTAACACGTGAGGGGGAGTGTTAAGTTTGATATACATTGTTGCCCCTCTCTAACACCTTAAGCTTTTACATCGGTTGGTAACTAAACAGTCTCCAAGTAATTGGGACAAAGGCCGAGTTGAGTTGGGTTCATAACTTAACATGGTATCAAAGCTGTAGTTGAAGGTCCTGAATTATTCAAGTCACCCCTTTTGATTAGTTTCGTGCATAATTATGAGTGCACATATTGGGACCCTAGTTGGTGATTTATCCCCCTAGGGAGGCACCTTTGTTTATCTCTCCACGTGCGAGTGTGAGCGGGGATCTTGTGAGGGGGAGTGTTAAGCTTGATATAAATTTTTGTCCCTTCTCTAACACCTTAAGCTTTTAAATGAGTTGGTAACTTAACAAAGAGAATCACATGGAACAACTCTCAAAAAAATATTGATATTAGAGTACTAACAAGACATTACTTCTTACTACTCGTATCATAGATAAATCTCTTCATATTACACAACAAGAGCCCACATACTAATAACAAAACTTGGTGACCTAAGACTACGAACCACTTTATTCATTTATGTTAGGAATATAATTGATGCAAAAGGAAAAACACATGATGTATCATCACGTGGGCTTGAGCAATTTTAGTGGACCACACCAATTGGGGGTAAACGTTGATGGTGGGCCATGCAAAACTTCACATGGACCTTTTACCGGGGAGGATCCTTTGAACTACTTCGGCCAGGACATTAAGGATTTAGGTGGGATGATAGTGAGACCCCAATCCCACATCATATATGTGGGACAAATTTGAAAGCCTTATAAAGGCTTAGATACTAACTACTACCAACCTGGGTTTAAGCATTTTAATGGGCTATGTGGCGACCCATTACAAGTTCTTAGGCAAGCCCTCCAACCAACACGTTGCAGCACCATGATCCAAATTACTTAAAGCAAAAACGGAGCAAGGGAAACATCAAGGTTAAGGAACAAAGATGCATGCAGATACACACACTGAGAAAGTGCGGAAAGGAGAGAGATGAAGAGAAGAGATTACTACCTGAGCAACGAAGGGCGACGCCAGTTGGAATGTGAGTGATCCGAACAGCAGTTTCAACCTTATTCACGTTTTGACCTCCTTTACCACCAGCTCTAGTGAAACTGATTTCTAGGTCTTCCTCCGGTATTTCAACATCCATGGATTCTTCAGGGAGAAGAGGCATGACTTCAACACCCGAGAAGCTTGTCTGAATGATCAAAGACCGTGTATTTAATACATGCATGGAGAAGGAACAACAGAAATATTATTCTATCCAAAGCACATATGCTGCAATTCAGGTCCCCCATGTATCATACTGTAACGACCCGAGCCCGAAACCCGGTCCGCCACGCATAGCCCACTAAGCACCTAGGTCAACTTGCCCACCACAAGTCACCCAAAAGTCCATGGATAGGTTGGTGCCCAGTGGTAGTGAGTGGCCACTTATAAGGCACACACAAGTCCCACATCTACCCGATGTGGGATATCACACTTACAGTTAAATACAAGCTTGGATACCCTAAAATACATGAGAGTTGGCAGAGCATCTTAAAATCGGAAATCTGCTCAGAGGTAAATATATGTAGAAATACGACCTGGATACTGTTAATATGGCAATGTTAGACTAATGATTTTTCCTTCATAAATCAGGAACATGAGAAAATTATAATATGAAATATAGATGGAATAAAACTGACACATGAAATATAACAAGGCATATTTGGTTATGCTCAATCCTGATAGAGTCATTTTATGTCTGCAGATGTACAATTTTAAGAATTCTTGCAAAACCATTGATTATGGAGTATTATTGTAGTAATTATTCATAATAAGATATTATGCAAAAAAAAAAAAATTCCTTACTTTGCGGTTGCAGTCAGGAACACATCTTATATAGTTTAAAACTATAAAATTTGGTGTATCCATCATGTCGTTCCATATGCTGTCAGTATTAATGCTTAGTACCAGCTAACTTCTAATCTTCAATGTCTAGTGTTACACTTAAACACTTTTGAATCACTGTTTGGGTTCTTATTCCAGCATTAGTTTGTGCAACTACAGTACAACTTCCAGGGATGTCTAGAGTTTAGCAATAGAAGGTTTCAATTTGAATCAATGATATTATAGTGTTATTATGGAGAATGAGTATTGAAACACCAACTATGCATGTGCAAATCATGTTGAAAAATGATTCTTGGCAGCAACAACTGAACTAAGATAGATGTCAAAGCTATTGATTGAACAAATGATGTTATTGCCGATAACAAAGACATACAAGCCATCTTCCGTGGACCCTCCATTTTTGCCAAAGTACCCGTGTCCACAAGACACAACATGGGTGTGGCGTGGCAGTTTAACGCTAAATTAGTGCAAAATCTTAATTTTTTTGCTGATCCGACACCGGGATCCACACCCGTATCCAGTCCTAGCCAAGTCGAGGTAACATAGCATACAAGATGGAAAAGATGACAAGCACTGGAAAGCTGAAAGAAGGTAGATAATATACAGGCAAATACAGTCATTCTTATCATGAGATTTCTATAAAATACCTCAAAAGAGAATAAGGGAGCGGGAACAGTTGTAACAATCACTATAACAGTGGTTTTTGGTATTCAACTATTGACAAGTGTCTTCTGAGAAGACCTACGTGAATCTGAGGACCTCATATATAAGTAGATGTTACTAAGCTCGTGTTGAACCCATTAATTGTATGACATGGTGACAGCGAGAACCCCTCAACTTATTTAGGTTTTTCCACTCATTCACAGGAAACCAAAAGATTTAGAATGAATGCTTTTCCTTTTACATTTCATTCTCCCCTTGTGAAGATAGTTACATAGTTCTGAACTTCACAATTTTTGTTTTAAGCCTCCTCTTGATTCTTCAGAATATTATGCCAAATGTGCTTATGAAGTAGGTATTGAACATAATCGACACCCATTAGGTACCGTGTCCAAGAAGTCCATCTAATTAACATACACATGATACATGGAAAAGTCTACCAAGCAAACAAGTTTGCATTAAGTTTGTATCTTCTAGCTTTAGTGATAGTTGCCATGGTCTATGTTACCTGGATACTTCATTTTCTCCTAAGTACGTGTCGATACGACACAACACAGCACGACACGACATGACACGATGTAATAAAGGGTGTGATATTTTACGCTAAATTAGTGCAAGATCTTAAAATTTTGGCGGATCCGATACCAAGATCCACACCTGTATTCTGATGCTCAGCCAATTCCAGGTAACATAGGACGTGGTAACTTGAAATGGCTCCATTCTACTACAAAAGTATCTACACGTATGTGGAACTTTTCAGCTAATGGACTAGTACTTGTTATACTCCATTAGTAATATACACGGAGTTAATTTGATCACTTTGTTCCAGGAGGTTTGTTTCCGAGTACCTGGCGAAGGCCTTTTGAATTAAATGGAGACTGTCTCACGAGGCGATGTGTCCCTTTTTCCCCAGACAAATATCCATAGGCGTACCGACCTTCGATTTCAATTGTAGCCGACTTGATACCAGCTTCTTCACCCATAGACTTCTCAACCACTCTTGTTTTGTATCGCTGCTTATCTCCCCATCTTACATACATCCTGAGAAGCATGTCAGCCCAGTCCTGCACTGAAAATTATCAAAGAATATCACATAAAACAGAGAGTATGTATTTAACCAATTTTTTTTTATGGATGTTTATTTCTATTTAGGAAGAAATTTTTCACATCATTTGCTTCTTTAACGATGGAGAACTGATCAAGAATAAAAAACAAGAAACCAAATAGCTTATGGGAAATATTTCTGAGTCAGGTTAGCTATATATATATGTATATATATAGTCACTAAATCACCAAAGTATGTGTAACTTACTCCCCTCCATTCCATAGCAAGAGTCACACTTTCTATTTTTGGCAAGTCACAATGGAAAATCCCATTTCGAATCAAGTTACTAAATCTGTTTTCCTAAATTTTGAATTTGACTTCTATTGAAGTGAAAAAGCTAAAAGCATTTAGGCTTCTCTCAGGGATGATACGCTCCCTTCTGAACATTAAATTAGAATTGAATTGTTTTTCCAGTGTAGTGTAGGATGCTCGAACTTCACTATTTTCAATATGATTGCTTTAAGAATAACGAACTTTTATGAAACTATTAACATCTTTTAGTCGGAGCTCTATTACATTTAGAATATGAAGCATCTCTATAAAGCACCCCGAATATTCCATGTTTTAGATGTATAGTGTACTGTTCCCATGCATTCCCGTACCCGTTCTATGAAGCGGACGATCCACATTTTAGGTAAAATTGCTGATAATAATGATGAAACTCATTCTTCTTCCCATCTCTCTCTCTCTTCTTTTTTTGAATAAAAGAAGAATTTTGTTAGATCAAGAGAAGAATTACAAGCAATAAACAGCGAACAAGCCATCCGCCAATTCAAAAGGAGAAAACAGAAGAAAAAATTTGTGAAAGATAAAGTTGAAGTGGAAAAAGAATAGAAGACTAGAGCATCTAATGATGCGCTGCCCTCCAGTCTCGCACCAAGTCAGCAACTGACACACCTCTGAATGCCCCCAATGCTGAAGCCCAAGGAGAAGCAAGGGAAACAAGTCTCTCTCTCAGAGAAGAGCAAAGGAAAGTGTTTGATCTCCGAAAATTCTGGCATTTCTCTCGGTTCATATGCACAATAATGTGCCAAAGACAGCACAATGCCATATAATCCGAGCATCCCAGCTACCCTAGAAACTTCTATACCTAGTCATGAAAAGAGCATTCACCTAATCAGGGCGAACCCAACATTCCCCATTGATGTCAAATAATGAGCACCAAAGGTTCCATGCAGCTGGAAACTGGAGAAACAGATGTTCCTCCCTTCTCATTTTGCTCCCTCCCTCCATCTGTCCCCAACATCTCCCACCCACACCAAACCCTCTCCCCGCAAACAACAAAACAAAAACAAAAAACATGTTCAAACACATACATGTTAACGTGCACGTAGGGTTAAAGGTGGCATGGAAAATTTGTCCTTATAAACTTAGCTTTCAAAGTGGGGCTATTTTCAAGAACAGAGTAAAAGATGAGTAACCTATGAAGCTTGAAAATTGATCTAAAAGCATTTCATCTCTTCTTTTTTGGATAGGAAAAGGAATATATTAGATTAAAAAGGGAGAGTATACAATAAGATTGACTAGAAGTGATCGAGAAAAACTAACAAAAAGGAAAAGCCTAAGAACAAAAAGACCGAAAAATCAGTGCGCTCCATGGTTCAAAGCTTCGGTTTTGGGCACAGTTTCAGCATTTATTTTTTCGCATCGATTTCGGGTGATACGCAACAAAACACTATCTAGAGGGCACAAAAAAATGAAAAAAAAAAGTACAAAATTTTAAAATATTGTGCTTAATTTGATGGAGCAATTAAATATGCAAAAAGAACATTTCTATTGCAATAACATTGTTAGGCTAATAAAACATACTCCATACCACATATTTCATACAACAATTTAAATAATAAGATGCAATAGAGTTAAAGCCAACTCGGAAACTACTAAATGCAGCCAAGTACCCATAATAGTTGACAAACATTGACATAGTATTTCTGCCAAGTACTCATTTCAGCCCATTTGATGAACATAACAATGGTAAAAGATAAATTTTATAAATGAAAGTACATGGTGTTTGATAACTTTCTTGGTAGTTACAAAAATTTACCCACTGTGTATGTAAAACTTTACCTGTGCATCAGTACCCCCAGCACCAGCTGTTATATAGATAACAGCGCCTTCTTTGTCATAGGGGCCAGAAAGTAGCTGAGACAACTCAAAGTGATCTAATGCTTTGTTCAATTCTTTAATAATAGTAGCAGCTTCTTGCAGAAGCCCAGTATCAATGGTGTCCATCTCCTCAGTAAGACTAACTATAGTTTCTGCATCTTCAACCTGCAGAAGATGTATCAGATCCAATTCACAACATCCAGCAGTTAAGTAAAGGACTGATTCACCGACCAAGTTAAGCAAATGAATTATTAGTCTAAATGCTCAACAAGAAAGAAGAGAGAGGAGAAGAAGAGATAGAAAGCCATGAGGGAAAGAGAGATACACGGGAAAAACACAAATTGTAGTATTTCTTATTCAACCTAGGTGTTAGCCAAGTATATATACTTTATACTTCAGCCCAAAACATAGCAAGCCCACATACATATAACTCTCATACAATTATTAGGTAGTAAAGAGATAGGGTATTCAAGTCCACAACTATAATGGGCCCAAAAGATAAGCAGCAAATAGCTATAGATGAAATTTTCATCGACAAGCCACAGAAAGCAGTGCTTAACTGCTAATACTTACCTTTTTCTGCTGTTAAAAGATTATGTTGGATCACATCTGAAAGCAAGAAAATTATCTAAATGCTGGGGTAAGATATCCAAAAGTTGCTTAGGAAGATTTGAGCCACTGGCCACTGCAACAGTTGAACTCAGAATTGTGGGCACATGTTCAAACTTATGTAATCTCAGTAAACTTCCGATATCAATTTCCATCCGAGTGAAACCATTGTAAATATAGCCCAGGAAATCTACATTAAGATTTCAGTTTCACAGATTTTAGAGCATGGAGTTTGTATGCACAGAGATATCCCTCACTTAAAGTTTAAAACAAACAGAAATTCAGGTGAGAGACGGGACTCTGTGCAAAGCAGCCAAACTAGGGCCAGTTAATTGCATACTCACCTAAAGAATGCTGCATGCTATGCTTATCATTTCTTTCACATGAATTTACAAGGATACAGTAATGTAGAACACAGCAGGGAAGCTATCTTTGAAAGGTGAAAAGAGACAAGGAAGATGTTTCATAATCAACTCTTATTTTAATATTCGAAATTGCATTATTTATAAGACTACAGAAGAACCCTCATTGTTCTAGGACTACTACTAGTTGATAAAAACAAATATCCCCCCACCAACCTGTCTATTTTTTCGCTTTCCTCAGTCATTTGGAAAGCTAAAGTTCCTTCACATATTAGAGCATTTGTTTGGACCTTGATTTTTACAAGCAGGTAGACAGTATAAGAGAATTTCCTGGGATTGGTGCGTCTTGTGTAAGGGTGCCTGAGGAATCTCATGATCATTTACTCCATTGTGGGTGTGCCCATCTACTTTGCAATAACCTGTTCGGGGAAGTTTGTGTGAGCCGAAGTACTATTCCTGCCTTTCATCAGATGCGTTTTAGAGATTTCGGCAGGGGGAATGATCCTTTTATGGCAATGTGTAGTGTTTGCTGTGCTTTGGTGTTTGTGGACCGGGAGAAATTCTAGAATTTTCAGGGATAAATTGATTTCATGAATTGTCTCTGGGATAGAGTAGTTTGTACGGCCTCTTTCTAGGTTTCAGCTCAGGGAGCTTTTCGAGGGGTCCCATTTCTGAATTTCTTCGGGATGGGCAGCTTTGGTAGTCTTAGTTCATAGCTCTTGGCCGTTTGTCTCTCTTTTCGTACAATGGACTGCTCATCCATTTATTGCATCTCTGTCTCTTTTGAGTTACTAAATACTCCCTCCATTCCAGGCAAAGAGTCCACTATACTATTTTGAGATGTTTCACTTAAAGAGTCCACATTCAAAAAATTATGTTTACAATTTTCATAATCTTTCATCTTTAAACACCACTTGTGTTGTAATCATCTTTGTTGTGCTTAAGTATTTTTGTAATTATTACCAACTTCAATGACACTAATATATCCCTTAATAATTAGACTTTCCAAACATGGACTCTTTGAGTAGAACGAAGGAGTATATTAGATTTTCTTATCAAAGAAAAATAAATAAATAAATAAAAAATAAAACAGCAACAAATACCCTAAAAATATCAATTGACAATGTAGACCTGGGTTCTGAAGTTACAAAATGTGGAAAGGTGTTCCTGGCCAAGATCCCCATAGAGATCTCCGAAAAATAAACAAGTATAGTCTGGATGAACAGGGTATAGTTATGAGGCAAGACACCAAGAGGCAATGGCAAAGCACAGAGGTATAAAGAGTGAGAGTTCCACTTTACATAATTGGTAAGGCCCAAAAATCTTACACCCGTGTAATGAGGGAAAGTGGCATGAGCTTGGCCTGGATCAATTTCAGATTATGGGTTAATTTATTTCAAAACATTTGGGTCAAATAACTGGTCAAATTGGGATGGAGGCTTCCACAGAACTTCCAATGTGGCTTCAAGGCATCTTGCTATGATCTCTGATGAAGTCTTAAGGTTGCCAATTGAGTCAGTAAAAGTCAATAAAAATTGGGTAACGCTGCAGTGGAAGAGAGATGGGGCACAATGATGATAATATTGGATATATAGGGTGCAAAGATTTATTTTAGTGGACAAGGTAGTTGGGGTTTACACGATGCCACATATTGGATATGTGGGGAAATTGCAGTTTGTATAAAAGGCTCACATAGTATACTAATTTCCTACCATGCTTTTTTGGGAGATGTTGACAAGTAGCTCTTAATCTTGAGCCTTGCTGGAAAATAAAGAAGAGGTGAAAGCTGGTATAGTGGGGTTCTATCAGAGGTTATATAACGAGCCTCGTGGATGGAGGCCTGGTCTTGACGGTGTGGAATTCAAGGTTCTTGGATTGGAGGGTTCAACAGCACTAGAACAACCATTTTCAGAGGAGGAAGTTGTGATGGCCCTTCGTAGCATGAGTGGAGATAAAGCCCCAGGGCCAGACGAATTTTCAATAGCATTTTTCCAACATTTTTGGGAGGTGTTAAAGTCTGACATTATGGAGGTTTTCCAATTTTTTCATGGCAACATGCGCTTTGAGAAAAGTCTGAATGCTTCTTTTATCGCTCTAATTCCTAAGTGTTGGGTTTCGAGGGTCCATGCGCAGCGGAAGATTGCAAATAACTCGAAAACCCGGAGCCCTAGGATCCGTTCTAGATGATTAATTAAGAAGAATGATTTAGAATTACTAACCTTGTGTGCTTTTGTCGTTGATAAACGCGTTCCAACTCCAGATTGAAGAACTAGCGAATCTTCGATTAACGATTCTTTAATCACGAACGAAAGATCTTGAATAGCGAAGATCCTCTATGTGTATCCACGCGTTGAACGAACCCTAGAACAATTCTAGGCGGATTGCTAGATCCTTGATTGAAACTCTTTTCAATCGATGAAGAAATATGGATTTGGATTGAGTTTTTGTTTTTCAATTCTCAATTGAAATCTCTCCTTTTGTGTTTCTCTAAACCCAAAGGCATGAGAGTGACGGCTAGGGCAACCAAGGGTTTGTATTTATACATTATATATAAATATTCCCTTTGCGAAAACCCTAATTTAAGTCAATTTCGCGTCAGTCCAGCGCTGACGGGACGACTCGTCCCCCAGGGGACGAGTCGTCCCTCAGGACTCTCTCACTGATTCTGTCGTCCCGGGAATAGTTGGTTCTCCTGGGGACGAGTCGTCCCCTGAGAACAAAAACTCCATATTCTTCATTTTTGACAATTCGTTCGATGCGTGTGACCCCATAGGACTATATTATGTTGGCAATGAGTTCGATCACATCGATCCTCATAAGACATGAGCGGACTCTAGCAAGCCATCATGCCTACCCAAATAATATAATATCAAGTTCGATTTCCTACATAGAACATATCACAATCCCTTTGTCACACGATGTTATATTGAACATGAGTCATGGTCCAAGTCAACTCATATTGTTCAATGCTTTCTCGTTACTAAGTAAATTGATTAATCGAACGATATTAATCACATTAATTCATTCGGGCATGGCCATGCACTACATCAATCTTACTTACGAGTGGCCTAGCAAACATCTCTCTTTACGAGGGACAAATTTCCATCTTGACTTATCATTCTTCCCAACAAGAATCATATCATGCCAATAATAGCCCTTATTGTTATCCGGTTAAAGACAACGTTAAACTATATCAAACATAATATTCATCGAGTGGAAGACGATGATAATCTCGTGTCAAAGGATATCAATGATATAACTATATGAGATTTATTTATGACATACGACCATGACATAAATCTCATAATGGGTCAAGTCCAAGACCTTGTTCTCTAACAAGTACCCATGAATCTAATGTGCATCTCCATGCATATAATCATCATATGATTATCCATTAGACTTCATACTAGTGCTTCATAAATACTAGGGACACGATTATTAAAGCAAACATGCAAACATATATAATAATCAAAGAAACAATCTCTTATATAAATGAATAATGACATTACAAACAAGTCTATCTCTATAGGCCTAGGGCACTAACACCTACAGTCTCCCACTTGCACTAGGCCCAATCATTCATGTATCTTATACCCGTGGACCTAACATGACCATCATGTTTAGCTTGTGGCAAAGGCTTGGTGAGAGGGTCCGAAATGTTGTCATCCGTTGGTACCTTGCATATCTTGACGTCCTCCCTTTCACGATTTCTCGAATGAGGTGAAAACGTCTCAAAATGTGTTTGGATCGTTGATGTGACCTTGGTTCTTTTGCTTGGGCAATAGCACCATTATTGTCACAATAAAGCTCTATCGGGTTAGTGATACTCGGAACGACTTCTAAGTCACTAACGAACTTCTTGATCCAAACCGCCTCCTTAGCCGCATCCGATGCTATGTATTCGGTTGTAGAATCGAATGTGCTTTGCTTGGAACTCTTCCAACAAACGGACCTCCATTTAGCATAAACACAAACCCATCTGCGATCTATAGTCATCTTTGTCGGTTTGGAAGCTTGCATCTGTGTAACCCTTTACAACGGATCATCTTCCATTCCTCCAAATACCAAGAATACATCCTTAGTTCTTCTCAAGTACTTAAGGATATTCTTGATCGCTATCCAATGATTCTCACCAGGATCGATCGGTATCTACTCGTTGCGCTTAGAGCATACGAGACATCGGGTCTAGTACATAACATGGCATACATGATAGACCCAATTGCCGAAGCATATGGAATATCACTCATCCTCTTTCGCTCATCATTTGTCTTAGGACAATGAGTCTTGCTAAGAGTAATGCCATGTCCCATTGGCAAGTTCCCTCTTTTAGAATTTTCCATACGGAATCTTCTAAGGACCTTGTCAATATATGTACTTTGACTCAAACCAATCATCCTTCTTGATCTATCTCTATAGATCTTGATACCAAGGATATAAGCCGCTTACCATATCTTTCATTGAAAAACATTTTCCTAACCAAGACTTAACGGTCTCAAGTGCAGAACATTGTTTCCAATGAGCAAGATGTCATCGACATACAACACCAGAAAAAGTACTATGCTTCCACTTATTTTCTTGTATACACAAGGCTCATCTTCGTTTTTGATGAAGCCAAACTCTTTGGTGATTCATCAAAACGTAGATTCCAACTCTGGAAGCTTGCTTCAATCCATAAATGGATCTCGCAACTTACATACTTTATTAGAATTCTTTGGATCGACAAACCCTTCAGTGTATCATGTATACATCCTCAAGTAGGTTTCCGTTAAGAAACGCTGACGTCCATTTGCCATATCTCATAGTCGTAATATGCGGCTATGGCAATTAAGATTCTAATAGACTTAAGCATTGCTACGGGCGAAAAGGTTTCATCATAGTCAACGCCGAGTCGCCTATACCCCTTAGCAACAAGCCTAGCCTTATAAGTATGTACCTTCCCATCCACGTCGGTTTTCTTTTTGAAAACCCATTTGCACCCTATGGTTTTTACACCTTCGGGTGGATCAATCAAGTTCCAAACTTGATTATCGTACATGGATTTGATCTCGGATTTCATGGCTCCTACCACTTGTCCGAATCAGATTGGACATCGCCTCTTGATAGGAAGTAGGTTCATCATTCTCAATGATTTCTACTTCGTTACTTTCCGTCAGAAATCCATATCTCTCGGGTTCGGATCGTATCCTATCCGATCTGCGAAGAACTTGTGTATCTTGAACCGGTTCCACAACCTTGTGAATTTGGTTCCGTCTCTACTATTGGCTCTATGTCATTTTCGGGTTCTTGAATTTCTTCAAGATCAATTTTACTCCCACTAGTTTCTTTAGAGAGAAACTCTTTCTCTAGAAAGACACCATGTCGAGCAACAAACACTTTGTTCTCGGATCGGTTGTAAAATTGATATCCCTTCGTTTCCTTAGGATAACCAACGAAAATGCATTTATCGATCGGGTGCAAGCTTATTTTCGAAACCAATTTCTTTACATAAGCTTCACATCCCCAAATCTTCATGAAAGATAAACTAGGTTTTCTTCCATGCCACATCTCATGTGGGGTTTTAGGAGCCGATTTAGTAGGGACCTTATTAAGTGTGGCAATTGTTTCCGGCATGTCCCCAAAGAAATAGGAAGGTTAACTTGACTCATCATCGATCGAACCATATCTAATAGAGTTCGATTTCTCCTCGACACACCATTCCATTGTGGTGTTCGGGTGGAGTAAGTTCAAACAATTCCACAACTTTTAAGATGATCGTCAAATTCTTGGCTTAAATATTCACCACCTCGATCGGATCGAAGTGTTTTAATAGTTTTGCCAAGTTGATTTTGTACTTCATTTTGAAATATTCTAAATATCTCAAATGCTTCACTTTTATACTTCATTAGATAGACATAGCCATATCTGGATAAGTCATCGTGAATGTTATGAAGTACCGAAATCCTCCCCTAGCAATGCTATTCATTGGTCCACATACATCGGTATGTATGAGAGCCAACAAATCACTAGCCCTTTCACTACTCTTAGTAAAGGTGCTTTAGTCATCTTGCCCAATAAACAAGATTCGCAAACATCATATGATTCATAATCATATGAGTCTAAATATCCATCTTTATGGAGTTTAGAGACGCGTTTCTCATTTATGTGACCAAGACGGCAATGCCATTTAAATGTGTTGTTCACATTGTTTGGTTTAGATTTCTTACTAACATGATAGACATTCTCAACATTATTTTCAACATCCAAGACATAAAGGCCATTAAAAGAATGAGCAATACAAGAAAGCACATCATTCATATAAATGGAAAATTTCTTATTCGCAATAAGAAAACGTAACCCTCATTGTCTAAACAAGAAATTGAAATAATGTTTCGCTCAAATCCGAACATAATAGCAGTTATTCAAAACTAATATTAATCCGCTAGGTAAAGTGACTTCGTAAGTCCCTACGGCCATGCAAAGAACTCTTGCTCCATTTCCAACCCGTAGGTCTACTTCACCTTCCTTGAGCAACCTTCTATTCTTTAGTCCCTGCACATTTAGGCAAATGTGAGATCCACATCCGGTATCTAATACCCAAGAACTAGAAGTAGAAAGTAAAATATCTATTACATAGATACCTGAAGTCATGGCAATCTCATTGCCCTTCTTCTTCAGTCCTTCCTGATAAGCTTTACAGTTACGCCTCCAATGCCCAGTTTCCTTGCAATGGTAGCAAACCGCATCCTTTTGGGATTTGGGTTGAGGCTTCTCAACAACGGCAACCTTTGCCTCCGGTTTAGCAACTCTTGCTTTAACCTTGGGTTTCTTGAACCCCTTTCCTTTATTCACCATCAACACTTGATTGGTTTTCTTGGCAATATTGTTCTCTGCATTCTTAAGCATCCCATGCAATTCAGACAGAGATTTATTCATCCCATTCATGTTATAATTCATAACGAACTGATTATAACTTTCAGGGAGTGAATGCAATATCATATCCGTAGCCAGCTCCAACTGGATAGGATATCCAAGCCTCTCAAGATGTTCGAGGTGACCCTTCATTTTCAACACATGAGGCCCAACAGGTTGTCCTTCAATCATCTTGCATGAATGAAGAGCCTTCATAGTGTCAAACCTTTCCGACGTGCTTGCAATCGGAACATTTCCTTCAAATGATTTCCCAAATCATAAGCTTCCATGTGTACAAGGTCCTTCGAAGGGCCTTACACACGGAAGCTAGCATCAAGCAACCAACATCAATAGAATCATCCACATGTTTCTTATGTTGATCCTTTTCGCTTTAGTTGCATTAGCGCGGGCTCGGGTGGAACGGGTCCATCGAGAATGTACAACTTCCTTTCTGTTTGAGAACAATTCCCAAACTGCGGATCCAATCCACGTAGTTGTTGCCATTCTCTTCTAACTTGTCCTTCTCAAGGACCGATCGCGATGACAGATTTTGATTAGTGTTAACAGCCATTGATCTACAAAGATATGCAACAAATATGAACACATATAAGTACCAATTTCAATTTAAGAGATTAATTAACGTATTTCTCAAATACTCCCACTAAATTACATAACCTTCTTATACAAACATGCATAATATAATTTAGTAGGCTAAGACCCAACTTTAATTTAATTTCAAGTCGGCTATGGCACGATTGCTCAAAATTAAACTAAAAAGGTAAATAACATTTATCAATCATATCAATATATGACTCTTAGATCCTTTATGAGATTATAGACATCATATGTCACATGTTTCAATCCCATCTTATGCCTTAGGCCCAAAACTGTTTTGATAGCCTAATTGAGTTCAACCATTTTAAACGTATAGCAATCACCGTTTGCTCATCTTGATCATACAAAGATAGAATCAATGTACCTCTCGTGGCGTAGCCTACATGAAACTATCCGCGTACTCACAAGTGTTTAAACATGGGTGGCATAGACAAACTCAAATTTCAATGAAGGTTCAATTTTCATGTTTATCAATTAACATGGCAAGGTTGATTCATGAAAATTATATGAGCATAATTATGAACATGGAATGATGCATCACAAATCACATTTGATGTTTACATCATAATTTCTAATCAATTAGGGTTCAATGACTCATGTAAAATCTCATTTAATATGAACATAATCCCTATAACAAACACTTTGTTCAAGATCTAGAAATTCATCAATTACTAGTACGTGGCATTGTAATCCAAGGTTATCCCACACTTCCATCGAAGTGCACGTGGGAAGTTTTTGGTGTCCAGCCCATATACTAAGTAATATTCAAGACCCATATTCTAGATTAATCACATTAATCAAATAATTCAATTCACAATCATGGTATATCAAAATATACAATTACTTCCATAAGCAATTCTCATATAAAATCATGTTCTAAATCATATTCATCATGAAGATTAACATAATCACATTATATAATTATCATGATAATCTAATATAAACATCATGAACGGTGCTTTGATACCACTGTTGGGTTTCGAGGGTCCATGCGCAGCGGAAGATTGCAAATAACTCGAAAACCCGGAGCCCTAGGATCCGTTCTAGATGATTAATTAAGAAGAATGATTTAGAATTACTAACCTTGTGTGCTTTTGTCGTTGATAAACGCGTTCCAACTCAGTTGAAGAACTAGCGAATCTTCGATTAACGATTCTTTAATCACGAACGAAAGATCTTGAATAGCGAAGATCCTCTATGTGTATCCACGCGTTGAACGAACCCTAGAACAATTCTAGGCGGATTGCTAGATCCTTGATTGAAACTCTTTTCAATCGATGAAGAAATATGGATTTGGATTGAGTTTTTTTTTCAATTCTCAATTGAAATCTCTCCTTTGTGTTTCTCTAAACCCAAAGGCATGAGAGTGACGGCTAGGGCAACCAAGGGTTTGTATTTATACATTATATATAAATATTCCCTTTGCGAAAACCCTAATTTAAGTCAATTTCGCGTCAGTCCAGCGCTGACGGGACGACTCGTCCCCCAGGGGACGAGTCGTCCCTCGAGACTCTCTCACCGATTCCGTCCCGGAATAGTTGGTTCTCCTGGGACGAGTCGTCCCCGAGAACAAAAACTCCATATTCTTCATTTTTGACAATTCGTTCGATGCGTGTGACCCCATAGGACTATATTATGTTGGCAATGAGTTCGATCACATCGATCCTCATAAGACATGAGCGGACTCTAGCAAGCCATCATGCCTACCCAAATAATATAATATCAAGTTCGATTTCCTACATAGAACATATCACAATCCCTTTGTCACACGATGTTATATTGAACATGAGTCATGGTCCAAGTCAACTCATATTGTTCAATGCTTTCTCGTTACTAAGTAAATTGATTAATCGAACGATATTAATCACATTAATTCATTCGGGCATGGCCATGCACTACATCAATCTTACTTACGAGTGGCCTAGCAAACATCTCTCTTTACGAGGGACAAATTTCCATCTTGACTTATCATTCTTCCCAACAAGAATCATATCATGCCAATAATAGCCCTTATTGTTATCCGGTTAAAGACAACGTTAAACTATATCAAACATAATATTCATCGAGTGGAAGACGATGATAATCTCAGGTCAAAGGATATCAATGATATAACTATATGAGATTTATTTATGACATACGACCATGACATAAATCTCATAATGGGTCAAGTCCAGTACCTTGTTCTCTAACAAGTACCCATGAATCTAATGTGCATCTCCATGCATATAATCATCATATGATTATCCATTAGACTTCATACTAGTGCTTCATAAATACTAGGGACACGATTATTAAAGCAAACATGCAAACATATATAATAATCAAAGAAACAATCTCTTATATAAATGAATAATGACATTACAAACAAGTCTATCTCTATAGGCCTAGGGCACTAACACCTACACTAAGAAGGTAGGCGTCGGCGAGCTGAAAGATTTCAGGCCCATCGGCTTGATAGGAGGAATGTATAAGATACTAGCAAAAGTGCTTGCTCGGAGGTTGAGAAATGTGATTGGGAAGGTTGTCTCGGATTTGCAGCATGCTTTTGTTAAGGATCGACAAATTTTGGATGCATCTTTCATCTCCAATGAAGTAGTGACGCAAGATTAAAAAGCGGAGAGCCAGGGTTGTTATGCAGGCTGGACATTGAGAAGGCTTTACGACCATGTTAATTGGGACTTTCTTTTGTACATGCTAGACAGAATGGGATTTCCGCCCAAGTATCCAGTAGTGCATTTCCACGGTTAGATTCTCGATTTTGGTAAATGGTGAACGAGCTGGTTTCTTCTCTAGCTCGAGGGGTTTGCACCAAGGAGACCCTCTCTCCCCATTTCTATTTATTTTGGTTATGGAGGCGTTGAGCAGATGGAGAGAGCTGTTTTGGGAGGTTTTATTAACGGACTCAAGGTGGGTAGGCATGATGTTTCGGAGACTAGGGTGTCCCACCTGTGATTTGCTGATGATACTTTGGTGTTTTTTGGGGCTGAGAAGACTCAATTGGGATTCTTGCGGATGGTGCTATTATTTTTCCAGGCGATTTTGGGTCTTCGAGTTAACATCTCCAAGAGTGAGATTATTCCGGTAGGTGAGGTAGCAAATGTAGTATCTTTGGCTTCCTTCTTCGGGTGTAGGGTTACAAATCTTCCTTCTACTTACCTTGGATTACCTATCGGTGCTCCGTTTAGAAGTAAAACCTTGTGGAATCCTGCGATTGAGAGGTGTGAACGGCATCTGGCGGGATGGAAGAAACAATTTTTATCCAAAGGAGGGAGGCTCGTTCTAGTCAAAAATGTGTCGTCTAACATGCCCACATATTATTTGTCGATTTTTTTGCTTCCTACTAGTGTTCGCAATAGACTAGAAAAGCTTGAGAGAGATTTCCTTTGGGAAGGTCAGAGGGAAGATCGAAAATATCATTTAGTCAAGTGGGACAAGGTTTGTGTCAATATGAGGTCGGAGGGTTAGGCATCAAAAACCTCAAGATCTTCAACGAGGCGTTACTCGGGAAGTGGTGTTGGAGATACTTGAATGAGAAGAACGCTTTGTGGATGGCAGTGGTTAGTAGTAAATATGGCTCTAGGGGGCATTTTTGGTTTCCTAAATCGATTTCAGTTCCGGCTGGGGTGGGGGTTTGGAAAGGAATTATGAAAGGTTGGCCTAATTTTGAAAGGTTCATTTCCTTTGAAATAGGGACGGGATCAGAGATTCTTTTTTGGAAAGATAAGTGGTGTGATAATTCGGAGATGTGGAGAGAGTTTCCCAATCTGTTCAACATAGCCTCAGATAAGGAGTGCTCGGTTAGCTTACAGGTGAGAAATGGTAAGCTGAGTTGGAGTCCGAATTTTCGCAGCAATATTCAAGATTGGGAGATGGCTGAAGGTAATTTGGAAGACCCTAGCTCCAGCCAAAGTTGCGTTTTTTGCTTGGGAAGCAGCTCATGGTGCCCATCCTCACAGGTGACAATTTGCGGAGACGACAAAAAATTTATATTAACCGGTGCTATATGTGCAAACGGAGTGGAGAAAATGTTAACCATTTGTTGCTTCATTGTTCGGTGGCGCTGGAGTTATGGAATATGCTATTTGGCCTTTTTAATTTGTCTTGGGTGTTGCCAAGCACGCTTTTAGGTCTGTTCACAAGTTGACGCTTTTTTTGCTATCGAAGGAGAAGGAACTTTGTTTGGGAGGCAACCCCTTTAAGTGTTTGCTGGACGATTTGGAGAGAGAGAAATTGGAGAGCGTTTGATAATGTGGAAGGTTCCATAGCCTGCTTGAAAGATGTTGTGCTGCGTCAATTGTTTTTTTGGAGTGCAAGGGCTGACTCCCATGTCCTTTCTGTGAATGCTAATTTCGTAGATTTTGTGAATAACATTTCTTTGGATAGCTAGTCTCATTTGTTTGTATACCTCTAGTGTACAAAGGACGCGTCAACCTGCTTTGACGCTTTTCTTCTTTTTATATATACCTTACTTATCAAAAAAAAAAAAATCTTGAGTGTTCAATGGATGATGAAAACAAAAGGTTTATTAGTTTGGAACTTGTGATGATTGAAGAAAGAATCATGATGAGGGAGGCAGAGGCTCAATAGAAGGATGGTGATGGCTGGGGAATTGTATCAGAAAGAGATTGTGCAAGGCAAGATCATGATGTATGTGTAGGTGTCTTCATGATGGTGATGGTAGGGTATTGAAAAATCACAAAAACAATCAACTGAATTCCGAGAAAACAAGAAAACTAGAGTTTGGACCAATTTTGATCAAATATATGTCGCTCTAGGCTTTAGCTCCTACACCAGTTCATGTAAAACAACGTATGAAGACCCACCCTAGGCAAATGTAGAACATGAAAAGCCGAGGGAAGTAGAACAATGAGAGAGATCAATACTGTCAGAAAGACTCGATTGTACTGATCTACTTATTGTTTCTTCCTTTTGTATGTTATGCTGTGGGTGTGTTCTATAGCCTTATCCGGAGGGCCGGGATGACAATTTGCCTCTCACTGCTTGTTTTTTTTCTTAAGCCCTTACTTATAGTTATATCATTTCAGACTGTCTTCCACTTCTTTCCTTTTTAGAGGTTTGTGTCAGCCCATTCAGTATTGTCTCAGCTACCGTTAGTCTAGTCTGTGTACCTACTCCATAGTTCATATTTCTTGACATATGAGATTTTCAGCTTCCACAAAAAAATGACAAGTGCTTTGCAGCATTGATTAATAATTTAATATGCTATTGCAGATTAATATTTTGAACAATTGATTCCTGCCATTTCTTCTTAATATGATTATTCTTCTGAGGGAAGGAAAACGACGGAGACTTTAATACGAGCCTAAAAAGACCCAAAGCAAGTCGAGGTTATAGATAGTAAAAGCTCCAATCCAAGTGGTCTAGGGCACCTGCTTGATGTGCCAACCTACAGCTACTAAGCAGGGACTTGAGCACCATATTTACCAAAGTTTATAATATTTAGACCTGAAGGCGTCCATATTTCATGATAGTGAGGGTGGGGGGATAACTCATTAAGTAACCTATAGTAGACATTAAAGAAAGAAAAAAGATAATGCTTTTTACATCACCTACTCATCCAAAAGCTTAAGCTATTAGAGAGAGAGCCCAACAATGAATCTCATTTTGTAAACTTAATCATTCCACCCAAATGTGACTCCAATTACTGCTGAGATATAAATTGATGTGCAGGACTATAAACAAAGGAAATATAGACGAAAATGTAGAATTTAACACACCATACTTTGTTGGGGAGAGGGGGGCGTATTCAAGTTAGCAAACTTCCGCAAATACAGAGTCTACCATGTCAACATCTAAAAGCTTAAGATGTCAGATAGAGGGCCCAACAATGTATACCATGCTTTAGATTTTAACATTACTAATCTTAAAACAATTAGGGCTTCAAGTAGAAGCTCGATTCCAATTGAAGAAATATGAACCTGGGTTTTGAACTCGCTAAGAAGCTTTAATTTGTCTTTGAGATCTGTTAGGGCAACAAGCGTTTGCTGAGCCGCTGCACGATCATCCCAGAAGGAGTTGTCTGCCGCTTTTGCCTCCAAATCAGCAAGTTCTTCTCCTAATTGTTTTAAACCAGCAGAATCCCTAATCTCTTCAACGCGCTGTAACGTGTTCTCTACATCCCTTCTTAAGTCATAGAAATCTGCCAATAATGATATACTTGTTCAGACTTGCAACCACCTGCTCTCTGTAACCACATAATAAATTACTCTCTTTTGCGCTGGGGGGGGTGTTGATAAAGTGTGCGCATTATTCTAATGATGAAACAGAGTATTATGCTAAAAAAGAATAGAAATGATCAAACTATAAAAATTAGAAAAAGAAAAGGATAATCTAACCTGTAGACTTGAGCATGTCATAATGTTAAGACTTTAAAATTTTAGGAAATTACGTCATACAAATATTACACTGGACTACATCTGTGCGTATAACGAAAACTAAAATCAGTTCATGCGTATGTTTCTATCTGAACAACAAAAGATCTAAAGAGAGACAAAAACAATATGAGCTTTGCAGATTCTTTGAAATAATAAAAACAATGCTTTACAGCGTTGAGCTCAAGGGGGAAGTCAATTGCGGTAAAGAATTTTGAGTGTTCATAAACACATAGACAAAAAAAAAGGATAAGGTTGAAGAGCATTCACCTAAGCAGGGCAAAACCCAACACTCCCCCCTTTGATGTCAAATAACCTTTTCTTTTTCTTTTCTAAAATCATCATAAAATTGTTCATTTTTTATAAATATAGTTAAGTGTATATTTATTTTAAAGAATTTCAAATATAAATTCTGCTTCATAACTAGTTAGTTTATATATACAAAGGTGCAAGTAGCTTTATGAGAATCCTACAAAATCAGATATGTGCATAATTCTGAACTCTTTTTTTTATAAGTAATTAGTGTATAAAAAAAGCGTCAAAACAGGTGACGCGTCCTTTGTATACTGGGAGAATACTCCGACAAAAGATTTACAAAAGGGAAAATCTATCCATAAAAGTAACAAAAGTATCCCCAACCCTCGGGCTCGACTCCGAGCACCCAACACACGAAGTCTGGACCAATTTCTCCTTCAATCTCTCTATATCTAGCTCCACGTTCTCGAAAATTCTACGATTTCTTTCTTTCCAGATGGACCAACAAATAGCCAACGGAGTTGCATCCCAGATGTCATTTTTCCTCTTGCATTTGTAAAGAGACCAACCTCTGAAAAGCTCAATAATGGATGTGGCATAGCCCAAGAGACACCAAAGAGACGAAGAACAAAATCCCACATTTCTTTCGCAGTGGGACAGTGCACAAGCAAGTGGTTCGCAGTCTCTTCATCCCTTTTACACATGAAGCATCAGCTAAAATAAATTATTTTCCTTGGCCTCAAATTGTCCCGGGTAAGAATAGCCTCCCGACAGGCCTCCCAAGCAAAAAAAGCCACCCTACTTGGAGCTTTAGATTTCCAAATCACCTTCCAAGAAAAAGAACTACAACGACTACCAATCAAAACCGAATAATAGGATTTCACCGAAAAAATCCTGCTCATCAAGGCCTCCAAAATGGCACGGTCATCACTAGAGGTATGAATTTGCTGCGTACAACACCTCGAAGAGATGGCCGATATCCCCAAATTCCCAGTCTTGCAAAGCTCTTCTAAAAATGGGGTTCCAAGAAACTGTACCTCCCGATATCACAAGATTTGAACACACCATTGAATCTATTGAATCTTTGTCCACAGCAATGTTGAATAAATTGGGTAACATTCTCCGTAACTCGTTTCCTCCGCACCACCTATCCTTCCAAAAACTAATGCAAACTCTGTTTCCCACTTCTGGGGAAAGAAACTTCTTAAAAGAATCCCACTCTTTCGAAATACCCTTCCACAAACTAGTTCCATAAGAAGAGGACACTTCCTTCGGAAACCAATCATTGCTCCGTTCCCTATATTTTCCTTCCACCACCTTCCTCCATAGAGCATTTTTGTCAACAAAGTACCTCCACAACCACTTACCCAACAACGCACAAAACCCCAACCTTTTTGATCCCTAGACCGCCTTTCGAGACACTAGAACAAACCGAAGCCCAACCGACTAAATGATACTTTCGCTCCTCCAAGCACCCCTCCCACAAAAAATCTCTCCAATTTTTCAATCTTGTTGGCCATAGAAGTAGGGATTGGAAAGGTTGACAAAACTTAGGTAAGGAGATTAATTAAAGTGCTCTTGATCAAAGTCAACCGACCCCCCTTCGAAAGGAATTGTCTCCTCCACCCCGCCAACCAACGTTCAAACCTTTCTAACACTCGATTCCACAAAGAGACGCTCCTGGAAGAAGCGCCTAAAGGGAGACCCAAATAAGTAGTAGAGAGATGAGTAGTCTTGCAACCAAAGAATGAGGCCAGATTTTCTATATACTCCACCGCCCCTACTGGAATGATCTTGCTTTCCGGGATGTTGATCTTGAGGCCCGACACTACTTGGAAAAATAAAAGAACTAGCCTGAGGTACCCCAATTGAGCCCTATCAGGGCCGCATAAGACAAGGGTATCATTTGCAAACAAATGATGCGACACCATCACCTCTGCCTCGTTAACTCTGCCTAAATGAAAACCTTGAATGTAACCACCTTCAAACAATTTATAAAGCAACCTGCTCAAAGCCTCCATGATCAAAATGACATAAAGGAGGAGAGAGGATCCCCTTTCCAAAGGCCCCTCGAACTAGCAAAGAAACCATCCAGCTCCCCATTGATCATAACCAAAAATTTAGCCGTAGAAATGCAGAATAAAATCCACCTCCTCCATTTAGCCGTAAAAGGTAAATGAGGAAATCCCACATGATATGATCGTAGGTGTTAAAAGTATTGAGGGTCTGAGTAGCATATTATAGATGTTTGGGGGTCTTAATGTATTTTGTATAGTTACAAACATATATATATACATCTTTGCCTAACCAGTTCAGGTTACGGCTTCTCAACCCTATTCTCTTCTCTTCTCCCTTTTCAATCAACAATAGGCCTTCTCAATGTCTAGCTTACAAAGAAGCCCTGGAATTCAACTTCGCTCTCTGACCGCCTCATTAGCTATCAAGACAACATCCGTAATCTGACGATCTCCCACAAAAGCATGCTGGAACACCAATACAACCTCCCCAATCACCCTCTTTAACTGAGACGGAACTTTAGCAATTAACTTGTACACACAACCAATGAGACTAATAGGTCTAAAGTCCTAAAAGTAGTATTAAGACTTTTCTCGAACTCCTCACTATAGTAAAAGGACTGGAATACCTCTATAACGTCTTCCTTAACAACCTCCCAACATTTCTAAAAAAGGCCCAGAAAAATCCATCGGGACCCGGGGCCTTATCTCCATCCGCGTAATGCTTCTACAACCTCTACTTCAGAAAAACGGTTTTCTAACAAACTGCAAGCCTCAATTGATAAAGATCTAAAGTACACCCCATCTAAATTCGAATTCCAACCCCCGTCTTCCGTGTAGAGCTTCTGATAAAAATTCACAATCCCTTGCTTAACCTCAACTTTATCTTCCATCACAACTCCATCAATCTTGATGCTTCGGATTAGGTTCCCCTTTCTGTGAGCATTAGCCATCCAATGGAAAAATCTCGTATTTTTAAGATTTCTGCCTCCAACATATTTCTTCACTAACAAGGAGTATGCTAAGTTCAATCTTTAGTGCCTCGCGTTGCAAGATATCCTCACTGCCTAGAGTCCCCAAGCACTCCCTGATATCCAAACTTTTAATTTCTTCCATGATATTCTTGATTCTAACCTCGATCCTCCTAAAAGACTCTCTATTCCATCTTTTAAGATCTTTAAGCAACTTTAATTTCCTATATAGCCACGGCTTCCCTCTACCACATAGGAACTCCATCTCGCTTTCACCCACTCCAAAAATCCAGGTTCCAAAAGCCACATATTTTCAAATCTGAACGGAGACTTTTCTTTAAGAGTATCGCCACATTCTAACAGAAGGGGAGCATGATCGGAAGTAATAGCCCCATAAAAATGCTCCTCCCAATCTGAGGAGACAGGAACCTATCAATTCTCGAGTACTGGTGCCGGTCTCCACCTTGAAACCAAGTAAAAGTGCTCCCAACTAAAGGAAGGTCTACTAATTCCACATCATTAATGAAGTCGTTGAACTCTACCATGGCCTGAGAAAACGTCCGCTACCTAAAACGCTCGTGGGGGAAACGAATTACATTAAAATCCCCACCTAAACACCAAGGAAAATTCCACATCTGTCTAACTGATTTCAACTCATCCCATAAAGCTGATATGCTCGCATCCAAACACGACCATATATTCCGGAGAACACCCATCCAACATCCTCCTCCATCCCTTTCAACACGCAGGAAGTGAAAAAGAACCCTTAAAGGTCCCCAATTTAGAGAAGAGTATGCTGTCCCACATCACCAAAACTCCCCTTGCTGACCGTACTGCCCCAATATAATCCCAATTGACCCACCTATTGCCACCCACACTAACCACCACTGCACTATCTATTGTCTCCATTTTCGTCTCTTGCAAACAAACCACATGGGGCTTTTGTCTTCTAATAACTGCACCGATAATCTGCGTTTTCAAGAGGTCGATTAATCCCCACACATTCCAGCTTAGGATTTTCAGCTCCATATTAAAAACTCAAATTTCTCCTCCTAAACCTACCAGTCTTGCTCCCTTCTCCATCAAAGTTGAGGCTACAACTCAATTGTTTCAATTCTCTGATGACTCTCCCCCGAGTTTTACTTCGCTGCTTGTTGCCCCCCTTCGCTATGGCGCTTCTTCCTTTCTCTATTTCCAACAAGAAGTCCACGATTTTCTGCTCGTACCCTGCACAGGAAACCCCCAAAAATTTCCCAAATCCTTGTGCCTTTTTTTACCCAACTCAAGATATCCATTTTCCCATCATCACATTCCACCAAATCCCGCCCGCTAACTTCCTCCGGTCTGACCACAGCCAAAGGAGAACACTCAAGAACTTCCTCTGAGTCAGTTTCCGAGTTCTCCTTCGACACAATAATGGTACCTTCAAACCCATTCATCCTCGACATACCTAAAAGGTCCGCCTCACTCCAAGCCCTAGCCAGAATCAGAATTTCTAAGTCCCATAAAAAAATTGAGCCAAATTGTCGCCGGCTATCCCTGGAATAAAATCCTCCAACTCCCTTTTAGAAACCTTCCTAGTCTTCGATGCCCGGCCATCATCGCTTATAAAAGGCTGAAAGCCCTCTTCATGAGTGTAGCAAGAGGAAGGCAAGTACACACTTCAATTAGCGAACTAAGATTTTTGTCGCCAGGAGCTTGTGCCGAGGTCGTATCCCCCTTGTGCATCTCATGGCCCTTGCTAAGAGCCCTAGATCGATCCAACAACAAAGATGGAAAAGGCCCACTTAAAGTACCCACTTCTACTCCTTGGACTCCCTTTTCGTTTGGACCTACTTCTTCTATGTTATTGAGAGGCTCTTTAGACTTTAGGAGAGATGGGCTACTGGAACTTAAAGGCCCATCTTTCCTCTTCGCAAAAGTCTTCTTAAGGCCAGACCACCAGTCCTAATGCCAGCCCGAAAGACGGCGACGTATTTCTGTTTGAATTTGATATTTGAAAATCTGACATTGCTTGTGCCCTCCTGAGACGTGGTACTGTAGCTTGCGTAACCCCTCCTACCCTGAAACTTAGGCACGCCTCTTTCTACCATGTGTGATGCACGCGTCTTCTCAATCGCAGCCTTCATCCTCCCTTTCCCATCGCTGATGCTTTTGGAAAAAGCCTCCCTCGTTTGACAGTGCAACGTCGTCTCTGCCCAAATCGGAACCCTAAAAACAAGGTCTCCTACCTCAATCTTGATAGAAGCCGGCATATCACCCCTAAACTGAACAAGGATTCTAGCCCACCTCAAATCACTTCTCTTTTCTTTTATTTTCGTCGATCCTGATGAAACTGCTGCAGAGCTCTCCAATCTTCTGAAAAACAGCCTTCCCCCGTAGATGAAGAGAAAGACCCAATGCTCTATCCAAACTACTCGGAGTTCTCGACCCGCACAATGGCAGCATCCCATCGCGTTCCATCGATCCAGTAGCAAAGGTTCGCCATTAACCACCCATTTCTTATCCCGGAAAATACGCAAGGCTTCTTCCTGTGTCGGGAATTCAAACAAGAAAAATTTCTCATTCATATCCACCACCCTAACTCCACCGGCCGTCTTCCATTTGAGGGATTGGGCAGTCCAGATCGCCCACTCTTCCAACCAGACATCTCGAGAGAAAATAGATGGAACCCTTGCAAGAATCTACTACTACTTCGAAGTCCAACCCAGGGTGCTTGGTGGAAGAACTGGTGCACAAAACCTTGCCAGGCCAAGAGGGAATTGTCGCCGCTTCCTTGTAAGATTTAACAGATTTCTTGGATTCAGGATTTCTCTCTACCACGAATCTCTTCATCTTCTCCGCCACAAAAATCCATCCGTGATTCTCCACAATCTCTGGGAAGCAAATGAAACCCGATCTGCCACTGGCCATCACCTCCACCCTTAAGAATCTCCCAGATCCATTCTCCTCCTTCGCAATTGATACTTCCCTCCACTTTTCTGATCTCTTCCTCCAAACAAACCTTTGAAATTTGAAGCCTTCACCATCCATACGCACGCCCACAGCATTTCACGGAAAGATAGGTAACACTTATGTGTCCTACCTCTATGTTTCTCCACCAACAGAAACAAAAAAAACCACCATCTTGAATGCTAGACATTGAAAGTTTTTCTGCCTGCCTGAAAGATGATTTTATCTTCACTGAAACTACTAGCCATCTTCATAAGTCATTTAGAGAAGTAATTTGTTATTGAGAGAAGTAATTCTGAACTCTTAAGTCATATACGTATGGCTCTTAAATATCTCCTTAGCCAGAGCAGGGGATTTCATTTCCAACTGTAAGATAAATGTACGAAACTCTTCAAAGTGGATCAGCTCATAAAGATTTTTACATCTAGTATTCTTGCTCGTGAAACTACATGCAAGTATAAACTTCCCCAAGCTTCAGTCGAAGTAAAATAAATGACAACACAATCCTGACATGGATACCAACTAGAAATAAAGTTCAAGATGTCACCACCATGCCTGTGAAGCATACAATCTAAAGCTATTACCTCAATTCAATTTATTTTACACTTGCTTAGTGAAAATTATGTAAAGGATGAAGAACAATTCAGCAAGCATATGGTGATTATACCTGCAAAATCACAATACATACTGACTAGCATACCTGCTTAGGTTCAAAAGATAATTTAAGAACTCTTTAAAGTAGATTATCACCAGGTGTTCAACGATCTCTAAGATTCTCAGTTAACAAGAACGCTTCAGATGAACATAATTTTAAAGGGGCATCATATAATTTCATGCTATAGCCGGATCTTAGCATTTTTCGTCTGAGAAGCTGTACTTACGCATAAACGTGGTACGAAAATCAAAAACTTAAAACATACCTTGCATTGCCCATTCGCTTGTGTCAGTGCTCACCCTCACATCTGGTGTTGCAAATGAAACTGAACTAATGTGGCAATCAAAATAAAAAAGTAGTTCGTAAATACAAACCCGCTGAGAGAGAGAGAGAGAAAGAGAGAGACTCAGTACATGCATTTCTAGATAATTAAGCACAAAATAAATAATAATTAAAGGGCTCTAAGCATGTTCAAATGGGATATGGGTTTAAGTAGTCGAACAAGCATGTTAAATGAATTTTACGGCTAGCATGCATGGCTTTGATGAGTTTATTCGGGACTGCAACCTAAGGGAAACCTCTCTTTTCAAAGCTCAATTCATTCTTGGTGTGTGTATGGCCAGCATAGCATTGCAACACCCGGTGATAGGTTTATTTTCTCAAGTGATTGGGAGCACCTTGTTTGGTGCAACAATGGTTTAAGCACGTTGTTTATGATCATTTCGTTATCTCTCCAGAGTCTAGCTCTGCTTGTCTGGGCCCGTCCTCTTTTCGTTTTGAAAACATGCGGTCATTCAAAATAGGTTGTTGCCGAATGATTTGGTGAGTATGAGAGGCTATCTTAAGAATAATTTCGTTTGGTGGGTCAAGGAGGAAGATCTTAACTCTAAGCTTCTTCAAAGAGTAGTGTTAATCAACACACACACACACAGCCGATAGAGGGAGAGAAGAAATAGTACTAAATTATCTTATTCTCTCTTTTTAGACTAACAGATTAGATTATTAGAATACATTCATAGGCTAACATCAATCCTAAAGCTAAAAGGATTCCAAACCTAAACCCCAACGGATTCCAACTTCCTTTACACTCCCCGTCAAGCTGGAGCGTAGATGTTAATCATGTCCAGTTTGTTACAAATAAAATTAACTCTCACAAGACTCGCAAGATTAACAACAAATAGACTCTAACTTAGAACACAACTGGAAAACAGAAGACTTTAACTAAGGATGTAACTAGAAAACAACAGTTTATCATTAACCTTCCATGCCTTGGATTTCCAAATCTTCCGCCATGGTAACTCAAAAAACCGGTACCCACTAATCTGACCAACCTGTCAAATCAGCCCACTAATTTGACAAATCTGTCAAAACAACCCTTCAAATTTCCCAAACTGCCAATTAGACCATCCAGATTAACCAAATAGTTAGTCCAACACTCCAACATGACCAAACTGTCGACTGGAGCACCAAAGGTCCAAAACCTTGTAAAAAAGATACCAAATTAACCAAACTGTTAATATGACCCTCTAAGTTCACCAACCTGTCAATTAGAGCAACAAATTTCCAGAACTAGCAGAACCAAACTGCTAACTTGATTCTCTAACTTGACCAACTTGGCACTTGGAGCACCAAACTTACAACAACCAACACCAACTAACCAAACATCCAAAATTTCCAACCCACGGTACAAAAACGTAACAAAAAATTGACGAACACCCAATCAATCAGCCCATTGACCTCAAAAGACCAAAATCCTTTCTCCTAGAGTCTGGGGACAAAATTATGACAAACCCCCTCCTTTAAAAAAAAAAAGTCTTACCAGAAAACCTCCACACATGTCGCTGACCAAGGTGTCAGGGGCCTGTGTGCTCTAATGACAACGAGATTGACGGTGCTGGGCTAGCCTCAGTTGTCCAACCAAACCCCTGTGCTCAAAACTTGCATCCGATCTTTAAAGCTCTAGCAACTTTTTCTTGAAGGCGACTCTGCATATTAGGTCGCCGCTATGTCTCTATTTCGTCAACTACCAGGTAACTCTACTCTCTGTTTTCTAGTCCCTTAAGCCTCTAATACCATGTTAATCACAAAGAGAGGAGAAAGAGAGAGAACAAGTAGAGGAAGAGAAGAAATAATTCTAACTCAGTTATCTTATTCCCTCAATCTAAAGTAAACAGATTTAAAACAGTTACATAGGCTAACATCAATCCTAACCTAAGTGGATTCCAATCCTGAGCCCGTAAGGATTCCAAGATATTGAATTTCACTGAAAAGAAATTTTTAGATCAAAGAAGAAAAGTTATTAGAACAAGATAAGAATATACAAAACCAGCAAACAAGCCATCTGTCGATCAGAAAAAAATGGATACAAAAAGAAAAAGACGAAGAAGAAAAAGCACACGCGAAGTTAAGCTAGAACCGCTGTACAATCTCTAGAAGATTTGCAATAGGCACTCCTCTGAACAGCCCCAAAGCTAAAGCCCAAAGAGAAGCATTAAAAGAAATCTCCCGCAAAAGGGAGAAGGTAAGCAACTAATCCCGAAAATGCAAGTATTCCTCTCGGTCACGGACCACATCCACAAGATATGAGCCTCCTTGCTGCCCCCCAAACCCATATATCTAACCATAAACAAAGCCTCAAATAGACAAAACCATGACCTCCATGCAACCGACCAATTAAAAAAAGGTGATCATGAGTCTCATTATGCCTCCAACACGTCACACAAAACCATGACTTTCTCGTCTGAGTAGTTGTTGACCGGTGAAAGGTTGTTCGTAGAAGATGAAGTTAGGTTAGCGTTAGGGTAGAGATGTAGTGCAGTGCAGATGGCTCGCGGGTGATAAAAGTCAGGTTCCTTGATGGTTTTTTAATGATTTTTCCTAGGCTAGTTCGGATAGTACTAAGAGCGATCCTATGTGTGTTTTCTTCAAGTTATTCTAATGGGACCAAGGAAAGAGTATTTACTCTACCTTTCTTACTCTGCTCATACATGTTTTCTCCAGGATTTATTCTAACGGGATCCTACACAAGAGTATTAATTATACCTTTATTACCTTATTTCCCAAAAGGTCATTCCTTTAGGGTGAGCGAGTGATTGGGCCCATCAGTTTGGTTACTATAAGATTCTTACCAAGATATTTTCCAAGAGTGTTGAGCGTGGGGTTTGGTTTCTGACACCCGACTTGCTTCTATTTGGGGAAGCAGAAGTATTACTGCCGCTCTTAGCTAACCAGGTTGTTGGAGATCTGTCTAGGAGAGGTAGGAGGGGTCTTGTTCTTAATCTTGGCTTTGAGAATTCTAATAACCTTATAATCAGGTGAATTAGCGGTTCTCGATGATGGAGAGGAAGGATTTTGGTGTAGGTACAAATGCTGCTGTGTGGCTATGGAGTTGATTGGGATCTCTCTAGGTGTAGGAAGGGTCTTGTTCCTAATCTTGACTCTGAAAAGGCTTATGACCAGGTAAATTCGCGCTTTTTGATATTGTCTTTTTGGCAGCACACATTTTATGAACAATATGGGATCAACTTTGTCTCCTAGGCTTTGATTCATTAGAAGATGAGGAGACCATTGCAATTGGCTACAAGGGTAATTATGAGAGTGCAAACCATCTACTGCTTCACTGTCCTGTGGCGATGATTTTGTGGAACCTTATTTTCAGTTTGTTCAACACATCGTGGGTCATGCCCAGATCAGTCAAAGAGCTCTTTTTGAGCTGGACCTTGTACAAGCAAAGGAGGAGAAACTTCGTGTGGGTGACAGCACCTTTGGGAATCAGCTGGACAATTTGGAGGGAGAGGAATAGAAGAGCTTTTGATAATATAGAAGGGTCTATTGAGCAACTGAAGAATAGTCTCCATAGTAATCTGGTTTCTTGGTGCTACGAGACTGTGGACTCTCCTTATTCTACTAGCAATTCTTTTGTTGATCTTGTCAATAGTTTTGACTTTATTTAGATCTTGTTGTGTATACTCCTAGTGTACAAAGGATGTGTCACCTGATTTGACGCCTTTTGGTATATATTACATTACTAATCAAAAAAAATATCATATCGTCTTCTTATAAGGAGAAGAAAGAAGAGAAAAGAAATATATAGAGCTAATTTAAGTGATTGCATGTAATTAATACTCATCAAGGGATTAGTTCAATTTAGGTTAAAAATTGTAACGACCTTGTACTTATTTGAGCTGTAGAAGATAGTGAATCATATTCTTCTGATGGATGTAAGGCTTGATGAAGCATATAAAATGTTAGGTTTTCCTCTCTAACATTTACTATTATTTCACGTCTCACTTAACCCTTCACCTATTAACAGCAAAAAACAACTAGTTACAAATTCAAGTAGCAGCAACAAAATGACAACAGAAGTTACTCGAATTTGTGCTAGACAGATAGTCACAACTACTACATAACTAACCTATTACTATGAAATGGCGGGTTTTCTATAAGGAAAAAACTTGAAAAGTGAACAATATGGAATATAGCATAGTAAGGAAAAAGAAACCAAATTAACAAACAAAGAAAAATGAAGTTCCCTAAGAAAGGAATTTACGACTGCAAAAATTACAGAATTATCTATAATCAGCAAAAAGGTATGGATAAGATCTAAGAACAGTGAAAACAATGCAAAGAAAAAAGAATCACTATTAACACTCCACTTTTTATCTTTGGCACTTTATAGTACAGAATGTGAATCATTTGGTACAAGAAACTGATGCACCAATAGTGTCACAGTTGAAAAGTAAAGTATTAATAGTGATATCTAAAAATACAGAGAATTGCTATTTACACCCATAAAATTGCTGAGTACACCCCCTAACAAAAATTACAAAAATGTCATTATAAATTTAGACCTAAATACCCTCTTTTTTTTCATTTTTTTAGGCTGTTCGGCACCCCTACCGAACATTACTATGGCTGTTCGGCACCCCTACCGAACACCCATAGTAATGTTCGGTAGGGGTGCCGAACACCACTATGGGCGTTCGGTAACCCAGTGCTGTGCCAAATAAACTGTTTAAAAAAAAAAAAAGGAAGGGAGCGGGTTGTGTGTGGGGTGGGGGGGAAGGAGGAGGAGAGGGGTGTTCAAAAAAAAAAATCAAAGCAAAGGTGAGGTTGGGTGGGCTGTGGTGCGGGCGGTGGGTGGGTGGGTGGGTAGGGGGAAAGGAGGCGCGGTTGTGGGTGGGGGGAAGGGAGGAGGAAGGAGGTGGGGTGTACCAGGAAGGAGGAAGATGGGGTGAGGTGTACTTAGTATTTTGGGAAAAATATTAATAATGGTAAAATAGGAAATTAGTAGGGGGTGTACCCAGTATTTTGAAGGGTTGAAAATATTGGGGGTGGGGTGTACTTAGTAATTAGATGTACTAAGTAATTTTTAGGGTGTAAATAGCAATCCTCAAAAAATATATAGTGCTCCGTACCATTCAAAAGAATCAAAACAAGGAACTCTGTAATCAATTAATTACACAAATAAGACAAAAATTACCCACAAAAAATACAAAATTATCTGTAATCACCAAAAGGGTATGAATAAAATCTAAGAACATTGAAACTAACAAATAAGAAAAAAATAAAAAATCACTACTAACACCCCACTTTTTAACTGTGACACTCTATAGTACAGAATGAGAAGCATTTGATACAAGCAAAATAAAACATCCATAGAGTGCTATAGTTGAAAACTGGATTGTTAATACTGATCCCCAGAAAATATATAGCACCATTCAAAAGAATCAAAACAAGGAAATCTGTAATTCGATTAATTACACAAATAGACGCAACAGAATATTCTTGTTATAAGTATGACGTACCAATCGAAGGACGACGAGAATGTGGAGAGTGGGTTGAAGATAAACCCAAGGCTGAGTAACATGGAGAAACGGAGAGGGTGGACTTGTGTAGAAAGAGGTGTGTAGAGCTTGTGGTTGCTGCGGCGTAAATTGGTGGCCGGTGGTGGTTGTGCGGAGGCGCAACCAAACGCCCCATAACACTTTCCATGGAGAAGGGAGGGGGGAGAAGGGGAGGGAGAGTAGTAGATTAAGGGGATATTATTAGCGAGTGGTCAACAGAGTTGGCATTTCATTTCGCGCTCACCGAACTGGTTTTGGATATTTCCACGTATCCGCATCTAATAATTGGGTGGGCAAATTACACAAATGGTCCTGTACTTCCACCTTTTTAGGATTCGTCCTAATCTCACACTAGCGGTCCCTGAATTTAATTTTTTGACGCATTTGGTCCTCCTATCCATTGTTATTTATTATATTCCGTTAAGTGAAATAACGTAATTTTGTCCAAGAGTAAATTAGTCATTTTTATTTAAAAAGTACAGGGACCTTTTGTGTAAGTGCCCTAAACTAAATCCACCTCAAAATCATCTTCTTCCCCAACCCACCGATAACTTAATTTCTTTTCTTCTCTTTCCAATCTCAAATTTAGATTAACCATTTTCTTTCTCTTCCCTCAAATCTCAAATAAAGATTCACCATTTTATTTCTCTTCCCTCAAATCTCAAACATATTGTCATTACCTCAAGTCCATCGTCTTCGAATCCAACTCATTCGTTGGAGTGGTAAACCAAATAAATTCAACAAAAAAAGCTGGGTTTATATATAGTTGAGCACTGGGTAGAGAGAGAAACCGAAATGAAAAAGGGTGTTTGTGTGGGTCACCGCCATCGCCAACCCATGAAATCCATCGCCATCTCCGAATCCCCTCTCTCAGATCGTTGCCATCTCTGGATCCCCTCATACTAGGCTAACAAATCGACACCATGGCCACTCAATCACCCGCTTCCCCTTTCCTCCTCTCTCTCTCTCTCTCTCTCTCTCTCTCTCTCTCTCTCTCTCTCTCTCTCTATTTCTCTCTATTTCTCTCTATTTCTCTCTCCCTCCTTCGTCACTGTCGTTGCTCGGCTCTCTATCCTCTATCACCGGCAATCAGTCACTCTCTCCTCTCACCATCGCTCTCTCTTTCTCTATACTAGATCTCATCGGCATTCCTTTGTCCTTTCCTTGAGCCCCTTTCTTTCTCAAGATTAACTGAATCTCTCCTAAGTTCCTTCTATTCCATCACCATCTCGGGCAAATTAAGTCTGTTTTCTTCCTTTTCATCACCATCTCCGCTTGAATTTCTTCCAAATCTACAAATTATGGATTCACAACAGTCTGACTCATAAAGTCATGTTCCCTTTCGAGTAAGTTCTCAATCGATTGTTCAATACTTCAAACTCACCAATGGTAAGTTAATGCCCCTTCTGTTTTTTAGTTTTATTCATTTTTTAAATCTTCTGTTTGTGTTAAATGGGGCTAATTTTATTGCAAACTACATATGAAATGCTGGTTGTTTTGGTTTTATTACTTACACTTGCAATTTATATAATTTCTATTTAAATATATATTTCGAGTATGTGAAATAGTTCAATACTCCATTTGTTTTGAATTTTTTTCATAAAGAAACAGTATATTGCATGTATAGATTTGTATGCTATAATAGAGAAATCTAATATAAATAATTCACTTTTCAAAAAAAAAAAATCCAATGATCATATGATGCTAAATTTTGATGTGTTTGATTCAATTGAATTTGATTTTTCTTGACATATGAAGAGCATATGATTGAGTTGCAGAAAGATGCTTAGTGTGAATTAATTGTTTAAATATACAAAAATATGGTGTTTATTGAGAAATGTAGGATTTAAAATACAGTGTTCAAGAGAATAGTATTGAGCTTTCGAGTTGGAATTGGTACAACTGGAGTTCATTTTAGTTATAAACAAAAAGTAGGTAGTTTTTGCCTGAGTAATATCATTCGGCTGGATTCCACTCTGTACTATCTTGAGTTTAAACAATGTTGGGAGCACAGGATTGAGTTTTGGGGTTGTCATTGGAGTTCATTTTATTTCAAATGCAAGTTGTTTTTACATTGAGTACACTCCTTCAGTTGTGTTCCACTCAAATCTCGCTTTAACTTTTAAGCTCCCAAATTCCGTAGTAATGTTAATTTTTTATAATTTTTATAAAACAATGAATTTTCTATTTCAGGATGCCGAACAGAAATATAAATATGATGGAAACAGACACTCAAGGAGAAATGTTGAATAAGCTCTTAAGGTAAATTGTTTGCTTGAACTTTTTTGAATTTTTTTTGCATAAAAAATTGTACTCTGCATATATATATATATATATATATATATATATAGATATATATATATAGACTTAATTCTCAATTTCATGACTGTACTATTGCAAAAGGTCCATTAAGCTCCCCCTACAATTTTTTTTCATAGTTTAATAACTGTACTTTATAAAAAGTGTCACGTTAATCACTCCGTTTGGTTTGCTGGATGAAAAGTTTAAACTATTTTTGAAAACCCAAAATTACCCTGTAACACTCGTATCATTCATATCATTTGCATGAACATTATTTATCAATTTCATTTGATGTTGTGCATATTTCATGAACATACTTCCTTCGAACATGTTCGCACTCTTATTGATTCCATGTGTTTTATATGCCTTGAAATCATTGTTGAATTCTTGTAACCAATCGTGTTAATCTTGTGTTACACTTCTAGCTTTGTTTCCGGACTTTTCGGGAACCTTCCTTGAGTGTTTTGACCTCACTTTGGATTTAGAATCATTTTTGGTTTATTGGGAATCATTTTGGGAGAGTTTTATAACATTTTTCTGAAGTTTGGAACCACTAGACACAAAGCGAGAAATGAGAGTTTTATAACATTTTTCTGAAGTTTGGAACCACTGGACACAAAGCGATCGCCCTAGAGCGATCGCCCTGCAGCCAGAACCGCCATAGCAAGAATCTGGGCACAAAGCGATCGCCCTAGAGTGATCGCCCTGTTGCCAAAATTTCTAAATTTTCTTGCGCGCCCTTGATAGTTGTTACGAGTTTTTGAATTGTTGACTAGCTTTGACTCTAAATCCTTGGACACAAGTGAGCCACGTCCCCCACCCACTAGACCAGCCTTCTTGGACCTTTAAAAGTCATGGGAGAGCCTTGAATACTCCCATTTTCAGCCATTAACACCCAAAAACTTTAGAGAAAGAGAGTAAGAGTTCTAGAGTGAGAAAGTGAGCTAGTTTACTCATTTGAAGTCCAAATCACGATCCGATTTCGTCATTGTGGAGCTTTGGACTAGGAGAACATATTCCCTGGATTACATGTAGGTTTTCTTGAGTTTTCCTTGGGTGATTTCTTCAAGAGGTAAGCTACTACCCCTCTTCTTCTCTATTTATGTCTTGTATGACATCCTAGCCTTGTAAAATGGTGTTTATATGTTGAAATCAACATGTTTGAGTATGTTTTGATGTTGAGCCATGTAAATTTCGTGGATGACTTGTTTTATATGTTGAGAGACTTGTTTTGGCTTGGTTGGTACACATAGACATGGTATCATTTGTTAATTTGGAAGTATAATTGGTTGTTCTTCGATTCGAACTCATTAGAAACAAATAATGACTCTAACGGAGTTGAATAGGTTTTTATAATTGATGAGACCATGTGTGTGACTTGGGGAATTACCTATGATATGAGAGTTTTGCCGGGAAAATTAGTTACCCAAATTGTGTTTGATGTTGTTGCTTAATTCTAGTAAATATTATGAGATGGTTAATTATGTGAGTAGGATTATTATGACCTACTTGAGACATTCATGTTTATTATTGTTGTACTCACTATTTCGGAGTATGATTTGTTGTTGTAAATGTCAAGTAAACATCTAATTGTGCATTTGTTATGTCCATGGATTATTTGTTAGCGGTGTATTGGCACTCGATTATTGCAGGAGCCGGGGCTATATAATAATTGAAGGCCAATACATCGGGCCTCGCCCTATCATTGGCCACGCTAAGGGCATAGCGCCAATTGTTGTATAGAATAAATACGACTTTGGTAAGCTATTATGTAGTTGATTCTTGGGTCGTAGGGACCAAGATCAACCGTCGACGTGAAAACAGAAAATGGTTCATAAAGAATTGGTTATGATTTTGATTCGTCGATCGAGCATGTTAACAACGGCTCCTACATTTGATATATTATATGTTGGTTGGTTGGAGGTATTGGTTATATTAGAGGTGTACCTCAATACGGTATCCTTTTAAAAGTGTTTACGTATCGTACTTATGTGGTTCCTATATATATACGAATGTTGGTCATGGTTTCCAACTGGTATGGGTCGGTTGACAATTGTTGAGCCTCTCGTATAATATATGGTGACGTGATATTATGAGATGCTCATTATGTTATGCCTTGTAAATGATACACCATGCCATAGCTTGTCATATTTGTTAATATTATTGTCTTGCATCTCGTATGACATATTGTTACATTAATAGCTTATTGAGTTTTAAACTCACCCCATCTAATGTTTATTTGTTTTCCTTAGATCACGGTTTGGCAAGGAACCCATAGTAGGAGATTACTTCGTCTCGACGTTTCTGCAGGTTGTTCTTTTGGTTTGTGCCCTTCGGGCCTTTGAACTTCTTTTGGTGAGGCCGAGGGTATACATTGTTATCTAAACTTTGTAATTTTGGTTAGTATGTGTTGGTTCTTATGATTGTAATATTCTTTTGGTTATGCCGACATGGTTGTCATGTTTGATGTAATTGTTAATACTTGTTACTTTCGCATACTCTGATTTGGTTCTTGTTGTTGTACTCCTAGCTTGTTGCTCGTGGAGGTTTATGTTTCCATGATTGGTTTTATCTTTAAACTATGTTTTAAACAAGTTTTGTTTCCGGCTTGTTATTATGCCGATGAAGTATTGCTTTGTTTTTAAAAAGAAAAGCTGTGCACGTGCATTACAGGATTTTATGCATTCGCTTTACACTTGCATCAAAAGAAAGGAATTTTTGAGTTGTGTATTTTGTGTTCTAGTTTATCGTGATCCGACTTGGGATTCCACGTAGGAATTCAGGTCGGGTTGTGACATTTGGTATCAGAGCAAAAGTTAGATAACTTGGAATGGATTCTTGGTTTAGGAGGGTGGGCTATGTGTTTGAGTCGTTAACGCCGAGTGTTTGTTGTAGGTGTTTAAATATGGTAGAGACTCGCCATGGTACCAATACAAATGGGGTTGGTACGAGTCGAGTTGGGGAAGCTGATGGAGCTGAGAGCCATGCTTCACCACCTAGACCACCTCCTAATCAACCAAGAGTTCAGCCGACAGGGCAACCTAGCTAATGTACCACCTGAGGCAAATGTGAATCCGAATGAGGCTTTCATGCAAACTATGCAGGGATTCATGCAAGTAATGATGGAAATGAATCGACAGACTATGGATATGCACAGACAGGCAATGGCAGGACAAGGTCAAGAAGAGGGAAACTGAATAGCACAACCAACTGGAGCAAATGGAGACTATAATCGCAGGTTAGGGAGGTTCTTAAAGATGAAAGCACGTAGTTATGATGGTAAACCTGATCCGATGAGAGCGAAAAGGTGGATTGAATCTCTGGAAAAGATTTTCGCGGCAATAGAATGTATTGAGGAAGACAAAGTTAAGTTCGCCGCGTTCAAATTGGAGGATGCAGTGGAGCACTGGTGGAAGGTACTAGAGGCAAGTTGGATACAAGATCGTGTGGATCGCACTTGGGAGATGTTCTTGAGGGAGTTTGGGAATCATTTTGTTCCAGATGTGGTTCAAGAAAAGAAGGATGTGGAATTTCTTAGTCTTAATCAGGGGACAATGACAGTAGCTCAGTACTCTGCCAAGTATACTGAATTGGCAAGGTATTGTGCACATTTAATTCCAACAACAGAGAAGAAGATCTACCGCTTCGTGAAAGGTTTAAGGATGGAATATCGTAAGCAACTCTTACCACTTGAGTTGCCGAGCTATCAAAGTGCGGTAGACAAAGCTTACAGGATTGAGCATGATATTTAGGAACACTGTGGCAAACAGGGTAGTACAAGTGGGAACTCGCAATCATCACAGTCACAATGGAAGAGACAGAGCACAAGTGGGACTATAAGTTACAGTCTAACAACACACCAAAATCATTGGTATACAAGTGATGAGCTCAAGATTTCCACGAATTTTCCCTTTAATTTCCTTTTATTTTGTGCTACTTTTGAGTTAATTATGCTTGGAAATATTATTATTTGTGTATTTGTGCTTTAATGTAGGTTTCCAAGATTTTAACAAGCATTAAAGGATTTTAGCATGAAGTTTGAGGCAATTTTGGGCTTTAAAGTTGAGCCATAAATTATTCCGTCAAGGTCCGTTAAGTTTTCCAAGGCAAAATGTGCTAACGGAGCTAACGGAGGACTAAAATGCAAAGCCTGGAGGGGGAAGGACTTCAGAAGACAGTCTGAAGAACAGAGGGGCACCGGAGCAATTACTACATCTCCTCATTAATTCGGTGGCAGCCTCTGGAGCTGCCACGTGTCGCCCCTTCCAACAACCTTTTCTCCCATTTCAGCCCCTAAAACTTTAATATAATTCCCATTCTGCCATTGGCTTCTCAAATACTCAAAAGTCTTCATTTATATACTCCCAAGGCTGCCCCATTTTTTATCAGACAGTCCCTACGGGGCTGAAAGCCCCAAATGGGCAACAGCCCTTATCCCCCATTTTCTCTTCTTCTGCCATTGATGAATCATTACTGAAGGTTTGGAGCTTTAAATTAAGGACCAAAGAAGCTATTGCGAAGGATTTCAACCCCGGATCTCGACATTGTTCGCGGCTTTGTCAGTTAAATTCTTCCGATCTATATTTTGATATTTCTTGGGTTGAATGATTTTGTAGTTGTGAAATTGGTTTTGTGCTTAATTGATTATTGGAAAGCAATTATTTTTCTATGTTGTTGTAGTGATTTAATTTAATCTCTCTCACTATTTAGTATACAAGCATGTTAGGTTATTATTATTGATGGGCTTAATGCTTTTAATTGATTTAGCCATTAATTAAATGATTTTAGAATTGTTTGTGTGAGCGAGAGCTACCTAACTTTTCTGACCGATCAATTTAATAGTTGGTGTTTGACACATCGATAGCCTCCGCCACACATGACTTGTAGAAAAATAGAGATTATCTCTCTACCCATTATTACCCATTATCTTGGTTATTATTGTGTGTTCCTAATGCTTCCGATGGATTAGCTACCCATTAGATGATCACTAGAATTATAGGATAGTTAGCGAGCCCTTCCTATTAATTCGAAAACACAATAATTGTCTATGTGACGCTGCACGAGAGGTAACGAGTGTTCATAGATAGCCATTGAGGACTTGTTCGACATGCAATCAATCCACCTTAGCCATTCGCGAGCGGGGAGATTCGGGTTGTTATTGGGGCGAGAGCCCGTAGTTAACCGCTTTAGTGTTCTCACTATCGTGATATCCCACATCGGGTAGATGTGGGACTTGGTGTGCTTTATAAGCCACCCACTACCACCGGGCACCAACCTATCCATGGACTTTGGGTGGCTTGTGGTGGGCCTGACCTGTGCTTAGTGGACCGGTGCGTGGCTATGCGTGGCGGCCGGCCGGGTCGTTACAGCTACCAAGACTTGAGTTAAAGAAAAGTAGAGAGAGGATTAGATTAATCATGAGTTAGACTAGAAATATTGCATTCCTATAATCTTATCTTTAAATCTTGATTTGTTGTTGCCAAACTATTTTGTGACATTTGTAAATATTAATTGCTTTCTTTTATTTTTATTTTTAGATTTTATTCTCAATTTATTTTCGCTCAAATATAATTAGTTAGCTTAATTTCGGTACTTAGTTGGAGTGAAAATTCCGTGCATTCCCTGTGGGATCGATACTTGTGCTTACGCACTATATTACTTGATACTACAGGTACTCTTGCCCTAGTTGTTGCAATTTAATTTGCAGCGCAATCAAGTTTTTGGCGCCGCTGCCGGAGAATGATTTAATTTTCACTCCTATATGCTAATATCGATACTAAGCGAAGTTAATTGTAATTTGAGCTTTTTTTTTTTAGTTTACTTGCTTTTGTATTTATATGCATGTGTCGCTTTTCGAAGCCTTCCCGAGTTTTGTGGGTTTGTAGGGAGGTGTACATAGTGTCCCCACACAAAAATATTTTCTTTTTATTTTGTATTTATTTATTTCCATAATTACTTTCATGCCTTTTTCTTTTGAGCTTGATTTGATATAGGGGTTGAGCTATCAAAGTCGGGGTTTGCTTGAGGAAATTCTTTGGAGTAGGCTCAATCTCGGGCCCGGACTTCTTTAAGAATCAACTTTAAGGGAGTTTTCTTTCTTTCCTTTCTCCGTTTACTTTAAGTTTGGGGGTTGGGTATAGATTGTTTAACTTTGAAAATTCTAAAAGTCTTGAGCTTGAAATTCATCATTTTTAATGCTTTGAAATTTGGGCGCTTGTGAGAGTTATAAGTGCATTATTTTCTTGGATTCTTTCTTGCGTTTATTATATGCATAGTTGAGGATATGTGTGTTCTTTTTATGCTATCTCCAACTCATTCATAATTAATAATGCCCATGTTTGGATTTGAGTTGAATTGTTATGCTATGCTCTAGCTTGGATAGTGCATGTCGGATGAGTATCATGTTGTGAGTTTTGATAATCGTTGGATGATCTTAAAATTGTTCATTAAAGTAGCTTGGTTTGGACTCGTGTGCATGACAAGAGAATGATATAGGCCATCTTTGGATTGTCAGTGCCATATCGACCTACCCATTATACATTAATCCCTAGTGTCCCTTTTGAGCTTATTTATAGAATGACGTGTGCCTAGAGCACACATTGACCCCCATTCGACTTCATTTTCTTATACCCGCATCATCCTATCCCATGAACCTATACACTTTGTGATCACCCTTCAAGAGAGCATGATTTGGAATGAATTGTTATATCTATGTATTCTTGTTGGGAAGTGTTGCTTCATGGATGTATTGTGCTTAATTGTTGGTGATGTTGGTGTTCGAAAAATGTTGAATGGCGGAAAAAGAGCCCCTTGAAAAAAATAAAGTGCAATGAAAAGAAAAATCAAAAGAATAGAAAAATCAAGGGAGGCAAGAAAAAGAAAAGAATATATATATATATATATATATATATATATATGCCATTGTTCTTCAAATGCTCAAGGAGGCATAAGGGTGGAGCTCAATTGTTGTGGTAGTGATACACTTTATTCAACCCAATGTTTAAAGTTTAAGGGGTTGTTAAAGTGAGGTGGTGGTTATTTGAAGAGTTGTGCTTTCATGAAGCAAGTCATTTTGTGAAGACTTCAATTTCTTTGCTCTCTTGACTTGTTATTCTATCCTTCAATTGTAGCCCAAACCTTGGCCAACATTACAAGCTTATAAAGTCCTATTGATATTGTCATGTTATGTGAGTCCTAGCCTTGTGAAAATTAAAACTCTTCCGGTTTGATTGCTCATGCGTGATATTTCATTGACCGTTCAATCTTTGCTAGAGCTAAGCTACTTTTTGATGGGCATATGTTTTGTAGCGTGGGCAAATTGTTTGAGGAAAAAGTGAGCTAGCACTAAAATCACACCATACCTTAGCTATGCATGTTTATAATCTTGGGTTTGATTTCCATCATGGTAATGTGCATGTGATATTGAGCGGGTGCCGTGTTCCACTGTTAAGTCCTTGAGCTCATTTTAATTGTTTTATTTCTTTGCTCGGGACGATCAAAGCTTAAGTTTGGGGGTGTGATGAGCTCAAGATTTCCACGAATTTTCCCTTTAATTTCCTTTTATTTTGTGCTACTTTTGAGTTAATTATGCTTGGAAATATTATTATTTGTGTATTTGTGCTTTAATGTAGGTTTCCAAGATTTTAACAAGCATTAAAGGATTTTAGCATGAAGTTTGAGGCAATTTTGGGCTTTAAAGTTGAGCCATAAATTATTCTGTCAAGGTCTGTTAAGTTTTCCAAGACAAAATGTGCTAACGGTGGGCTAACGGAACTAATGGAGGACTAAAATGCAAAGCCTGGAGGGGGAAGGACTTCAGAAGACAGTCTGAAGAACAGAGGGGCACCGGAGCAATTACCACATCTCCTCATTAATTCGGTGGCAGCCTCTGGAGCTGCCACGTGTCGCCCCTTCCAGCAACCTTTTCTCCCATTTCAGCCCCTAAAACTTTAATATAATTCCCATTCTGCCCTTGGCTTCTCAAATACTCAAAAGTCTTCATTTATATACTCCCAAGGCTGCCCCATTTTTTATCAGACAGTCCCTACGGGGCTGAAAGCCCCAAATGGGCAACAGCCCTTCTCCCCCATTTTCTCTTCTTCTGCCATTGATGAATCATTACTGAAGGTTTGGAGCTTCAAATCAAGGACCAAGGAAGCTATTGCGAAGGATTTCAACCCCGGATCTCGACATTGTTCGCGGCTTTGTCAGTTAAATTCTTCCGATCTATATTTTGATATTTCTTGGGTTGAATGATTTTGTAGTTGTGAAATTGGTTTTGTGCTTAATTGATTATTGGAAAGCAATTATTTTTCTATGTTGTTGTAGTGATTTAATTTAATCTCTCTCACTATTTAGTATACAAGCATGTTAGGTTATTATTATTGATGGGCTTAATGCTTTTAATTGATTTAGCCATTAATTAAATGATTTTAGAATTGTTTGTGTGAGCGAGAGCTACCTAACTTTTCGGACCGATCAATTTAATAGTTGGTGTTTGACACACATCGATAGCCTCCGGCTACCGACATGACTTGTAGAAAAATAGAGAGATTATCTCTCTACCCATTATTACCCATTATCTTGGTTATTATTGTGTGTTCCTAATGCTTCCGATGGATTAGCTACCCATTAGATGATCACTAGAATTATAGGATAGTTAGCGAGAGCCCTTCCTATTAATTCCGAAAACACAATAATTGTCTATGTGACGCCAGACCGAGAGGTAACGAGTGTTCATAGATAGCCAATTGAGGACTTGTTCTGACATGCAATCAATCCACCTTAGCCATTCGCGAGTTAGGGGAGATTCGGGTTGTTATTGGGGCGAGAGCCCGTAGTTAACCAATTTAGTGTTCTCGGCTACTGTGATATCCCACATCGGGTAGATATGGGACTTGTGTGTGCTTTATAAGTGGCCACCCACTACCACTGGGCACCAACCTATCCATGGACTTTTGGGTGGCTTGTGGTGGGCCAATTGACCCAGGTGCTTAGTGGGCCAGTGCGTGGGCTTTGCGTGGCGGACCGGGCTTCAGGCTCGGGTCGTTACAAACACTACAACAAAAAAGGCCTTTAACAACGTTTTTAAAACATTGTTATAGGTCTTTAACAACGTTTTTTGAAACGTTGTCTTATCCAACGTTGTCTTAGGTCTAAGACAACGTTTTAAAAAAAACGTTGTCTTTGGTCTAAGACAACGTTTTTAAAACGTTGTCTTACGTTGTCTTCAACAGACAATATAATATGTTCTCCTTTGGAAATCGGTCGTCCGTCAAATATTCTATCATCTTGACAGTCCTCATTACGATTATGTGTTTAACCAATTTCACAAGCTTTCTTGATATACTGACTGCAATATCTCATGCACTCTTCAGCAAGATAGCATTCACATATGCATCCTTCTGGACGTGAAGGATTTCTAACACTTTCCTTGCATGTCTTCATGAATCTAAAGAAGATCGAATAAAAAGGTGAAGACCAACTACAAAAAGTAATTAAAAAAAAATGTTTGATGAATGAATAGAATACGAATACCTTTCAAATGGATACATCCAATGGAATTGATTTGGTCCACAATAATGTGTTTCCCGTCCTAAATGTATTGGCAAATGCATCATGATGTCGAAGAAGGAAGGAGGGAAATATCTTTCAAGCATGCACAATGTCTCAACAATTTCTTCTTGAACAACTTCTAGCTTTTACGTATCAATCGTTCTTTGACTTATATCATTGAAAAACGAACATAGTCGTAATATCGCATTTCTTGGCCCTTTAGGTAAAATTCCTCTCAATGCTACGGGCAATATCTGCGCATTAAAACATGATAATCATGAGACTTGAGTCCAAATATCTTGTCTTCTTGTGCAAAACAATTTGCAATATTTGAGCTATATCCGTCAGGAACCTTCAAATTTCTTAATCGCCAATAAAAGGTTTCCATCTCGGAACTTGTTAGAGTATCTTTGTCTTAGGTGGAAGGAACATCTTATTATTCTCTTCAACCCTTGGGTGCAAATCTGACCTAATTCCCATTTTTTCCAAGTCTTTATGAGCATTAAGACCATCCTTTGATTTTCCTTTGATATCAAGCAAAGTGCAAACTAAACTCTCACCGCAATTCTTTTCAACATGCATTAAATCTAAACAATGACGTAGGCAAATCGAAAAAAGAAATTGACATAATGTTATTGACTAATAAACTCTACAATTTTATTAAAGTATTATTAAAGTCTAAAAAATGGTTTACCTCGTGATAAGGCAACTCAAAAAAAATTGACTTCTTCTTCCACATGAGGCCTTTCACGACTTTTTTTCTTTTAGTCTTCCTCTTCCTCTTCTTGTGGCCCTTACCTTTTTCCCGTCCTTTTTTTGTTTCTTCATCATTGTTTATTTCCTCCCCTTTTCCAAAATCATTTTTAATATCACTAACAACTTTTAAAATTTCAGAACCAGCCAGTATTTGAGGCTTGCCCCTCTTCTCAATGGTTCCATCAAACCAACTCTTCTTCTTTCGATAAGGATGATTGGATGCAAGAAATCTTCGATGACCCATGTACGCACATTTGTTGCTGTAAGGTAGCCATATTGAACAAGTATCAACACCACAAATAGGACATCTTTGCCTTACCCTTTGTAGTACATCCACCCATTTCCATAAGTGGGAAATCATTAATTGTCCACATCAGAATGGCCCTCAAATTGAACATGCTCTTCTTATATGCATCGTACACCTCAACCCCACTTATCCATAATTCTTTCAAGTCTTCAATGAGTGGCCTTAAATATACATCAATATCATTTCCTGGTTGCTTCGGCCCAGGGATTAACAAGGTTAACATCAAGTTCTCTCTTTTCATGCATAGCCATGGGGGAAGGTTGTAATTAACAAGCATCACGGGCCAACATCGTATGTGGAACTTAGATTACGATAAGGATTAAATCCATCGGTAGCAAGTGCGAGTCTTAAATTTCGATGATCGATGCAAAATCGGGCCAATTACTATCAATAAAATTCCATTGAAGCGAATCAAGCGGATGTCGCATCTTGTTATCCTTACTATGATGAGTGCTATGCCATAATAATTGTTCGAATTTTCGATGATCGAACATCCTTCTAAATCTGGGAATAATCGAAAATACCTCAAAACCTTGACGGTACCCCTTTTTAATTTTGCGCTCATCTCCTTTTTCGACGACTTTCCACCGAGATTTCCCACATCTTGGGCAATTGTCTAGATCTGCCGGTCTTTTCTAAATAGACAACAATCATTGACACATGCATGTATTTTTAATACCCCAAGTCAAAGGTCTTAAGTAGTTTTTGGTAGCGTGTGTTGAACCGGAAGTGTATTTTTCGAGGTAACATGCCACTCAAGATTTTGAGAAGTTCGGTAAATGCCTTATCGAAATACCATTCACGACCTTATGTTTGAAAAGTACTCTTTGTTTGTCAACTTTGTGTAGTCGGTGCAACTGGGTACGGGGAGTTTCGCTTCTTCCAACAATTTATAAAACCCTCAATCTCTCCTTTCTTCGTATAATCTGCAATATCTTCCTCGTTAACATGCGCATCTACGAACATCCTATATGTATACGGTATTTCATCGCGATCACATGTCGTTTTGGAGGAAGTGCTAGGACGTTCTTCCCTAGGACGTTCTTCCCCATGAAAAATCCAAATCTTGTATGTCTTATCCATCCCAAACATAACCAAGTGTGACACTACATCATCACCGGTCCGGAAAATGAGATTTCGGCACCGAGTACAAGGACATTGAATTTTGGGGGATTTCCTAACTTCTCCATAGCTCTTGCAATGAAAGCTCTAGCTCTGCACTATATGCAGGAATTGGCCTACAACGAAAACTTAAAAAATTAGTTGGCAAGCAACAAGAGTGCATGCTAGTACAAAACTAATATTTGAGTTCAAATTTAAAACCTTGGCAAATACACCCAAGCTTTATCCATCGAAAGAATGAAAGAATGGGGATTCTAACTTCAAACCTAAATTGACCAAGCTCTCCGATATTTTGTCAACATCCAAGCTCCTATTTAAAAAGTATTACAAAAAACTGGATATTAGTAAAGCATTGACGCATCGATTTCCAGCACAAAGGACTGAAAACATAAACTCCAACAAGTGGCTCTTAATGCACTCAGTGCAGCCCACAACAATGTAACCCGAATAAAGACACCCACATCTTACTCTTGTTCACACCATACACTTGCATAAATATAGTAAAATATACCATACCCCCACTAAATAGAAAGATTATTCGATGAGCTAATTCAAAAAGAGGAGCGATCTACTATAACATGCCAAATTGTAGTTTTTAAAACCGGTTAGTTCCTTTATAGTCAAAGCAAGATGATAACGGAAGACAGAAAGTGACGGTATGTTCGACTCGTTAGGGTTCAATGCGAGTGGAGAAACAAACGGCATGGTTTGCTTTAACGATACACGGAACTCACCAATACCGGATATCTCTATCCCATCCTTTCGAAAAAGAAGGGTAGTTCGGTTCTCCGAGGCTCTTAGTCCTATTTCAACAGCGGTAATAAGACCTTCACAAAACTAATCATCAAACTCGTTCAAGCTTCTCATGAGATCAAAATAGACTGCAATACCGAAATGCAAATGAAGAAATTACCGGATAACTGCAGTTCATTAGAAACCTACAACTAAAAAATGAAGTAACAATGAAGTATACCTAACAAGGACTAGAGACATATTTAATAGTAGTGAGATAAGAAAAGGAAAGCTCAGTTTAGATATATAGATATATTTCCAACTTTTGCTGATTTTGTTCTCTCACCACTATCACAAGTTCAGTTCTTTTCCTTTTCTCTCTCTTCATCTTGTGCCAAGTGTCATTCTTATGGATGGAGGGGATTCATACGAAAACCACTGGGAATGCATTGGCCTTTACATTTAACATGTAGACTAGATTAGAAGACAAAGACTTTCTAACGATAATTCGAAGGCAATACGAAGTTGAATACAATTTCCTCGCTCCTCCATTGCACATGTCCTAGGGATTAACAAATTACTTACTCTGTCTATCATCGAACGACATACTACTTTTTCTTCCTTTTGATAAGTAAAAGGGGCAAAACCAGCACAGGAGTTTGACATGTGTGACACTAACAATGGATTGTACCCAGAGCCGTGATTTCGGTTTGAGCGAAAAAACCATAACTTTTACGCTAATGCTAGTTAACAATATTCGCATATTATCTTATCTTTTTTCCTTTTGACATGTTATATACTGTTTACCATCAAGAATACAAATTTCACATACGGTATTTCTTACGTTCCCACCAACTCATATGCAATAGGATTTGTTTGATTGATTAACCAGGATAACATTTAACTTCCACTCGAATAGAACATCCTTGATCTTACACAACCGTTAAGCTTGTGATTCCTCTAACCCATGGACACTTCATCTTTTTCCTTCTTTTTTCCCTTGAACTTGCAATCTACTAATGAGAATTGCGGGTTAACCGCAACCTAATGTGATCAAATATGCCTCACTCGGATACATTACTAATCAAAACCAAAATTTAACGCAAACAATCCAAGCATTCATTGCATTTTAGACACTTCACGATAATGAATATGAAGAAGTGGTAGAAGTAGAAGTTCCTTAACGGATACAAAATCCAACCGTGAAGGCGAGGCGGCGAGGTTCCCTAGAAGAGATGTCCAACAAACGAAACAAGAATGGAATGACGTTATTTCTAGTCCCACGTCACCTTGCATCTCCAGCAGATCACATTCCTAAAGTAAAGTAAGCTAATAAAATCCAAATTTGGGTAAAAAAACACTACCAAGACGTTACCTGTCTCAACCAACCGGCGCATAAAAGTTTAGCGAAAAGAGAGAAAAAGAGTTAGAGACAGAGAGAGAGAATGAAGCGGTGTTACGACAGTTGAAAGAAAGGCTTTCACTCGATCATCATATTATTTACCTACACTGCTAGAATGAAAAACTATGTATTTCGCATTCAACGGGAGTACTTTTATTAGGAAAAAGATTATGGCGAAGGATTTTACACGAACGCAACTCGTAGATTTGGTTTCTTCGCAAGTAATCACATATACAATATATGCTAGTCCATGAAGAAACACCACCGAAAAATCATCACCTTCGATATATGCTCCCGAGACTTCGTGGATTCGAACATTGCATGCATATAAAGATGCCAAGGTTCACACTAGCCCATCGAGGACCTCTGTCAAACGAGAAGTCGGTATTAGCGGTTCACGGATATAGAATTTCTTGAACTAGCGGCCACTTATAATTCTGCAGTTTAATCACATAGATGCAATACGTACTTGGCTTTGCAATCGGCACATTCCCTATTCTCGGCAATTTAAGTAGCCCCTCCAATATCTTCAATAGAGAAAATCATAATAAATATGGATAATGGGAAAAAGATGATGGAGCAACAAATATTGGTGGGTGAGAGCTACGAATTCGTACAAGAGGTTGGCAAAAGGAAAAGATATATATTTATGTTTTTGTTTAAAAGGAAAAGAAAACATAACCAAATCAAATCAACTCTAAACTCTAAAGTTTCATGAATCTTTAATTCATTATTGTCTTTAACGAGATAAATCTAATTCAAGGAGCAGTTTTATAGAGCAAGATGGTATCCGATGTCGGGGTTCAATGATCATAATTCACACCCTTTCTAAGGCTTAATACCAAATGTTTGAGTTTATCAATGGCACGAACAAGAATATTTGTTAATGTGTCCTAACCTTATCAATGAGTCAAGGCGCCTTGGCATCTATGACGTAATGGTGTCATAATGGCAAATGGGTTAAAATTGTAGAAGTTCGTGAAAAATAACTGAAATTAATAGAAAAAGCAAAAATTTCTACTTAGAAACACTTAATTGCAAAGATGTATATAAAATTCACAAAATGATCTAGTAGGAAAGGGCTATTAAAAACGAGGATTCCAATTCGGTCATTTCAAATTCGACGTGCATCACCGGGGAGCTTTCTTAACAAATTTGGTGAAATTCGGCACCATCCTTTTCTTATCTCACTGGTCACAAAATTGAACTCAAATATATATATATATATATATAGATATATATATAGATATATATCACAAAATCTTTTCTATATATATATAGAAAAGATTTCTTATCTCACTACTATTAAATATGTCTCTAGTCCATTTCTATATATATATAGATATATATCACGACCAACAGTATGCACCAAGTAGTACCCAACTCAATTACAAAACTACCGTAGCTGCACCCAAGCCACGAGTTCACGTATAAAGATTATGACCCCCTCTCCCCTCATGGCAAACTCCCTTCTTCATTAAGCCGTCGAAAACTTTTTTTTGGGTACTAACTTGCTCGTTCGTAGGGATTCAAACTAGCTTGATGTTGCTCAATTTTTCACTCATTCCGTCAATTTCCTCGAAAACCTTCCAAAGAGATCAAGGTCTCAATCCTTTTCCGAATCCATGAAATTACCACCGATGAATCGAATCTATACACAAACTGTTACTTCTCGCTACGAATTGGACCATAACCTCCTTGATTGAACTAATTTCGCTACATTAGAATCGGCTATAGCCCTATAGGACCCAAAATAACCCCCAACCCCCTCTCTCTCCACCCCACAATCCTTGGTGGCCCAGGCTTACCCAAGATGACGCACTTTGCTGAAACTTTAAGAAGTTAACTCAGTTTTCCATCCAGATAGGCCATAATGCTGCCGCTAATACAACACCCCACCATTTGCTTTTAAACCCGAAAGGCCATAAACCTCTCGATTGATCAATAAAGTCCTTTATTGATCCACCGAGAACACCCTCTATTCCTCACCATTCTAAGATCTCTCGCCATATCTTCCATACCCCTTTAACAAACCACAAATAAATGACAAGCATCCTCCAATTCGTTTCACGCCATGAACAGTAAACACAAAGGATCTTCCTCACTTATATCAAGGCACTTCTCCAAATAGAATAACATGCGGCAACATTCTCTTGCCCCGCCCTATAGCCACATATAAGATTCTACTTTAGGAGGACGAATAATTCCCATACCAAACTTTTCCACCGGCATATATCATTACCAAATCTATCTTCTAAAAATCACATCCCTCCTTTACCTTGATCACACCCTTTTATTAATTTTCAAGCACAATGGCAAGTAGACCAAATCAACCCAACACATTCATCCCTAAACACTAAAATCATTACAAGGGATTCATTGTTTTGCATTTCAAGAGAATCTCTCAAACATAAATCATAACTAAAAGACTTATAAACTACTCACCAACAAGATAGTCTTCAATGTCAAGACCAAACTCGAAGTATTCACCGCATGAATCATCAAAAAAAAAAAGAGTAAAGATCAGGTGCAGCATTATTTTTCTTTATTTCACTGTTTCTGAGTGTATTAAAAGAGAAAAAGAAGAAAAAGACTCGACTAGCAAGGATGCACAAAATGAGAGGAGCAGAGAGCAAGAACGAGAGTGAGAGGATATCTAAGATTGAAGGTTCGGGTATTGTTCTGGCAAATTAGATATTTCCAAAAATCATTTATCACTCATTACATATTCTATAAGCAACAGCTAATGCATAACCTTATCCCCTGGGTCATTGTCAAAAAAATTGCAATGTTAAAAATTAATTTCAGTGATTGACCATGACTAAATTGTTTTGCTTCCTAAAACTTTCCAAAGATAAGTAAACTAAGGAGAGACAGATGTATATAAATATAAGAAGATGATAGAATGATTGAAAGAATTACCTTTCAAGTGTGCCAAAACAGATCGAGATCTCATTGAATCCCAAATTCAGTACTTTCAAAGTCCTTAGCCCTATAGAAACCAAGGAAGAAAGAAGGATGTCAAATATTCATTGCTATTATCCAGTAGAGCTATGATTATACAAGGGATTTATAATAAATGGAGTAAATTAGAAATTACACATACACACACGCACAATTAAGGGGAATGAGAGATAATCACCGTAAAACCATAGAGATTAAAATAGAGAAAAGTTTATAAATTGGGGGGACCCTAATATAGAAAGATTCAAAAAAAAAAGGGAGAAATCGCATACCAGGCGAAACCTCTAAACCCTCGGCGATCGAGGTAGCTCCCGTGCGAAACCTCTGTATACCCCCGTGAGACACGATACAACTCACTGTCATCACCAACGCAGAAAAGGCAAAAAAAAAAAAAAAAAAGGAATAGAAATAAACTGAAGAAATTGCACGGATGCAACAGAAGCAATCGACTACCGGAGAGAAATTTGAATCTATCGGAATTGTGTCGGCCGGAGAAGGAACGAAAGCTCACAGACGGGTTAGGGTACTGCTTTGATTTGAGCGTGTTTGGCGAGGGTGAGGGGAATTAGAATGACGAAATTATAGTTGGCGGGGAAATTTGGCCGCGCTTTTTTTTACATTGCTGTAGCCTTATACGACATTTTTAACGCAAACGTTGTCAAATCCACGATAACAACAACGTGTGCGACCAAAACGTTGTTAATTATATTGACAAAAACAACGTTTTAGAATAAAATGTTGTCAATACCCTTGATCACAGCAACGTTTTTACCTCAAACGTTGTCAATACTACGATAATAACAACGTTTATTATAAAAACGTTGTGGAAAATGTTATACACAACGTTTACAATAAAAACGTTGTCTTTGACCGACTTTTAACAACGTTTTTTTAAAAACGTTGTGCATGAAACGTTGTTAAAACCCTCTTTTCTTGTAGTGAAATGGTATCAGAGCGGGTCCTGGCCAGAAATGTATAGGAACACATCGCCCGGGGTGCCGATCCTTTGGACCTCCTTTGGCTCTTGACGAGGACGTCAAGGATTCAAGTGGGGGAGATTGTGATATCCCACATCGGGTAGATGTGGGACTTGTGTGTGCTTTATAAGTGGCCACCCACTACCACTGGGCACCAACCTATCCATGGACTTTTGGGTGGCTTGTGGTGGGCCAGTTGACCCAGGTGCTTAGTGGACCAGTGCATGGGCTATGCGTGGCGGACCGGGCTTCGGGCTGGGTTGTTACAGCTACCAAGACTTGAGTTAAAGAAAAGTAGAGAGAGGATTAAATTAATCATGAGCTAGACTAGAAATATTGCATTCCTATAATCTTTTCTTTAAATCTTGATTTGTTGTTGCCAAACCATTTTGTGACATTTGTAAATATTAATTGCTTTCTTTTATTTTTATTTTTAGATTTTATTCTCAATTTATTTTCGCTCAAATATAATTAGTTAGCTTAATTTCGGTACTTAGTTGGAGTGAAAATTCCGTGCATTCCCTGTGGGATCGATACTTGTGCTTACGCACTATATTACTTGATACGGCAGGGTACTCTTGCCCTAGTTGTTGCAATTTAATTTGCAGCGCAATCAAGTTTTTGGCACCGTTGCCGGAGAATGATTTAATTTTCACTCCTATATGCTAATATCGATACTAAGGGAAGTTAATTGTAATTTGAGCATTTTTTTTTTAGTTTACTTGCTTTTGTATTTATATGCATGTGTCGCTTTTCGAAGCCTTCCCGAGTTTTGTGGGTTTGTAGGGAGGTGTACATAGTGTCCCCACACAAAAATATTTTCTTTTTATTTTGTATTTATTTATTTTCATAATTACTTTCATGCCTTTTTCTTTTGAGCTTGATTTGATATAGGGGTTGAGCTATCAAAGTCGGGGTTTGCTTGAGGAAATTCTTTGGAGTAGGCTCAATCTCGGGCCCGGACTTATTTAAGAATCAACTTTAAGGGAGTTTTCTTTCTTTCCTTTCTCCGTTTACTTTAAGTTTGGGGGTTGGGTATAGATTGTTTAACTTTGAAAATTTTGAAAGTCTTGAGCTTGAAATTCATCATTTTTAATGCTTTGAAATTTGGGCGCTTGTGAGAGTTATATGTGCATTATTTTCTTGGATTCTTTCTTGAGTTTATTATATGCATAGTTGAGGATATGTATGTGCTTTTTATGCTATCTCCAACTCATTCATAATTAATAATGCCCATGTTTGGATTTGAGTTGAATTGTTATACTATGCTCTAGCTTGGATAGTGCATGTCGGATGAGTATCATGTTGTGAGTTTTGATAATCGTTGGATGATCTTAAAATTGTTCATTAAAGTAGCTTGGTTTGGACTCGTGTGCATGACAAGAGAATGATATAGGCCATCTTTGGATTGTCAGTGCCATATCGACCTACCCATTATACATTAATCCCTAGTGTCCCTTTTGAGCTTATTTATAGAATGGCGTGTGCCTAGAGCACACATTGACCCCCATTCGACTTCATTTTCTTATACCCGCATCATCCTATCCCATGAACCTATACACTTTGTGATCACCCTTCAAGAGAGCATGATTTGGAATGAATTGTTATATCTATGTATTCTTGTTGGGAAGTGTTGCTTCATGGATGTATTGTGCTTAATTGTTGGTGATGTTGGTGTTCGAAAAATGTTGAATGGCGGAAAAAGAGCCCCCTTGAAAAAAAAATAAAGTGCAATGAAAAGAAAAATCAAAAGAATAGAAAAATCAAGGGAGGCAAGAAAAAGAAAAGAATATATATATATATATATATATATATATATATGCCATTGTTCTTCAAATGCTCAAGGAGGCATAAGGGTGGAGCTCAATTGTTGTGGTAGTGATACACTTTATTCAACCCAATGTTTAAAGTTTAAGGGGTTGTTAAAGTGAGGTGGTGGTTATTTGAAGAGTTGTGCTTTCATGAAGCAAGTCATTTTGTGAAGACTTCAATTTCTTTGCTCTCTTGACTTGTTATTCTATCCTTCAATTGTAGCCCAAACCTTGGCCAACATTACAAGCTTATAAAGTCCTATTGATATTGTCATGTTATGTGAGTCCTAGCCTTGTGAAAATTAAAACTCTTCCGGTTTGATTGCTCATGCGTGATATTTCATTGACCGTTCAATCTTTGCTAGAGCTAAGCTACTTTTTGATGGGCATATGTTTTGTAGCGTGGGCAAATTGTTTGAGGAAAAAGTGAGCTAGCACTAAAATCACACCATACCTTAGCTATGCATGTTTATAATCTTGGGTTTGATTTCCATCATGGTAATGTGCATGTGATATTGAGCGGGTGCCGTGTTCCACTGTTAAGTCCTTGAGCTCATTTTAATTGTTTTATTTCTTTGCTCGGGACGATCAAAGCTTAAGTTTGGGGGTGTGATGAGCTCAAGATTTTCACGAATTTTTCCTTTAATTTCCTTTTATTTTGTGCTACTTTTGAGTTAATTATGCTTGGAAATATTATTATTTGTGTATTTGTGCTTTAATGTAGGTTTCCAAGATTTTAACAAGCATTAAAGGATTTTAGCATGAAGTTTGAGGCAATTTTGGACTTTAAAGTTGAGCCATAAATTATTCCGTCAAGGTCTGTTAAGTTTTCCAAGACAAAATGTGCTAACGGTGGGTTAACGGAACTAATGGAGGACTAAAATGGAAAGCCTGGAGGGGGAAGGACTTCAGAAGACAGTCTGAAGAACAGAGGGGCACCGGAGCAATTACCACATCTCCTCATTAATTCGGTGGCAGCCTCTGGAGCTGCCACGTGTCGCCCCTTCTAGCAACCTTTTCTCCCATTTCAGCCCCTAAAACTTTAATATAATTCCCATTCTGCCCTTGGCTTCTCAAATACTCAAAAGTCTTCATTTATATACTCCCAAGGCTACCCCATTTTTTATCCGACAGTCCCTACGGGGCTGAAAGCCCCAAATGGGCAACAGCCCTTCTCCCCCATTTTCTCTTCTTCTGCCATTGATGAATCATTACTGAAGGTTTGGAGCTTCAAATCAAGGACCAAGGAAGCTATTGCGAAGGATTTCAACCCCGGATCTCGACATTGTTCGCGGCTTTGTCAGTTAAATTCTTCCGATCTATATTTTGATATTTCTTGGGTTGAATGATTTTGTAGTTGTGAAATTGGTTTTGTGCTTAATTGATTATTGGAAAGCAATTATTTTTCTATGTTGTTGTAGTGATTTAATTTAATCTCTCTCACTATTTAGTATACAAGCATGTTAGGTTATTATTATTGATGGGCTTAATGCTTTTAATTGATTTAGCCATTAATTAAATGATTTTAGAATTGTTTGTGTGAGCGAGAGCTACCTAACTTTTTGGACCGATTAATTTAATAGTTGGTGTTTGACACACATCGATAGCCTTCGGCTACCGACATGACTTGTAGAAAAATAGAGAGATTATCTCTCTACCCATTATTACCCATTATCTTGGTTATTATTGTGTGTTCCTAATGCTTCCGATGGATTAGCTACCCATTAGATGATCATTAGAATTATAGGATAATTAGCGAGAGCCCTTCCTATTAATTCCGAAAACACAATAATTGTCTATGTGACGCCAGACCGAGAGGTAACGAGTGTTCATAGATAGCCAATTGAGGACTTGTTCTGACATACAATCAATCCACCTTAGCCATTCGCGAGGTAGGGGAGATTCGAGTTGTTATTGGGGCGAGAGCCCGTAGTTAACCAATTTAGTGTTCTCGGCTACCAAGACTTGAGTTAAAGAAAAGTAGAAAGAGGATTAAATTAATCATGAGCTAGACTAGAAATATTGCATTCCTATAATCTTATCTTTAAATCTTGATTTGTTGTTGCCAAACCATTTTGTGACATTTGTAAATATTAATTGCTTTCTTTTATTTTTATTTTTAGATTTTTATTCTCAATTTATTTTCGCTCAAATATAATTAGTTAGCTTAATTTCGGTACTTAGTTGGAGTGAAAATTCCGTGCACTCCCTGTGGGATCGATACTTGTGCTTACGCACTATATTACTTGATACGACAGGGTACTCTTGCCCTAGTTGTTGCAATTTAATTTGCAGCGCAATCAACAAGTTACATTCTAACAGCACACCAAAATCATTGGGTTGGATTTGGATCTTCTTCTTCCTTTCTCCCTTTTGTTCTTCCTCTCCTTTGCTGCTTGAGTTTTGTTTGGGGTGTAGTGCGCTAATTACATTAGAAGAGAGGGAGGTTGGGTGAGTGGGTGGGGGTGTATTGAAATTTTGGGTTTCAAACTAGGATAGTTTAAGAAGGGCAAAATAGGAAAGGTGTATTAAGTTTTTTTGATATATTTTAAAATAAGGTGTGATGTGTATTAAGTAAGAAGGTGTATTTAGAGGTTTGGAGGTGCAAATAGTGCCACCCCTAATAATTAAGGAATATAAGTGTCTTATAATTTTGAAAAAAAATAAAAAGTAAATGTTAAATTTTTATTTAAAAAGAATTAAATTGACTCAAAAAAGTTAAACAGAACAATAATTTAGGAACAGATGGAGTATTATCTAAAGAGTGAGGCTATTAATACCCCTTATTCCTCTAAATACATCCACATTTTTAATACACTCAACATCTTCATTTCTAACCCATCTAAATATTAAATACACACCCCTATATTTCATATTTTACCCCTCTTAAAATATTCTCTCTTTCTTTCTTTCTCTCTCTCTCTCTCTCTCTCTCTCTCTCTCTCTCTCTCTCTCTCTCTCTCTCGCGCGCTCTCTCTCTTAATACACACTCATTTCTTCTCTCTTCTTGCACCTGCACACTCCCTCCCCCTGAACTCAGTTAGATCTCCCCATTGAATATCGTAGAAGCAGAGCAACACCAACAAATCTAGAAGAAAAAAAAAAAAAAAGGAAGAACCAATGAAGTTAGCACCTACTTACCTCCAATCGACGGCAAGCAGCAAACTACAACAAAAAGGAGACAATCAGCTCTCTCAAGCCCATCACTTGCTCTCACCCCTAAGCTTTCAACTGTATTCTCGAGCTCTGACGTCTCTTTGTGCTATCAATTAGCAACAAAGTCAATTTTAAAAATAAAATAAAAGCGAAAAGCAAGAAGGAGAAGATAGAAAATGTACAACAAAGGCAACACTCTAAAGGCACTTGTCTAAATGGAGGAGGCTCTTGTATATAATTTTGGTCCTTCTTGCTTCTCTCCAAAACTTGAGCTATGACATAGTCTTCACCATATTTTTCTGATAGCTCTAGGAGTTTCAACACTTGCTCCAACATGGATTCTGTCATTTCTTCTTCAATATCCACAAATCTATCATCAGGGATTTTTGCATCTTCAAAGTCTTGAGGTTTTGTCCCTTGATCCTCTGGGGCTTGACTTTCTCTTTTAGAAGCATGTGGTTCCCCCTCAGAATGTGCTTCATTGTCATCCTTGAGTGGTGATTGTTCCCCCTCAAAATGTGCTTCTGCTGTTAACTTGGTTGTTGTGTCAAGCTTAACTGTTTGAGGTGGTTGGTATAGGGGATGCCCTTCTGGATAGACTACTTGTAGTTGGGAAGAGTGAAGAGATGATAGTGTCAATGCTTCCAAATTTTCATTTTCAGTGTAACCACTTGCCTTTAAATATTCAGTGAGAGTTTCTCTTTTGAGCCGCTTTTTTAGCTCGTCTCTCAAAGGATTCAGCTGTGTTGAAATGCTTAGATTTTTTGAGGATTGTTAAGATTTAGACGATAGGATTTGAGCTTTTGATGGATTCAGAGCTTGATCTTTGATGGTGGAGAATTTTTCTTTTTGGAGGTAGCTGTTTCAGTAGGGAAATTGGCTTGAATCTTGATGATCTTCTCACAGGGGCTTTGCCTTTGGAGCTAGCTGTTGGTTCCTCGACAACTAATCTAATGATGTGACTTCTTTTTGTTCCCTTAGGCTTTTTCAAACTCCAAGTACTACTACTGAAAAATCCAAAATGTTCATGATCATCTCCATTATCTAATCTCAAATTCTTTCTTTCAAGAAGACCACTTAAGAACCTAATGTGATTTCGGTCCTTACTTCTCTTTCTGTACCAAGGATTGGGTGAGGTTAGCTGTTTAACAGTGCGAAGCAGAACATTATTCTAATTAGCATGCTTTCCTTCCGGTATACAACAAACAATTTGTCATTGGTGAGTGGTCAATTGGTCAAAAGAAGAGTGATCACATTCTATTGACTTCATAGCAACATTAGATATAACAATATGTTGTGGAGACATAGTCCTTTTAAGAATTTGTTTGTGAAGGTCTTCTGAAATATCAGCATTCATGTTTCCGGTGAAGTTTCTATACATTCAAGTATAATCCAATTTAGGATCCCAGATATTTTTAACAAGAGCATCGTTGTTAGGAATTTCATACCTGCTAGCTACATCCTCTAGAGAAAATATGATCTTTTGGCCGTTGATGGTGCACGAAATATTATTCCCTTGTCGTAAGTCATTTTCGAAGATTTGTCTACATTCATTTCTGTAGAGTCTGGGTTTGGCAAAAAGAAAATCTCTAAGGCTGCAAGCATCAATGATCTGTTCAAGTTCTTTGCGGCCAGGTGTTCCTTCATAAAAGTTGGTAACAACATAGAAACCAGTATTTGCCATTTTTGAGTTTGAGAGAGAGAAATAATTTTTAGGGTTGGGAATTTTGAGGAGCTTTTGTATTGGTGAATAAAACCGTAAGGAGTTGATAAGTTTTAAACATTGTAATACAAGAATGTGAGCAATTCAAAATAGTTAAGTTTCGTTCCTTGAAAATAGTGGTTTTGAAACATAAGGGGCATCTTTTGAAGGTTTTTAACTCCTAGCTTGGGTGGTAAATGTAGGTTGATTGTCTGACATATTGATTCAACTTGATTTGGGAACGTGCCAAATTTTGAATACACAAATGACAGTTTTGTCTCTGTGAGATAACTGACAAAGTAATGATCATTCTTTTTGTTGCCCTAGCAAATATTATTTTTAAATTTTAGATATATCTATTCAGTCTTTAAATAATAACATTTCTTCAATTATAAAAGGTCAATAACTTATACAATTCAAATGAAATTTTGGTTATCATGCTATTTTCTTTCTTCTCATGGTTTCCTTCAAATATGTCAAAGAGTATGTCTAGAATAGCTTGTGGGGGTAGCTTTCATGAGGTTGAAAAAAGTTTAAATTTTGAAAACGATGATTAGATTGATTTTGATAAAGAGTTTAGAGAATTGTTAGCATAGGGTGAGGTTGGTTCTTTTCAAAATGTTGTTCATACCACTTCTCAGAATGAGATTATCACTGATGTTTTAAACTTAAAGTGTTTAATTGGAGCATATTCATGGACTAAGTGTTGAGAAGGATGCATTTTTCTGTGATGTGTTTTCCAATCTAAATGCTGAATAAACAGTTAAGATTGTTGATGCTCATATAGGGAGAGAATGGAAGAGAATCAATGATAATCAAGAAAATGAGGGGGAACAGACCTTACCCTTGTGGAATACGTATAAAGGACTTAGGGGGTGGACTAGGCTCGTCATCGGATGCGGACTCATCAGAATGAATAGGTACTTCAGGAACGACCATATCGAGACTAGGTTGAGCACTTGATCCGACGTCCAAAACTATGTCACTGTCATCATCAGGAAAAAGTGAAATAGAAAAGAACGATGAAGTACGGGGGGAAAGAAGCCTGAAGACGAGAGAACGTGGAGATGGAGGAAAAAATCTTATTTTCCCAAAATATCACATGACAAGATATACGAATACGTTGTGAGATTGGATCCTAACACCAATAGACCTTATATTCTAGACCATAACCTAGGAAACAACATAAACTAGATTGTGGCTCAAGTTTGGTGCGCTCATGTGATGGTAGTAAGACAAAGCAAGTGCACCCAAAAACCTGAAGATGATCATATGTGGGTGGATGACCGTAGAGACGTTCAAAGGGAGTTGAATTATGGATAACTGAGGATGGTGCAACTTCCCCCCAAAAATGCTCAAGGCATGAAGAAGATACGAGAAATGTTCGGGTGATATCAAGAATGTGTCTATTTGTTTTCTCTTAGCCCGCCCATTTTGTTGAGAGGTGTAGGGACATGAATAGTACCATGTGCTTGAAGAAGAACTAGGAGACTAAATTCTTTATATTCCATGGCATTATCAGCATGGAGGACTTTTATATGCTTTGAAAACTAATTGTAAACCATAGCAGAAAATTCAGAGTAGATACGAGACAACTCAGATTTTTGAGTCATAAGATACATCCAAGTAAAGCGCGAATAGTCATCGAAAAAAATAACAAAGTATCTTGATCCCCCCATTGTAGGTGTGGGAGAAGGTCCCCATAAATTCGAATGTACTAGATCAAAAGAAGCAGAAGATAGAGAATTACTGTTATTAAAAGGTAAAGTTACTGTTATTAAAAGGTAAAGTCGGTTGTTTTCCCAATTGACAAGATAAACAATCAAAAGAATCAGAAGAAACATGACCTAAACAACCTTTAGAAATTAAATGTTTACGTTTCCCTATAGAAAGATGGCCTAATATAAAATGCCATAAATGAGAAGACAGAGAGTTTGAAGGAGTGACTGATGCAACTATGCGCAACTGATATGGAAGCCGAAGATGAACAAGCTCGAACAGTCTCCCAACTTTATGGCCTATCCCAAGAACGTCCCGTCTGAGGGTTGTACACACGACAACCAGACATAGAAAAGGTGACAGTTAAACCAAGTTTACATAATTGTCCTACAGATATAAGACTCAAGGAAAGTTTTAGAACAAGGTAAGTATTAGGAAATAAAGCATGAGGTGTTAAGACAGATCCTATGTGACTTATAGACATGGTAGTGCCATCAATAGTATAAACCGACGGAATAGTTAAATTGGTAGTTGTGTTTATGAGGCTTTTTGAATCAAATGTCATATGATTGGAACAAGCAGAATCAAAGTACCAAGATAACTTACTAGAGGCAACTGATAAAGCAGTGGACGGGGAGTGACTACCTAGAACTTGTTTGAGAATGTCTTGAAGATCAGCAACTGTTATGGGTGAGGTAGGTAAATCGTGAGAGGCAGAAGAATCATTTGAAGTAGTGGAAGCAGTTGATGAATTTTGGGTTTTGAAGTAACTACCTTTGGAGCGATTCGTTTGTGTATTTTTGTTTGGGTTACGAACACACTCATCGGGAAAGTGATCAGGACGAACCTTCTTACAAAAAGGACAAGTTCAAGTGGGGAAATTCTTTATCACGTGTCCAGGTTGACGACAGTAATTGCATTCGTGAGAGGCTGGGTTCTTGTTTGGACCATGATTAGAAATAGCAAACACAACATCTGAAGATCTAGACTTATAATTAAGAGATTGTAGTTGGGTTTCCTTAGAGATAAGCTCTTGAATAGCTTGATCAAGCATAGGAATTGGACTGCGGTGAAACAAAGAAGCACGAACAGGCTCAAAGTCATCATGCAATGCCATGAGAAATTGAACAAGACAACATTGGTCTCTCCTGTGAACACGTAAATAATTCCTTGGTGTGAACACGTAAATAATTCCTTGGTGTGAACACGTAAATAATTCCTTTCCTTAGTTTGTACAGTCCCAATTCAATGTATAATTGATAGTCATAGTTTCCTTTGTAGACTCAAAGTATTTTTGGGAAGAATCATTCCAGTTAAGTAGCTGTAAATTGATTGATTGAACTCAATCTTAGGGATGCCTTTGTAATACAATAATATTTATAATGGAATGGGAAAAGGAAAGGTACATGTTGGGTTTTCATATTGTGTCTGTTTCTTCTTGTTTTCTTTTTCTTGTCTTGTCTGTTTTGTCTCTAGTTTGTGTCCATTTCTTCATGGTATCAGAGCTCCAAAGAGCCATCGATGATGCTTCTGTTGTTTCTTCAAAAACTACGGGTGCTTTTCCCTCCTTTTCCCAAACCCCTTCTCAGAACCCAAACACTCTTCCTCTCTTCCTCAACATACAATCATACATGGGTCATACTCACCTCACTGCCGAATACTACTTGAATTGGAGTTCCCTTTTCAAGTCAGTTTTGCAAACCCATAAGCTGATGTATACAATCACCAAGAAAAATCCACATGCTCCTCACCTTGATGACAGGACAACCCCAAACCCAGAACATGACCACTTTGCCCAAGCTTCTGGTCTTGTTGCAGGCTGGATTAATGCCACAGTCACGTCCAAAATCTAACCCCGGGTTAATCCCTGTGAAACTGCCGTGGAAGCATGAGAAATTCTTGCTAAACAGTTCGGAGGAACCTCCCGAGTCCACATATAGAAACTACGGGACGAATTGAACTTTGTCTCTCATTCTTCGGACATATCAATCGACGACTATCTCCTTCGTGCTACTACTCTTGTTGATTCTCTAGCCAAGGCTGGAAACATCATTTCAGAAGATGAGGTTCAGCGTAAAATCTTAAATGGATTGGGACCCTCCTACAATGAGTTCATCACTACCCAAAACAACAAACCGCCGTCACCATTGATGAACTTCAGGATCTACTGCTTCAAGAAGAGGATCTTCAACTGAAATTTGCCTATCTTTCCTCAACTCCACCACTGCCCTAACAGTCTCGACCACTACCAACACGAAACCAAACATCACCAATGCCCACACTTCTAACCCTACCCAAAATCATATCCAGTAATACACTTATCGTGGCAATGGATAACCTTATCAATCGGGTAGAGGAAATAATGGTGGGAATCGGGGTAGAGGGAGATCATGGTGGAAAAATAAAGGCCGAGGTGGTCAAGGACGTGGCCTTCTACTAACTCCCTTCCAATAGAATATCCCTCGGTATGTTCCACCAAATTCGTTTGTTCACATTGATTCTACCTCAATTTGTCAACTATGCCATAAGCCTGTACACCTAGCCCCACAGTGCCCTAATCGTACCAATGTTACATACACAGCCCAATCCAGTCTTACTTCATATCCAGTTCCCTACCCTTACCTGTATCAACCATATCCTACTCTTTATCAGTTCCCTCAAACACCATTTCACGTTTTTCCTCCAGCAACTAGTGCATCATCCATGACTCCCTCATTTGTTCTTGACTCTAGGGCCACCAATCATGTCCCCGTCCACGAAAAATATGTCTCATGTCGAGCCATACTCAGGTACTGATTCGGTTACAGTAGCTAATGGTACTCGTGTGCCCATCTCTTGTATAGGGCAATCCTCTTTTCTAGGTAGTAACCGTCTTTTTCATTTATGTAATGTGTTATGTGTTCCCACCATGCACAAATCTTTACTTTCCATTCGTAAATTTTCATTGGATAATAACTGTTTCTTTGAGTTTGATGGTTTTGGCTTTCATGTGAAGGATAATCAAACGAAGCAGACCATTCTTTCTGGCAATAATGTTGACGGACTTTACCAGTTACGTTTTGATTCCACCACCAAGCTTAATCCTCTTGCACTTATCGGAGAACATGCTTCGTCATCTACTTGGCATGCTCGCCTTGGCCATCTGTCATCTCAAGTTTTTCAGTCTTTGGTAAAACAGGTTCAGATTTCGGTTAGCGGATCCGTTAAAAGTAAGGATTTGTGTCATATTTGTCCTATGGGCAAGTTGTGTAACTTACCATTTTTTTCTCGTAATTTTCATTCCTTACAACCTTTGGACTTATTGCATTTGGATGTATGGGGGCCCTCCCCTATTATTTCGAACTCTGGTTACCGGTTTTATTTAAGTATTGTTGATGACTTCTCTCATTTCATGTGGTTTTTTCCGTTAATTCATAAATCTGATGTTACATCGGTTTTCACCAATTTCAAAAATCAAATTGAAAACCAATTGTCCAGAAAGATTTCAGCTGTTCATTCCGTTAAGATAGTTCAGACCGATGGGAGGGTGAATTTATGAATCGTCAGTTTCTCTCTTTTCTCTCGCTACTTGGTATTCGACACCAATCTACGTGTCCCTACACGCCTCAACATAATGGTGTTGTTGAGCGCAAGTACAGATACATTGTGGAAATGGGTTTGTGCTTACTGGCTCAATCGGCAGTTCCACAAAGATACTGGCTTAAAGCTTTCTCCACTGCCATATTTCTCATTAATCGATTACTAATGCGTCAGTTGAACTATATTTCTCCTTATCAAAAATTACTGAAGAGAGTTCCAGATTATCGATTTCTTAAGACTTTCAGGTGTTTGTGTTCTCCTTATTTAGCTCCATATAATAAACACAAATTGATGCCTAAGTCTCTACCTTGTGTGTTTTTCGGCTATGATTCGTAAAGAATATCGATGCCTTGATATGCAATCAAACCGGTTATATATTTCTCGACACGTTTTATTTGACGAGTCACATTTTCCTTTTGCTAGAGACCCTGCTTCTACAGGTCCTTCTCCTGGCCCCAGCCAGCCGATCCATCTTGGCCACCATGCACCTACGCCCACTCGTCCTGCTGGTGGACCGGTTCGCACAACTCCATCCTCTAGCCCGCCTTGGGGTCTTGATACCAGTCCTCGAGTACAGGATCTCAACTCCTCTCTTGATCCAGCTCAGTTCTCAAGGACCACGCCTATTGAAGCACGTCCAGTACCCTCTTCAGCTTCAGCCGGCCCATTGAACTCCTCCATTCAGCCGTATGCATCTCCTCCGGCTGCTCCTCCTTGCTCGTTTCCAGCAGCACTACCTCGCTCATCTCCAGTGCCCCCCCCAGATTTTAGTCATAGCCCCATACCGTGTGCCTTCCAAGAAGCTACCTCCAGTGACCTGTCCTCTCCTCCTCTCAAATTTAAAAGTATCAACGAGCTCATTTATAAACATCCATTACCTTAGGTCTTAGCCACAACCACCTCAGATTCTGGTGATTTTGAACCGCGCTCATACAAACAAGCTGCTCCCCTTACACAGTGGCAACAGGCCATGGATAACGAGCTTGATCGATGCATTATATAAGCTGCTCCCCTTGGTCTTTACTTCCGAGCCTCCCCCAATATCACTTGGTTCTTATGTGTTTATTGGTCCCAATCTTGTCTCATGGACCGCCAAGAAGCAATCCACTGTGTCTCGCTCTAGTAGTGAGGCCGAATATCGGGCTTTGGCTATTACGGCTGCTGAACTGCGATGGTTCTTATTCCTCTATCACGAACTTGGACTTCACTTACATGCCCCGATCATCCACTGTGACAACATTTCGGCCATTCACATGTCCCGAATCCCGTCTTTCATGCTCGAACTCGTCATGTCGAAATTGACTACCAATTTGTGCGTGAATTACAACAACGAGGTTTTCTTCGCCTCCGTCACGTTTCTACAAGAGATCAGATTGCTGACATCTTCACTAAAAGTCTTGCTCAACCACGGTTACAGCTTCTTTCCGACAAGCTGCAGCTTCGTTCCACTCCTCTTGGCTTGCGGGGGTGTGAACACGTAAATAATTCATTGGTGTGAACACGTAAATAATTCCTTTCCTTATTTTGTACAGTACCAATTCAATGTATAATTGATTGTCATAGTTTCCTTTGTAGACTCAAAGTATTTTCGGGAAGAATCATTCCAGTTAAGTAGCTGTAAATTGATTGATTGAACTCAATCTTAGGGATGCCTTTGTAATACAATAATATTTATAATGGAATGGGAAAAGGAAAGGTACAGGTTGGGTTTTCTTATTGTGTCCGTTTCTTCTTGTTTTCTTCGGACCCGTTTGGTACAATGTTTATAAAATGCAGTGTTTTAAAAACGCAGCATTTTAAAAAATGCAGTGTTTTAAAAACGCAGCGTTTTAAAAAATGCAGTGTTTTAAAAACGCAGGTCTTTCCTTATAAATACGTTTGGGATATCACTTCCATACGCAGCTTTTTTTTCCTAGGAGCGTTTTAAAACCTGCGTTTTGGGAAAAAACTGGGAATTTCAGCGTTTTGAAAACGCTGCGTTTTCTGCCGCAGTATTGAAACACATTTTTTGTAAATAAGCTGCGTTTTATCCCTGCGTTTTGGCCAAAACGCTCGACCAAACGGGCTCTTCTTCTTGTCTTGTCTGTTTTGTCCCTAGTTTGTGTCCATTTCTTCATCTCTAACTCTCAAATTTGGTACATCTTCGTCACACTCCCAACTAGGTTCGGACGCTGTAAGCTGATCCCAAATAGCATGTATATTTGATAAGATAATAGGTTGCCCCCACTTCTTGACGCATATGATGAAGAGTGGTAGCAAGTTGGTATTGATGAGCCCCATCAGTTGTAGTAAATTGCTTTGCAAGAAAATCCCAAACCTCTTTGGCTGTGTCGAAACGTCCTAAATGGATGTTGATAGATGTAACACTTGAGTTACGAAGCCAGTTAATAATCTGATGGTTCTTGCTGTCCCAATCTTCTAATCGTTCAGCAAATTTTTTATCAGTTTCATCCATGATTTTCTTTGGTTTCATAGTATCTCCAGTGACTACTCGCCAAAGTTTTCGGCCTCTTAAGAAAACTGGCCATTTCCTGAGAGGCCATGGCACGTAATTTGTTCCATCGAAGAGAACAGAAATTGGTTGTGCAACATCTCCACGATCCATAATTGAACAAAACAAACTGCTACGATTAGAATATATGAAAACGGAGTGATTCCTGAGCAGAAACTTGTTGCGATGCGTGGAAGAAATCGGGGAGCGAGAGAAAAGAAAATATTTCATTTTTCCGAGACAGAATGATAAGGTGTGAATCAAAAAACGAAGAACAATGACAAAAATTATGAGAGTGATGACAGCGGCATAGGCTACCAGGATGTATATTCTGATACCATGTGGAATGAAAATAAGGTGATTCTTATTGATGATAAGAGTATTGCGGTCTATGTCTATTTACAAGGATATAAGAGCCTTATATGGGCTACAAACTGCTTGGAGGCCAACACCCCGTGAATATGGAAACCTGCTTGGCCTACGTACCTCTTAAGAGGCTCATGCCATCGTGGTTCAAACCCTACCGAGATCCGAAAATTTTGAAACCGAAGTTGCTTGAAACTGAAGTTGCTGTGTTCCTTGATGATCGATTGACTGTTTTGAACTTGGTTGTCGCTAAGAGACACTAATAACTAGTTGCTCGAGAGAGGTTAGTAGATTTTTTTTTAGCATTATTATTCACGTCCCCAATAGCTCTAAGTACACCCCTTCACTAAGAACACCCCCCACCCTAATATTTTGAATCTCCCAAAAATTTAAGAACACCCCCTTATTTTCCTATTCTACCGTTCCTTATATTTTCCCCAAACATAAACCTCCACACACACTCACCAACTCTCTTCTTCTCCACACACACACACACACACACGCAGCCCTCTCTCTCTCTCTCTCTCTCACACACACACACACTACTAGAAACACGAGTATTAATGACGAAAATTTCCGTCGTTAATTTTCTACGAAAACATTAAATTAACGACAGAATCTGTAGCTAAATTAGCGGGCATTCAAATTAGTCACGAAATTATTTATGTCGCTAAATGATGGAATATTTGAAGAATATTCCTTTTTTCCATCGCTAAAAACTGCGGCAATATTAGAAACTCCGTCGCTGTTTAATGGTTGTCGTTGGAAGTTCCGTCGCTAAAACCGTTTGAAATTAGCGACGAAAGTTTAGTTGCTAATTTTTATCGAAATCACCCCAGTCAAAGCCCCCCTTCCCCTTCACCAGACCCCCTTCCCAAAAACGTAACCCTCTCTCTCTCTCTCTCTCTCTCTCTCTCTCTCTCTCACTCACCCTCATCTCTTTCTCTATTCTCTTTCCCTCTCTATCTCCGGCCACACCAACCACCATCGCCGCTGCCTCCACTGCTGCTACCATCATCGATCTCCTACCTCCTAAACTCCCCTCCCTTTTCTCAGATCTCTATCTCTCTCTCACCCTCACCCGCACCTCCTCTCTATACAATCTCTCCCGCTCTCTGGCCACACACTATCCACCACCGCCGCCGCCGCCCCCTCCTCCATTGTCTTCGGTAACCGCCGGTAATCATCTCCGGTAAACTCCTATTTTTTCCATTTTCTTAAAATTTTAGTTCTAATCTCTATCACTCTCTCTTTATCTTCTCAAAAGATTGGTGTGTCCACACTATCCACCACCACTGCCGCTCGCCCCCTCTCTCTCTCCCATTAACAGTAATTTTTTTAGTTTTTTTGTATTTATTTGTTTTTTTGTGATCTTGTATTTGCTAATTTTAAGTTAGTTTATTAATTTGTATGCTATTATGTTAATTTTATTATTTTATGTTAATTTGTTTACTATTTTGTAAATTTATAAAAAAAATTCTATATTATTTTTTTATGTTATTTGTATGCATGCTTTTTTTTTTAATTTGTATTTTAATTTTTTTAAATTTGTATGCTATTTTATAAAACTTTGTAAACATTTTAGACATTTGTAATTTGCCTGCTATTTATGTTTTAAAGGCTTTAGTTGGGATATTTATGCTATTTATGATTTAGTTGTGATATTTATGTTATTTTAGTAATTTGTATGCTAGTTTTATGTTATAAAGGCCTTAGTGTATTAGATTTGTTTGCGATTGTTGTTTAATACGGATGTTTGGTGTCTTAGCATATCATAAGAAAATAAAATGATCAAAGAAGCGCGTATACGAACAAAATAGTCAGAAGACTTGGACTTGTGAATAAATAAGACTAACACTACTATGTTAGTTCAATTATTTATGGAATTGATCATAATTACTTGCATAGTGATCAAGATTGTTAGGTTGAGTTAGCTTATCTAAACTCTAAACTTTAAATTGTATACCCTAAACTTTAAATCCTAAACCCTAAACAATAACTGTAACACTATCAAAATCCTAATTAACTCTAAACCCTAACCCTAATGAATCTAAACCCAATAATTAAGTAATTAACCCTAAACCCTAAACTTAAAACCTAATCCTTAACACTAAACCCTATACACCATACCCTTAAACCTTAACCTCATACCCTAAACCTAAACTCATACTCTAAAACCCTAAACCCTCTAAACTTAAAATCTAAACCTAACCCTAAACCCCATATCCTTAAACCATAAACTTATACCCTAAACCTAAACCCTAAACCCTAACTCTGACCCTATACCCTAAACCATCAAACCTAAACCCTAAGACCTAGATAAACTCTTAAACCTAACTTTATACCTAAACCCTAACTCTAACCCTAATCCCTAACCCTAAACCCTATACCCCATACCCTTAAACCCTACACTCATACCATAAACCTAAACCTAAACTCATACTCTAAAACCCTAAAGCCTAAACTTAAAATCTAAACCTAACCCTTAAACCCTAAACTCATACCCAAAACCTAAACCCTAAGCCCTATACCCCAAACCTTAACTATATCCCTAAACCATATACTCTAAACCCTAACTATAACCTTAAACCCTAAACTATCAAACCTAAACCCTAAGACCTAGATAAACCCATAAACATAACCTTATCCCTAAACCCTAACTTTAAGCCTAATCCCTAAACTCTAATTAACCCTAAACCTTAAAACCTAGACACTAACACCGATGATTTGTTTTGTGTCACTTGATCTACCCGTGTCATAATGTGACGAGGGCAAGATTAACTCCTAATAAATGAGAACTCTTGTTTCCAAATCATCATCAAACTGGTAAAATCTTCCCAACACTGAAGTTGGGATCTCCTCTGTCACAGTGTAACGAGCTTAGGGGTACAATAGAAATTAAGAGGCCAAATCTACGATTTAAAACAATAGAAATTAAGATAGATAGTCATTTAAATTTAAAACAACAATGTACTTTATTTTAGACATCTTTGTATTATTTCAATTCATGTAATACAATTGTATACTTTATCTTATGATTAATTCATGTATTATTGTTAGAGTCGGCAAAATTAGCCCAGCCCAATGGGCCGGCCCGACCAACCCGATATTATGGGGGGCTTGGGCTTCAATTTATAAGGCCCGAAAAAAATTGGGCATTTTTGGCCCGGTCCAATAGGCCCGTGGGCTAATTGGGCTCGGGCCAAAAAAGCCCGATTTTTTCGGGCCAGCCCAGCCCAGCCCGATACACTTTTATTAAGCTTTCAATCAAACAATTTTTGCTGCTTTAAGTGATCTTTTAGTGTTGTACATGCTGTGTACAAAACAAGTTTATGTGCAATGCTTTTAAAAATAAAGGGAACGGACAGGAGTGTAAATTATTTGGAACGGACAGGAGTGTATCTTCGAAGTCCAAGACTTGGTTATTTGAAGTCATGACGTTTATATTCAATGTTTCCAAGATTAATAAAGGGAACGGACAAGAGTGTAAATTATTTTTTTTAATTAATATGAAAATATCTCTTATATTTATGTGCAATGCTTTTAAAAATAATTAGAAAAATGTTTGCTTGAGGTTAATGCAAATTTTCAGTCAATTGTTTCTTATGTTTTTAATGTATTTTACACTCCTCCTGTCTACAAACAATTTATATAGTTGTATTTTCATCAAGATACGACTTATTATTTAGAGATTTTATTTGATAAATTGTAGACTTGTAATGAGTTGTGAATTTTTTTTATGTGATAACTTGTAAATTTTGTAAAAAATATGTTTTGGTAGAAATTTGGGCCAATATGGCCCGAAAGCCCAAAAGCCCGATGACTTATAAATGGGTTGGGCTGGGCTAGAGGTTTGAGGCCCGATGTAGTTTTTGGGCTGGGCTGGCCCGGCCCGATTTTATGTGTTGGCTCGATGGGCTGAGGCTGGGCTGGCCCAGCCCAGCCCATTGCCAGCTCTAATTATTGTTCATGTATGCTATTTGGTTTGAGTTAAATTATTCTTGTACTATTATTGTATTTAGACATGTCTTCTGGCCGAGGAGCTAACAGTAAGAGTAGACTAGGGAATGTCCGCCCCCTAGTGACTTCTATTACTGGGACACAGCCAGCACCATCTACATCTACACGTCTAGAGAATGTGGATTTTACGCAGGGCTCTCCTGCCACACCATTATCATCGGTAGCGACCTCTACCGAGGAGCCTTTGACTTTAGACTCGGAGGGTTAGATTATTGTTTCTATTGACCCTCGCTTACGACAGTCTACCAATTTACATTTTTTCCTTATATTATTTTATTTCATAGTTAATTTGTTGTATTTTCATATATAAGAATTGAAAATTGAATTTTTATCAGATTTTTAAGGGGCCTACCCTCAGCCCGCACGTTGGTTTGGAGATCTTCTTACTTCCTCTCATCATAAAGTTTGATTCTATTTGTGATTCTGTTTCTTCTATTTCTTGATTAGGTAAGGGATTATAATTGGAAAATGTTAAAGTCGTATTTCCTAGTCTATCTGTGTATGCTATGGCTTCATTAGGAGTGATGGTAGAAGGACTTGGCTGACTTAATATACTAATATTTCATTCTAATCCTGCTAACATTTCTGTGGAAAAGTCTTTGGGTTTTACCATTTTTATACCTTTACTGCTTATTATATTTACTATTTTATCTGTATAGACTTTATATTTTGTAGTTGATGTTGACGAACATCTTCCTAAAACACCTAAAGTAAGTAATAGATTGTCTCCTGATTCTACATTTTCGTATCCTTTAGTCTGAATGCCTATTTTAATATATTTTGTAAAGTCATTTATAGTTAATAAAAAATCTGGGCTACAATAGATTATGCCATTGTTATTATTCATATCTACTTCAGTGCTAGCTATCATACTCTTAGAGATATCTGATATTCTACTATCAAATATGGTAACTAAAGCTTTACATCCTAGATTTTTTCTAATTAAACCTTTAACACCTATGACTATTATTCCTAAGTGAATAAATTTAAATTTTTTCTTTTTTAAACTCTGTTCTCCTTCTTTAGTGATTATGTCTAAAATCTTTGTTTGATCTTTAATACATTGTATGGTAATTTCATTACTATTTCTATAGAATTGAGTAGTGTCATCAAAATATCCCTTATTATATAATATTTCTAGTTTAAGTAGTGCTAAGTCGTGAGTCTGAAATCTATTATAATCTCTTTCTGGATCTATTAATTCATCTAGTTGTACTTCATATTATTCAGTTTTACTAACAAGTCTATTAATAATATTTCTTGGGACTAGACTTAAACTTCTACGGTGCATTTCCATCTGGGGGTTCATAATCTCTAAAACTAAAGGGTTTTGAAGGCTGTGTATCAAATCTCTTTCTTGTAATTTTTTCTGTACCCGTTGGTTTTAAGGATAAAGATCCTATTTTTTCTGTAAGTAATTTTAAGTCGTCTTGAACCTGACTACTTGCTGTACTTTCTGGATATTTTTGTTTTTCTAATTTACTGTTAAAATTATTAAGTAAACCTTTTATTTCTTGTGTGTCTGTATTATAATCTCTTTGATTCCAGGTCTTCTGATAAAGCAGGTTTTGTATAAATCCTATTCGACTGTTAATTTCAAATAACTTATCTAATTCTGTGTCTATTTCTAATATTAAATCGTCTGACACTGTTTCTGAATTACTATTCCAAAGTCTTTCTCTTAAAAATTTTATTTTATCTCTTTGAATCTCTTTTAGTTGTGTGAACCACTCTAAAATTTAAGCAAGCTAAAAAATATTTTCTATCTTTTGGTTCTTTAATAAATTCTTTAAACCAACAACAACAACAACAACAACAATAATAACAATAATAATAACAATAATAACAATAACAATAACAATAACAATAACAATAATAAAATATAATAATAAAACAATAACAATAACAATAACAATAACAATAATAATAATAATAACAGTAGTGGTAATAAGTGAAAAAAAAATGGGAGAAGGAGCGTTGGTGTAACGGACAACGACGTGGGGAGAATAGTGGTTGACGGGAGGAGTTACGGGGGTGTAGCGTCTGTGTAATAATTTTCGAGAGCAAGTGAGAGAAACGGCTAACGGCTGGAAGATGTGAGGTATTTAGGTGGTGTATATAAGGGGAGGTATCCTCTTTGGGGTGAACTGTTGTCAGAACAAGTGAGAGAGAGGGAGCTGCAGAGAGAGGATCGTGCAGGGCGATTTGCAGAAACTAGTTGCCGGCGTGAACGAGGGAAGAAGGGAGTTCGGATAATTCGATTTTGAAGGTAAGTTTTAATATTTCCTCGGTATATTTGGGAATATAAGTATGATTATTAGGTAGACATTTACATCGTTCGTAATCGAATTGAAATAAAGATTTGGGTCTCTGTAAATCTGGAAAGTGGGAATCATTTAAATGATTCTAATAACAAGGGGGTTTGGAGGGGGGTTGTTGTCTGGGCGTGCAGGGTCGGAAGAGTGGAGAAAAGAGGAAAAAAAAAAAAAAAAAGAAGAAGAGGAAAAAAAAAAGAGAGGATACTGGTGTGTGTGTGTGTGTGTGTGCGCGCGCGCGCTGGTGGGGTGAGGGAGAGGAGCTGGGGAAAGAAAATGAAGAAGAAGAAGGAAAGAAAAGGACAAAAAAAAATAAAAAATAAAGTGGTGTCATGGTGGGGGCCGGCAGAGAAAGAAATGAAGGGAAGAAGGAGAAGAGAGGAGAAGAGAAGAAAAGAAGGGAAAGGAAAGAAAAGAAAAGAAAAGAAAAGGGGGAGATGGGTGCGGCAGTGAGGGGAGGTGGGGTAGACTAGGTGAGGGGGAGGTGTTGTCGGCGTGTGTGTGTGTGTTTTAAGTGTGTGTAGAGTTTGTGTGTGTGTAAAGTTTGTGGTGATGTGATTGTGGGCCAAAAGTTGGACTATTATGTATTGGGTATAGTTTGGGAGGATTTTGGCTAATCGTTAATAATGTTAATTGCACATGAATAAATTAGTATTTGTATGGTGCTAGATAATTGTGGTACTTTACTTATAAATTTAGTAGTATGATATAGTAGAAAAGCTAGATGATTTTTAAAAGAAAAGAGTTTTATTAAAGTAGTATTTAATTTTGGATTAGCCTATCTAATATTTATTAGTATAGTTGGGTGATTAGTATTTACGTTTTGAATTTAGGTTCCGTCGAGCTTGTGTAACGACTCTAGTACGTGTTAATTCGTTTTGCTACTATCAGGTAAGGGATTATACCTCTTTTAAGTATTTGAATTCTATTTCCATTCGATAGATTTCCTCTGTATTCTTGTTTTCAAACGTCATTTTATACGCTATACCCGACTCTTGTGTTGGTAATTATTTTAAACTCCGTCGCACTGTTTCTTTCTCAAATCATATTACGACTTATCGTTAGTCCTACGTACGAATATTTGTCTTATGAGAAATATCTTTTTGTGAAAACCATTCAATTGTGATATATCTCAACTTCGAATCTATGATGTACTTTATTGAAAATCTTACTATGATCACTAAGTCAAACAATCTATCACAGGGGGACTACGGTACAACGAGATATGAATTGTTACGAATACTTTACACCACCTGGTCCGTGGTACGGTTATTCGGATATACCCTTTTGTTTATACAAATTTGTGAATCATCAAAACTTTTTTGAAGTATTTGGTTTATTAAGGTCTTGAGACCACTTAAGTAATCGTAGTGTCCGCGAGTTGGACGCTATCTCCAACTGGTATGGGACGGTTGGCGGTAGCTGTACCTGTCGTAGTCATTTTGCAGTCTTTAGCTTTCATTTGGAATTCCTGTTTGCTCATATGATATTGTGAGTATCTGCGAGTTGGCCGTTGCTTCCAACCGGTATAGGACGGTTGGCGCTCGCTAGACCTCTCGCTATGTTTTTGTATCTCTTGTATTTCGTTTGAAATGTCGTATTGATATCTGTTATATTGCTTTGGACATTTGCTTCCTTGATCAAAGATTATTTCATGTTACGGATGATGGAGAGTCATCCCTTTTGTTATTTGATAGATAAACCATTTTGATTAATTATTTTTTCTTCGAGTCAACTCCTCCTTAGAAACTGGAGGGGTTATATATGAACTTGCTGAGCATTGTTCGCTCACCCTTTTTCCTAGTCTTTTCTTTCAGGACATAAGTAGGTAAGGAAATAACCCGTTTGGACAAGCGGACTTCGGCGGGGGCAGTAGTGGAATAAATATTATGTTTAAATTTTATATTTCGGTTCTGAAGTTTTGTAATGACTTGGGATTTGTTAAACTCTGTTAAGTTCGAGATTTGTAGTACTTCATCTTCGAAGTTTGATTATGTTGGAAAAGTTGTTAGGATGTTTAATTTCAATGGTTTTAATTACTACTTATTGGGAATAGCATAGTTGGTATTAATTGAACGGTGACGTGGCCAAATTGTGGGACCGGGATATCAGAACTGAGTTTGGGGCGTTACACACACTTATGTACATCTCTAAATGATTTGATTTGATCTAAATTGAATTTTTTTTTTTGCATCACGCTAGCATAAAGCCTCCATTTACAATTAGGATGCCTACACACAGCTAACAATCTTTTCCTTTCATTTTTTGACCCATTTTAAATCATAACCATTATTTGCAGCATATTAGGTTAACCAGTGCTTCAGTTGTACTATGCTAGCAAACCTCATTCCAAGGGTTGGGTACATGTGGTCCCATTTGATTGTAGGGTCAAAGACAGGGTAATGGGTCAAAATATCTACCTCATTGTCCTTTTCATCAACTATCAAAGTGAGGGGGGGGGGGGAAATCATAGTCACTAGAGTCCATATATTCACTGTGGTATCCACTGGCATCCACATTACCACCATAATTCCTAATCTGCTCCATGAAATCATCATTATTTACTGTTGGCATTGAATGAGTAACGTATTTGTAGGTTCGGTCACGTATTGGGTTCAACAAATGGTTCATTAACACTAGGTCACACTAACATCGGAGAGGTCACACTAACATCGGGGAGGGGGTCACATTTGATGTAGGTTGCGTCACATTAGGTGCAACTTTTTCTTATTCTCAATTAATTTCTCCCTAAAATAAACCACCTCATCTTCATGTTCACTTAAATGATCCAAGCTAGCCACATCATCTTCACTACCATCATAATCAAGATCCTCATCATCACCCTTGTCACTATCACTATTTACATCAAGATTCTCTATATTTTCATCCACAAAATTGTCATGTCAACATATATCTTTACAAGGCTATAATGTGACACTTTATAGTGTATTTTTTTCAATTGGCTTTTTGCAATGTGATTTATCCCTTCCAACACAGAAAAGGTAAAAGTCTCGCAAGGTATATCAAAAAAATCTGGCCACATCACCACCATCATAATGCCTATATGGACTAGTCCTAATTATCACATCATAGCGAATGCACAATGTTATAGTTTCAGACATTCTGCACGAAAGAAAAACCAAGAAATAAAAAATTACAATCGTACCTACACATGTCATATAAAATTGTCACAAATGTTACACTCTCATAGCAACAGTCCAAAACTATAGGCATAAAGAATGGGAAGGGAACCCCATTTTTGCAGAAAGTTAACGTGGAGAACAAAAATCTACAATATGTAGTAAACAATCAAATATATATATATATATATATATATATATATATTTGGGGGCGGGGTGGGGGGAGGGGGTTACCAACACAGTATGACAAACACAAACAAAAACCCTAATTTTTACACAAAATATATAAACAGTATGACAAATAAAATAAACAACATGACAAAGACCTTTTAATTTCAAAACCCCTTTGTAATGCCTAATCTTTTGACCACAAAATACGTTAATTCAAAAAGCCCTTATTTCAAAATGGACGAATAAAACATAGCAACATACATCAGAAAAGGGAGAAAAAATCATTCCAAGCGCGATTTTCACAGAACCCTAGGTATTCAATAAAGAACCCTAGCTTTTTTGAATTAAATACAAACAAAAATTATGGTTACCTAATTGTTGAAATAAACAAATTGCTTTGCAATCTTCAAGCAAACCTTTCTAATTTATCTTCTTCGATGAAGCTGCTTCAAAAGATCAAACCCCCTTTCTGAATTTGTTCCCTTGTGTGATGTAGTTTTGTGAATATTTCGTTAATGTTTTTTTCCCTCACTATTTCCCACCAAAAACGACTATCAAGTTTTGTGAATGTCAACATTTTGCATGCAGTGATCCGCATGCATATATTTCAAATTGAGCGCGATAAGCAAAGACTCAATTCGATGCATTATATAGATGGAACCAAGGCGAAGGAATAAAGAGTACTAATAGATAGCAGAGACGTGACAATGAAACAAAGTTCCCGAGGCAGTTCAACGGAAGATTTGCTAGGTCCTGCAAAATCAAACATAACCAAATTATAAGAAAACATATGAAACATAGTGAGTAATCTGGATAGGAGTACTTCACAACTGATCCAAACAGTGATTTGATGAGGAACCCGAGCCGTAAATAGAGTGATTTGATGAGAAACCTAATCCGTACTAATAGTAACGGCTTTTGTAAACGAGTGATTTGATGAGGAACCCAGCGAAACTGCACAAATTCTTCCAGACAGAGTACTTCACAACCGATCCGAAGCAGTGATTTGATGAGGAACCCGAGCCGTAAGAGTGATTTGATGAGGAACCCGATCCGTACTAATAGTAACGGCTTTTGTAAACGAGTGATTTGATGAGGAACCCGAGCCGAAACGCACAAATTCTTCCAGACAGGAGTACTTCACAACTGATCCGAAACAGAGTGATTTGATGAGGAACCTGAGCCGTAAACAGAGTGATTTGATGAGGAACCTGATCCGTACTAATAGTAACTGGCTTTTGTAAACAGAGTGATTTGATGAGGAACCTGAGCCGAAACCTGCACAAATTCTTCCAGATAGGAGTACTTCACAACTGATTGAAAAATAAAAGCAGGACTGAAAAATATCATCCCATGCAAGAAATGGGATGAAAAGATAAATGCTGAAGGGTTATCAACCGAGGACACCCTTCCAATACATTACAGTTTCCAAGAAAAGCAGCCTGCAAGAACCATCACCTCACTATTGAAAAATGCTTTGTCTATAAACAACTTCAAAATTTCTTTGAAATTAACTTCCTCAGTAACATGATACATTTACATAAAACTAAAATAACAACACACACACACACACACACAATGGAACAATATGTTCATCAATGTTGTTTGTAATTTGACATATTTATTTCTATATACAAGATCTCAACATGATTCTCTTCCTTCTTTCAAAAAAATCAACAGCTATTGTTCTCCTCAAGCATTGAAAGTTAAGAGACCATAAATGATTGAGCTACGCATGACTTCACCCATGCGTGCTAGACATCTTTCAAAGACTCCAAAACAGCCTTTGACGCCAGTTTCTCGGCCAACTTTTTATCGGCCGCGGTGCGAGTATCTTTATATATAATGCCATTTGCTTCAACTTCTATAGTAATCGATGACACACCATTATCATGTGTAACAGCTGCTTTCTTCTTAATGTAATGTGCCTTTTGACACAATTCATTCAGCTCTCTCACTGGATTCAATGTCATTGTCTCAGGTGTAACTAATGGCTCAAGTAAAGGCCTTATGCTTCGGAAGACAGCATCCTTATTGTATCCAGAATCAACAAAAACTGCCCCAGCTAGAGATTCTATTACATCTCCAAGTACCTGTTCCATTTCACACACACACACACACACAAAAATTAAAATTAAGATTGACAAATATCGTGTATATCCCAAGACTTCTAACCAGAAACAATGATAGGTCACCAAGGTCAGTTTTGCAAAGAGAGAAAATGAGGACACAGTGTTCTGATGAAAGTACAAGACATTCAATGCTTTACGGAGGCATTTCATTTATTTACCATGTTCATTTTAACCAACCTGCTACCTTTTCTTTCCTGATTCTAAGCTTCCTTCAGAATTGAGTAGAAATGTTCAATGTAGCTCCAAAGACAACACAAAATTGCGCAAATAAATTTCGATTCACAAATATAATAGGCAAACAGCATAAAGTTGATAACAATGTAATCTATGTATATATAAGTATATAAATATATATATATATATATATATATATACTCCCTCCGTTCCTAAATAATTGTCTTGTTTGACTGGGCACACGGATTAAGAAAAACTAGTTGACTCTATTATAAATATTAGTATGGTATGTACTTTCTTTTAAAGCCCTTGTGCATGTGGTCATTATTAAAGTAGGAAGAAAAAGTAAGGATTATAGTAGGAAGAAAAATAAGGGTAAAGTTGTAAAAGTGTTTTCTTAAAAAGGAAGGTTTATAAACAAGACAATTTTTTGGAACGGACAAAAAGGAAAAGAAATTATTTATTTAGGAATGGAGGGAGTGTATATATACACCAAGCCGGGGAGGAAAGTCAATCTACGAAAGAATATCTATTAAATCAACAATGTGATGACATATATACATCGCCAAGGATAAATAACATAATGTTCATTAGGAACAAGATGACCAATCCGCAGATCTTTAACACATTTTAAGAACTAGAAAAAGAAGCCAAATGAGGAATTTTTCAGGGTTTTTAACTAAATTACTGGTTAAATCAAGAATGAATGCAATTTTGTCTGATGAGGCTTCTACTTTGCTGGATTTGCTAATATTTGAGTTAAATTCTAGCCTGAGCCTACACGATTCTAATCTTCAAACATTTGCAATGTGATTGAGGAACAAAGCAACATATATAGTACGTAGTTTTCTAAGAGCACTATTTTGATAACAATATATGAAGGACTGACCTTAGGGAAAGTTGTCTCGGATTCCCAATCAAAAGTAGATGCCAAGGATAACTGCTCAAAGTTCTGTACAGTGGCAACTATATGCCTATGAAGCTCTTGAGATGCGTGGAGAAGGTGTTTGTGCAGCGCAGCCTTAATTGCGGACTTCGCATAACAACCATTGTTCACCGAAGAAGACCTTAGATCAGTCAACTGCCCAGGAGATAATCCAGGATACGTTTTGTACATGTGCATCGTTATGAGATAATCTAGCACAGCATCTCCAAGATACTCTAGACGCTGCATAACAAGAGAAGTTTTCAAGTTCAAATGTGCCCTAATTGCAATTGGAATAAACAGGCATTAGAAAACAAGAATTAAATTGGTTTGAAGAGAAAATGGGAAAGAAGATTTCATGTTAATTTTAATAGTGAAAGTGTAAAAAGAGCAGATTCCAATCTGTTGCATTACAGTTGCAATTTTCACTTTAGACATAAATTATGGTAAGTTAACTCAGCTAATTTCCTTTGACAAAGAATTGAAAGGTTGGAATACTTGAACAATATGGAAAATATAATAAAATATATTCTACCATCTCGAGCACAAGATAATTCATACACAACTCTCTTCAATTGGCATTTATGTTCAAGGCTATGTCGGAAAAAAAAAAAAAGTGTAATAATTCTAATATCCAGCATTTATCCTACCCAGCTCAAGCATAAGATGACTGTATTATATAACTCTACCATAGGTATTTAAGTTCGCGGCGCTGTAGGCATAAAACAGAACTAAGTCTAACATCATAACTACAAAACCAGCTTCTTAATCAATAAACAATGCTCAAGAATCTCAAAAACATTGAGATTACTACCTGGTAACATCTTGGAATCTCAGGTAGCATGTACGAACCATGAGTTAGAGCTTCAACAAGCAAAGACTTGTCATTGAATGAATAATTCAGTAAGGATTCTAAGTGACTGATATTAAGAAGCTTCTCTGGGTGCACTTGGAAGTTTCTTTCGTATGGTATATTGACAAAATCCACCTTTATACCAAGCCAGTCCATAAATGATAATGCTGCCAATTCACCTGCATAGCTAAGAAATGCACCAATTAATGCTTCAACAACATCAGCCACAGCCTTTCTTTTAACTTTCCTTCTTCCCCCACAATAGACTTTACTCGTAGTCGAAAGCCGTTCCTCCTCCAATACATATGCTTCAGAAGAAGTACCAGGAATGACCCACATCATGGGGTCAAAAGGCTCATTACGAATGAAGCCCTGGAAGTTGATAGTGAATGATTTAGAAATTAAAATATAGACATATGACTACCGATTTGAGATGAAGCAAGCAAGGAAACCAAAACTACTACATGGACTGCAGTTATTGAACATTATATAGATGAAATATAAGTTTGCTGGTCAAGGTGCACATCAGGGACATTTCAAGAAAAAGTTTTTAATCAATGGACAGTCTCGACTTAATTTATAGTGGTGGGAAATCAAGTGAAACACTGACAACTTGATAAATAGAAAACTAAATATAAAATCACGCCAACAAGTATTACTACTATTATAAAACGAATTATCTTCCGTGCCTTTCTCATTATATTAACAGCTCCTCCCTACTTTTAATGAGATTTACTTTTTCTTTTACTGTCCTCCCCAGCATATATACGTCCTAATATTTTTTTCTTTCTTCTTCTTTTCCATATGACGGAATCAAATTAATTCACAGTGCAAGCAATTCAACTGATGATACTCAAAATTGTCCATGACGATCCAAGGGTCATCTAAACAAACTTATCTAGGTATCATATTGGAGAATTTTGCACAGTTGACTAATACAGAAGACAACCAACCGTACCACCTTTGCTCAACTTTATAACAGCTTTTAATATAGTGACACAGAAAGTATGTCATTTTGTAGTTGATATTCTGAGGCCTAGGAATACAAGGATGCATTTTACTTTCGCAAAATATACTTAATGAAACCCAACTTTACAAAACTTCAGCACTACAAATATAAAGGTAATCCCTCCATCCCTTCACATTAGTAGAATCATCATCCAATACACCCCATCGATCACAACAAAAGAATATACCTGAAGTTTGTGGTCACACCCTAATTTGCATAATGCAGCATTGGATATTATTCTCTGCCTTCTGGCACTGAGGATACCCTCGTGCTGATTTTGATGTGTTTTGAATAACTGCTGACTAGTAGCATATTTAAGAAATGAGTCCCCAAGAGTCTCCAGTGATTCCAAATGAAATTTCTCTTGGCATTTCTTGGTAGTAATAGCTTCCAAAACCTGAAAAAAGCAGATCAGCTACCAGTAGGTCAAATCGAAAGTGCAACAACAAAAACACTTGCAAAAAGAAATTGCAACATTAATGAATAAAATGTACTAATTTAATTAATGAACAGATATTTCCATGCTCGGGAGAGAAAATAACAAACTATATGAATGAAGGTTAACCAGAACTTCTATCTTCAGAAATCAAATCAAAGAAGAGACATCGACAACAATGTCCGTGTATCTGTAAATATCAGTGCAAGCTGGGTGACCATAGATTCGTGCAAACAATCTTATCACCAGATTCACCCTCAATCAATTTACCACAACATTCGAGAATACTCTAGTACATGGTCTAGTACAGCATTCAACAGTATTACATGGTCTAGTACACCAATTTAGCAGATATAACAGTTAAAGGATTTAACAAATTAACATGTGGTAATAACTTAAGTACGAAAGCCCTAAATGTCAAATAAATTTAATAAATGCTCACAGGGTCCGAGTTGACATTGCTAAAAATAATTAAAAGCATGGCAAAGGCAATGTGACTTACCCTTATGGTTGGAATATCAACATTTTGTGTGCAGTGATGCGCTTGCATATTTTTCAAATTGAGCGCAATAAGCAAGGACTCAATCCGATGCATTACAGATGGAACGAATGAAAAAGAATAACAAGTACTAATAGATATGGGAGACATGACAACGAAACAAAGTTCCGGAGGTAGTTCAACGGATGATTTGCTAGGTCCTGCAAAATCAAACATAACCAAATTATAAGGAAACATATGAAACATTATTCTGTAGCACAGAGCAGCACATGCAACGAAGAATTGAGACATTTAACAAACTAGATGAGTTGTGAAAATAAAACACCACAGTAATCTTATTTACATATTTAAGGTCATTAAACATATATCATATTTGCAATGCAAGAGGAAAAGGCCTTACAAGAGTAGCATTCAGGGTACCTACAATAATTGAACTACTAAAACCTAGTTCATTTTTACTTTCATTTAGACAGGGAGGTATGACAGGAAACACGAAGTTTGAGGTCAAAAGTAGAGTTAGTCATCAATGAGTCTTATCTGTCTTTTGTAAACAGAGTGATTTGATGAGGAGAAAGGAGCTCAATTGATGGATGGTGCCGTATATCTAAACCTAAAGAGGGAGGGATAAGCCTCTTTCTGTGGAAGCTTAAACAGAATGGGAGGTTACTAGCTATGCTTCTGTGCATCCCTCATACCGTATAACCAACTGAAAGTGTCTCTGATGCACACCGATACCTAGGCAAAAGCAAAGGCATCTAAAAAGCCAAAGTCCCAACCCAAAGAAAGAGTTTAGCCAGCCACTTCTCTCAGATACGAGATCGAAAGATATGGTTAAGCGACCTAGAAGGGTAGCAGACTTGAAGGATTATTACACATTGACGTACGTACCTTTTTCAACAGAAAAGGTAGCATACACTCAATCGGGTTTTGAGATCTGGAAAATATGTAGATGCCATCAAGAATAACTATCAGAGGTGATGATGTGCCAATCGACCCTACCTGTTTAATAAGCCCGTACATTAAACCCAGATTACCACATCATCATCTCTGATAAGCAGGTTTAAACATCATTCAGATTGACACATCATCACCTCCTTTAGTTTAATTTGACGGCATCCACATTTTTTCCAAATTTAAAACCCAAGTGAAAGTATGCCACCCTTTCTGTCGGAAAAAAGTACTCAAGTCAATGTGTAAAAAAGCTTTAAGTACGCTACCCTTCCGCCTAGTTATTTCTCTAAATTTTTAACAATGCAGCTATAAACTGCCAACCATTCTTGAATAGATGAAACAAGTTTGAATATAATCCAATAATTTCTAAATCACGTCCATCATACATAGTTAAAATATACAGCCATACACCGTATCCAATTACCCGCACCCTATTTTCGGATCCTTTTGAGCTAGTATCCTAAACTTAAAGTTTTTCCCAAATCCAATTTCTAGACAAGCACCAGAATCTGTAGCCTATGCCTTCCTGTGGCAATGTGGGGTATTCGGTGTTCTGAGGTGTATTTGGACGGAGCGTAGCTCCAGGATCTTTAGGGATCAGTCCTTATCTCTGCCGCTGGACAGATTGGTCCTCATGGTTTCTCTTTGGGCGTCAGCCAGGGAAGGTTTTTCTTGGGTCTAGCTTCCGGAAATAAAGTGGGACTAGCCTAATCTTATTGTTTTAGTTTAATTTATTTTCCTTGTATCTTTTGCTGTGATGGACTTCTCGTCTATTTTTTATATTTCCTCTCCTTTAAATCTAACACAAATCTTTTCTCATAAACAGGGAAAAAAAAAAGGAAGTGCGTGCACCCAAGTCCTTGTAACACAGGATACATCCTGTAGATGCTGCAAAAGGTAAAAGGCTTAAGCAGCCACCTTAGAGTTGTGCCTGAGTACTAGGTCCAAACTAAGTTCACTCCTTCCAGAACAGGAAGTCGGTTGGTCTGACATGATGTAATAATTATATTATATATGAAAGACAAGCTCTCTTAATTGCACTCGTTTGTAAATGACACATATGTGACAATTCGTCTAACCTTTGTCCTTTTGTTCTCCACGTCCTTGAAGAAAATTCTGCACCATAAAAACCCGCCTTCCATTTAGAAATGATTCTCTTTCAAATTGCAAGTCAATGCCATGCCTGGAATTAGAAGGACGTAAGTTTTACATTACATATTAAATATTAGTACTCTGCACAGGACATATATAATCCTAAAGAAGTAGTATTAAACACAAGTATACTGTAGTAAACCATACAAATAAAAGTTACTTACTTCTTTTCATAGTATTGCTTGTAGGTCAAAGTTTCGCCATCCCTTACTTTTAAAAGAGAGTTTGCATTCAAATCATGCAAGGTTTTAGTGATGCAGTAATAATGACCATTATGGGGTGTGTATACCAAAGACTTTTCAAGCAAGCAGCTACACACCAAACCATTTTTGGTGTGCACTCGCGAAGAACAATGCATGTGATCGTGCAAGAGAATGTCGTGCGGAAACAACACAGAACCAACAGATTTCCAATCAATTATCAATGGCTTTTGATGTGATCTAGCTGATGGGAGCAAGAGATAATCAAATACTGCTCGATCGCTCTTCGCGTGAAATGCTTCTAAAACATCCTTCATCTTTTCGAGACTATGATTTAAAAGTACCCTAAACAAAGTGACTTGAAACCTCTGACACAAGAGAATCTGGCAAAATTATGGACACCAGTCAATAAATTTATATAATCGAATAAATCACAAGTCAAAATTGTGAAAGTGAATAAGAATGTCAACAAGATACATCACCTGCTCAGATGTCAGACTAACAACTCCAATGTATGTAACAACAACTGTGATGTTACCCCTGTTCGCTTCTAAATCAATGGTCAGGTGGTCATCAGCAAATTCTGTCTTAGTATTCAAAGCTAACACAACATCCTGTAATGGTACATCATAATCAAAATTCCTCCGCATCTCAACTATGTAGCAATAGTACAACTTAACAGAATCCCTGTCAGTTCGACTAACAAGCTCAGGTGGAATGTATTTAGCTTGTTCTTCAACAGAAGGTTCAGACCCTGTACGTTGAAATATTATTTAATAAATACAGGAAAAGGAAATCCGAAGATAGACTCACATTCAACAAAGTAAAGCGTGATCCTAAAGATGAGTATGCATATATACCAATTTCAACTGCTTCAGCTTCTTCCACAACAATATCGGGGACAAGGTTGTCGGTTAATGCACCCATCAAATGTAGTTGCTTGCATGCTTCTAGGCATGCAAGTTGCTTCAGCATTTTGAAATTCCCTGAAACACTAACTCTTGGCAATGGACAGCTTTTGGGAAAATAAATAATGCATGTTTCCAACTCCTTATCAATTACACATCTAGGAGAGGATTTAAAATACCTACGATGACAAAAAGAAAAGTAGGAGAAATGTATTAAGAAACCAAAGGTAAGTCACTAAATTAGAAATTAAAAAATAGTAAGTGAAAAGAATTCTAAAAACTAACCCATCAGAAGGCAGTTTCGAACAATAATAGTAAATCAAGGCAACGCTGGAACTCAGAGTAATGATAGCACCTGTAGTTTCAACTCGATACACGACCTCATTACAGAGTTCGCTATCAAGTGGTACACAAGGAAGAGAAGCATGGCGTAACGACTCCTGCCTCATAACATCTCCACTAGCAAGATAATTATTCACCCGGTTCAGTGTAGAAGCATCCCCACTACAGATCAGATTAAACAAAGAAAAAGTTACAGTTAAACCACCACGTATGTTTTGTAGCAGACAAATCATTCAGGCACCGTCAGCTAAACCTTTTACTTTTGTACTTAAGAATATTTGCGCAAATGAATCCATGAGCATGATAACTACTGCGTTTAAACAAACCCATTAACTCAGTTTCTGATGAATGAATAATACCTTTTCACCAACAAAAGAAAATCTGAGTTTGGCATCCGAGCTCGGCCTCGGGACTGAATGAAACTGCATACATTAGATGATAGATCGAATCTGATTACGAGATTGCAGCTCTGGACATCTAAGCCTTCTTCCAGAATTGACGTTGCAACAATGACATTCACCTACAGCATGTCACATGTTAACCTCTTCAACTGAAAACTACTGTGCAACTATCTTTAAGAATTAGAAACAGAGACGTACAGTTCCCTTACGAAACTCTTCAACAATTTTATTTTGAGTGTTGCCACTCTGTGACTGCAACCCAGCATTATTTCCAGTAATATATTCTGTTTGCCAACCGGTTAGCTGAGGAAGCAACTCCCGCAGTAAAGTTTGAATAACAATAGCAGCAATCACCCTTTCTACAAATATTATGCATCTCAAATCCTTCAAATCCCTATGTCATTAACACACAACATGTCACGTAAGAGGAGATTGGTGAATGTAATTGACCTTCAAATTACTGTATCATAAGGCCACTACGCATAAAAATCAAGTAGCAGCCAGTCAATGCTACACATGTTTTCCAGGATTTCTATGTTATGACTCATTCATAAATCTTAAAATGAAACTCCAAAAGATCACACAAATCAAACTTAAAATAGACACTATACAGAAATAAAATCAGGTAAACGTAACAATCATTATGATAATAGATTATAAATGGTCCTGTCAATTACAACTTGAACAGCCAAACAGTTTCATTGAAAAATGTGGGACATTAAAGTCAAAAGTACTAAACGGAAACCCATGGACGTTTAAATCTCAGTTTGCAGTAGCAATTTGTCATCCAATTTGTAGGAAAACATCATTTGAGAAAATGCTTCATGAAAATTCACTATGCAGACCTTGACCCTGCAAACGAGGAATCAATCAAATTCAGCAACCATGAAGACGTTGATTTACGCTTGGAGTCAACAGAGGGTTGCCCTTCTTTGGTAAATCATACAAGTAGGCATCCCACACAATCAGAAATTACTTTTATTTATCAGAAGATTATTGGGGGAACCAGAAGCAAAGAAATTTCACATCTTAGTTTATCTTTTGTAGACAAAATTAAAATGTCTAATTGAAACTTGGATACATCAATATGGTTCCCAATCAGTTATATCAAGGATACATTGTATGCCTGACAGCCTAGATTTTTCTAGGATGTTGATTCAAAATCCGTTCTGCGCACTTTGAACTTAGCAGGGGTAAACAGGTTTGATTTCAACAAGTACAACTGACTCTCATAATATTTATAAATTCAAGTTTAAGTTCCAGCATTGAAAGTTCCAAAAGAAAGGGAAATAAATGGTAATGTAATAAGATTTGAAAGACTGCATTACTATTCTCTTACAAACAAATGGCAATTCTTTGTTAAATAATTCTATAAATATAATCCATTTGAAGATAGACATATTGTTTAAGATCAAATGGCAAAATATGCATCAATTACACAGAAGCTCAACTTTGCAAGACCAACCAACCTGTATTCAACAAGAGATTCAAAAAGGCAAAGGACTTTAGTTGTAAGGTACCCAGCATCCACATAAGCTTTTATGTTCGAACGAACAGACATTTCTGGACCTTACACCCCAAAAGAAAAGAAAAGAAAAAAAAAGAATGGAGAAGAAGAAGAAGAAGAAGAGAGAGACGTAAGAATAAACAAAACTGGAGAAAGAGACAATTTTGAGCGCAAAGACTAACTACATTACCAGATGGTATGTGAGCAGAGAAAATCTTGTAAGCATCCGATATGAAATCCCGTACAATGGTCTCACCACAGACATCTAATTTTGTCCACGAAAAGATGTCAGTTCCCTCGCGCATCAAGGACTCTGCTGCCTATCGCAAACACAAGTTTGTTGGAGCCTTTTGTATCATTAGAAATTGCTAACAAAATATAAAACCAAAAACAGGCATGCGTACCTTCAGTGCCAACCAAGCACCAAGTTCACTCAAACAATAAAAGAACATCAAATATAGCTTATTTAATCTTTTCCTTGCAGATTCCATAGCAGACTCTGAGAGGTTCGAATTGTTGAGAGAAGATTTATGCTGGTATGAAATGAACATGCTCAGTGCTTTTACAATGAAAAGAACATATTAAAGAAATAAATATATAAAGCGTTAGAGAAAACATTAACAATAATGAACTTCGTAAAGAAGAAATAATAAAAGGCTAAAAAATATTAACCACCATGAAAAAGATAAACTATTAACTTATTTCAGCACCAGCATGCACATAAACTATGGATATGAGAGTTCCTAAAGCTACACATCGGAATTCAACAACACTTGATCTGCTTCGCTCAAAGAGTCCACTTTTGAAAGTCAAACTTTTTAAGGATTATAATAGAATTTCAAAAATATCCTTAGTTTAACCAGAAGGGTTAGTACAAGCAGTAGCAGGGTTTGCTTCCCAGGGTATCAACCAAGGTTCCAATCTTGAGGCAACACACCTGGGAGGTAATTTTAATTTTCAAATGCACAGGCTGTGTATGGGGGATGCGCCCTTGGATTCGCATGGGGCGGAGGTGATTTTAATTTTCAAAACTATATACACATACTTTTGGCAGGTATCAAAGAACATGAATACCTTTTCTATCAATCTGTTCAAATCATTCTCTAAACTTTTACATAATGCACAGGGAATCTCCACATGCTTGTAAATCTTCACCTTTGCAGTCGAGATTGGATTGTGCTCCGCTAAGACAGATTCACTAGCACACGTGTACACCTTCAACAAATTATAGCATACACTAGTCAATATCATTGAGCATATAGTTCAAGAGAAAAGATGGAATCTATCAATAGACTCCAAAGATCATTCAAACAATAAGTGCACATATGAACTCTCTATGAAATGTAAAAACTGCCAAGCAAACAAGAAGCTTTATAGATAGGTATCTAAAGTCAATTGCAGTAAGATGTTATATCAGGAAGTAACCTTTCTGTTACCAGATTAACACTACAAAATTTGAAGGACCCCAAATACTAATCAAACATGACACCCAAAAAACATACATATGAACTCTATCCATTATGTGATATCTAACAAGCAAACAAGAAGATTAATAGAACAATATATAAAGGAAATTGTTTAGTAGAATGTTATGTCTGAACTTAAAGTTAATCTTCCCATCATTGATCAACTATATAACACAGAAATTACGCCTGCAAAAACCAACGAAACGCTGAATATCAAAAAATATCATGGGGAGAGATCATTGAATGTTTTTCAAAGGTTCTTTAGATTCTCAGTATACCACTTCCACCTATACATGAGATTCTTCCCCCTTGGACCAGTGCTTAGTTTTATTTCTTTTAACGAGAAAACTATTATTCACATTCAAAAAACGAAGATACATCTGCACAAGCATGGAACTATATACAACTATCAGATTTATATTATGAATTACTATGGAGCTTTAGAATAATCATGAAATCAGATTTATATTATGCATTATTATGGAGCTTTAGAATAATCATAAAGTACAAATTACAAAATTGCCTCATTTATAGTAAATAATCAATATGTCCCTCCCCACTCTCTCAAGATCAATAACAGATTACTGGACGGACTTTATTCATTTGCAGGACATAAAATACCATGGTGGTATTTGATACAGCAAGAAGTTATATATATATATATATATATATATATATATATATATATCAGAAATAGTGATATAAACAAAGAAAGAATGTAACTCACACAAATTTATACAAAATTACCTAACCATGACCAGGAATCCCTTTGTCTTTTAATCATTGTGTATAACATTTACCAACCTTTGAATTCATTAAATTCTCAAGTTCAGATATCTGCTTCCGATAGGACAACTCTGAGCTTGAACCTAGAGCATATTAAACTCATTACATTCAGCTTTTCAAGCCACTTGGCAAACTTATACAAATAAACAAAACTCAATAATAAACAAAACAATCAGAATGAACTGGATCTTGCATACCTTTAGCCTTCACAGGAGAAGCAGTCATTCCAAATACCCTAGGGAGATGAGTACTTTTAGAAACTAACTGGGGGTGATAAAATTCCTGCAAACACAACAACAGCATCAGATCAGTGACCATTAAATCAAAATTAATGTTCAAAGAAAGGAAAAAAAAAAGGATTACAAAATAATATGCATTCCATCTAAGTAAACATAGTTATAAGAATCTTCATTATATCAACATTATTAATGTTACTTTTACAGCCATGATCAAGAGGAATGGTACTGCCAAGGCTACCACTCATTCAGCAGGTGATGCTACTTTAACAATGTCTTATGCTCACATTGAAAAAGTTAAAGAAAAACTAGAGGTTTTTCCACATGAATCAGGTTTAATTGCAGTTAACAAATTTTCCAGTTGCCCACAAGTCCAGACTCCAGACTGATATTAGTCAATGACTCTCAATGTCCATTACAGAGTTTGATTTTTGCGTAATGTGGTTAGGTATCTTCACATCATTTACGATATCAGTCCAGAGAAAGCAAATACAAATGAATAACAAAAGCAAGAGAAAAAGAGCATTCAACAGCATTATCAGAGTTCATTTTACCAGAAAATGCAGTGCAAAAACATAACTCACCGTCATAATGCAAGCATAGGAGTATCTACCTCTGGCATTGTGACATTCATCAAAAATTAGAACTTTAATCGTGTCAAGCTTCAAAAAGCTATGTCTCAGAGCGCGAAGTAAAATATCATGCGTCATGACAAGCACCTGACAGATGAACCCAACAAGTAGACATGTAAATTGTTACTCAAGGTCGGCCATAGCCACTCAATAGTGATTCTATTCTAAATTGTTACTCAAGGTCGGCCATGGCCACTCAGTGATGATTCTAATTGTTATTCGAGATCAGCTAGGGTCACTCAATAACGATTCAGCTATTACCCAAGGTTGGCCTTGGCCACTTGGTAATGGTTCCAAACTATTAAAATAGTTAATTAAGATCCCAAGCTAAAGCACGGGAAAATAATTATAAAATTTAAGAAAAATCAAACTTGTCCCCTTTTACTTTCCTAGCTAGAAGAACCTCAATGGAAACTGGTCGAAATAATTTATGGAGTAATTTATAAATTTAATAGTACATTAACAATTAAGCTATAGGGGATCTCCAAGTTTCATAGATTCACCCGAATCTGGAATCAAATCTGCCAAAGCCATCAATCTAAGATATGAAGGCAATGACACAAGTAATTATTCGATGCAAGGCAAAAATCAGATTGTACCACATGATCATCACAATCAAACTAGAATATATCGGAATTAAGGAATTATGAATGTCCAGATGCAAACGACTGGTTGGTTTTAACGAGCTGTGACACTACCAAGGATATTTGTATGAGTTAATACTTTCGGAAATGACTTCTCTTCCCGCTTAGGTTGCACGCCACACAAAAGAACTACTACTTATAAAGAAACGCTTTAAGGGTACAGTATTTTGCCTTGAGCATAGAGACAGTGAGGGAATTCTCATTCAAAACGCCATCCAGCTTAACCCTGAAGGCTAGCTTCCCCATGTCCAAACAAACATACACAGTTAGGTATTTTTGACCAGGTCCAAATTCTTTCAAACAACTCAGGCTGAATCACCCAAGGGTACGTTATCACCTGATAATAAGAATCATCAAAGCATAAACATGGTACCTCCAAAATCACCTCTTTAATATTTGTACATAGATATCTGGTTGGTGGTTCTTGAAGGACGATAGAAGCTGTTGAAACCCAACTATTTTGGATGAAGAGCTTGAAAATGTTGAATAGTCCACAATCAGCTTATTGTTCAAAAAGCCAGTCGTACTTGCTGCTTGAATCCTTCCAGCCTCATTTTTCCTCAAATTAATTGAGGTAAATGGCAAGAACCTCACCTTGCAATTGAATCCTCTTAATCCACATTATGACCTTAATTTCCTCTTAAGGGAAAACAAGTTGTGATTTGTGAAACAAATTGACTTCAAAGTCTCAGCTTCTGAAATAGAAGTATCATAGCAGGGCCCTATCGTGATGTGAGTGATGATCATAGTTTCTCGCTAGTAGGCTACCTATGTCGCCGCTTCATTCCATCTCTATCACAATCTGCAAAAAATGGATTCAAGATCATTGTTATGAACTGGAAATTAAGAACGAGATGCAGGCCTAAAACTCGATTAAGTTTCTCAAACTAAAGTAACAATCTTTGACTGCAAAGTGGAGAGTCATTTCATACATGAATTTACAAACAAAATAGCTTTTTCAACTGAATTGTGTTAGCGTAATATACTTCTAGACTTCAAGCTAGATTACTCACGCCCCCCCCCCTCTTACCCCTCAAGACGTCCCATTATAATCTATTATGCCTTATATCAAATTATATTATCTTTTTGGGAAACTGGAAGATGTATTGGGAACTATCATACCAACCCAATATGTTGAGTAGTTACAATTTAGTAAATACCCTATTTCTCCATGGAATTCAACTGAACCTTGGAAGATATGCATCATTGTTCCCTACTATGATGTTTTAGCTCTTCATGCGGAGCTTTATTCTCCTCTGCATGACCTGCTGAAGATCAGTTACCAAGGACAACAGCCAGTTCATCTCTAGCACAGACGTTCATTATCTAATTCAATTTTCCATTGTCCTTCAATGCAATTTCCACTTCAAAAAGCAAACACTATGAAGCAAACATATATTCAGGTAGAAACCCAGCCAGCTTTAGCTGCCCATCTAATTCTTCCAGCAGCAAGCTAATTTCCCAAGTGGAGTGATGAGACTTATCAGAAGCTGCAAACTGATGAATCCTCCTGTCTATTTCAATCCAACTGGATCCCGGGCATCTCTTTTCTACTCCATGTTCCTTCATATTTGCCCTCACTCTAGCAACTTCGCTCCATCTGTTTGCTTCAGCAAACATGTTAACCAAAAGAGTGTAATATCCACTGTTGTTTGGCTCCAAAATTATCAACTGTCTTACAGCAACTTGAGCAATCTCCAGGTTCTTGTGAATCTTACACCCACCTAGTAAAGCACCCCAGACCACAGAATTTGGCTTCATTCTCATGCTTCTTATCAATTCTAATGCATCATCCAGCAGGCCAGCCTTGCATAAAAGATCAACCATGCACCCATAGTGTTCAATTTCAGGAGGGATGAAAAAATCGCGAGTCATGCTGAGGAAACTCTTTCGTCCCTCTTCAACTAGTCCTGCATGTGTGCAAGCACTAAGAACGCTGACAAAAGTAACATTATTTGGCTTTATGTTATCCTTCACCATCTTCTTAAACATTGCCAATGCTTCATTGGCATACCCATGAACCGCAAGCCCTTCAATTACTGAGTTCCAACAGAACAGGTTTTTGTCCCTTAGTTTAAAGAACACCACAAGGGCTCTATCCAAGCTCCCACACTTAGCGTACATATCAACCAAAGCAGACCCAATATAGACATCAACATCAAAACCATTTTGCATGACATAAAGATGTATTTCCTTTCCAAGGTTAAGAACCCCAAGGTGTGCGGAAGCTGAAATAACACTTGCCATGGTCACTTCATCAGGGCCAATCCCATTGTTTTTCATATCAATAAAAACCAATAACGCTTCTCGATACTGCTTGTTCTGAGAGTAGCAATTAAGCATCGTTGTCCATGAAATTAAGTCCTTTGCGGGCATCTTCTTGAACAAGAACTCAGCAGACTCCACATCCCCTATTCTAGAATACCCATCAACTACAGCATTCCACGAAGCCGTATTCCTTTCAGACATCTCATCAAACAATCCCCTCGCACAATCCATATCCCCAGCTCGGGCATGAGCCGAAATCATAGTAGTCCATGCAAAACTATCTCTTTCAGGCATTTCATCGAACACCTGTCTCGATTCAACAATTCTACCCAAACTTGAGTAAAAATCAATCAAAGCAGTCTGAACATACAGGTGCGAACTAAAGCCAAATCTCCAAATTTGTCCGTGAACAGATTCTCCTAATCTTAAAGCAGATACCAGCGCACACCCTTTGACAATTGACGAAAATGTATAACTGCTGGGACAAATTTGAGCTTTCAACATGTCTATATAAAACTCAAGAGCTCGAAATGGGGAAAAAGAATGAACAAAGCCTCTTATCATCGCATTGTGCACAAAAACGTTGGGGTTCTCCATCTGGGTAAAGGCTTGAACGGCGTAATCTGTTCGATGAAATGTTGTACAGACGGCGATGAACTGGTTCATCACGAAACAGTCTTGGTTTGAATTGTTCTTGATCATGAAGGCGTATAGACATTCTAGTTGTTTCACGTTTGAACAGTTTTTCAAATGTTGGGCGATGGATTGGTTGTGGGTTAGTTGGGGTACAAGCCTTGGGACTGGAAAATGGTTAAAGTTAGTTAGAGTCTTGAGCATCGTTGTCTGCTAAAAGCAACCGGTTAAGCAGACACGTAATGACAGTGGCATTGCCATAATGCCCTTTCTTTATGGGTAGTGCTATTCCCACCCCCCGTTTTTGCTGAGTATACCCCCCTTTCATTATTACAAAATTGCCACAATTTTAAAAGACTATATTACCCTTAAAATTTTTAAAAATCTTAAGATACTGTGCAGCCCCCGCACGCCCTAAGGTATGTGCGGCGGACAGCACGCGCCTAAGGTATGTGCGGCGGACTGGTCGCACATTCTTAGGTGTGCGGCATGAGGCGCACACTACGCAGTTTTCTCAAAAAAATTCAAAAAATTATTAAAAAATTTAACCAAAATGTGTGTTTCAAGAAAGCAATAGAAATGGGTTGAATATTTCTCTCCATAATAAATGTCCCATTTTTAATGTTCCTATATTGCTTACTGTAAAAAATATATATAATTTTTTTTTTGAGTTTTTAAACTCAACATCAACAGTTTCAAATTGGTTGTGGAGCTGGAGCATCTTACGAGAATCAATATTGTGTGTGAATCACTATATATTTTCCAGAATTAATATTGTGTGTGAAAGAGAGGGGTGAGGCGAGGGGAGAGGGCGGGGGGTGGAGAGAGAAGATGGAAATGGAGAAGGGGAAAGAAGAGAAACGAGAAGAGGGGAAAGAAGAGAAAGAGATGGGTTAAAGGGTAAAATAGGAAAATAAGGGGGTATACTTAGTAATATAGGAGGTATAGAATTTAAAAGGGGGGGTAAACTTAGTAAATGGGTAGGCTAAGTAATTTTGGGGGTGGGAATAGCAACACCCTTTCTTTATATTTTATTTTATGTCATTGCAAATTTTATTTTATGATAAGAATAAATATTGTGAAAATAATTACCCGATTATTAAATACTTCATTCGTTCCTAAATAATTGTCTTTTTTTTATTTTTAAAAAAAATTATTTTGTTTTTAAACCTTCCTTTTTAGAAAAATATTTTTAGCACATTATCCTTATTTTTTTTCCAACTTTAATTATAATCACATGCACAAGAGTTTTAAAGGAAAGTACATACTCCATCCGTCCCTTAATTACTGTCTTGTTTGACACGGCACACAGATTAAGAAAAAACAATTGACTTGATTATTAATATTGATATAATGTGTAATTTTTTTTAATGTCCATGTGTATGTGGTCTATAATTAAAGTAAGGGAAAAAGTAAGGGCAAAATAGTAAAAGAGATGTCCTAAAAAAGAAAATTTTCAAACAAGATAATTATTTTAGGATGGACAAAAAAGCAAAGGAAGACAATAATTTAGGGACGGGGGAGTACTATACTAATATTTATAATATAGTCAATTAATTTTTCTTAGTCCGTGGAGGGAGTACAAACATAATATTATGTACACAATGCATCCAACTTAGTACTCTCAGGTACACTCAAAGAGTCACGATTTGAAAAATTTTATAACTAAAGAATATATTAATAATATTAGAGTTTATCATAATTACAAAAAGATTTAAGCATAATCAAGATGGTTACACTGATGTGGAAGATAAAGTTGAAAAAGTTACAATGATCTTGCATACCTTTAACCATTTTGATTAATTATTTTTTCTTCGAGTCAACTCCTCCTTAGAAACTGGAGGGGTTATATATGAACTTGCTGAGCATTGTTCGCTCACCCTTTTTCCTAGTCTTTTCTTTCAGGACATAAGTAGGTATGGAAATAACCCGTTTGGACAAGCGGACTTTGGCGGGGGCAGTAGTGGAATAAATATTATGTTTAAATTTTATATTTCGATTTTGAAGTTTTGTAATGACTTGGGATTTGTTAAACACTGTTAAGTTCGAGATTTGTAGTACTTCATCTTCGAAGTTTGATTATGTTGGAAAAGTTGTTAGGATGTTTAATTTCAATGGTTTTAATTACTACTTATTGGGAATAGCATAGTTGGTATTAATTGAACGGTGACGTGGCCAAATTGTGGGACCGGGATATCAGAACTGAGTTTGGGGCGTTACACACACTTATGTACATCTCTAAATGATTTGATTTGATCTAAATTGAATTTTCTTTTTGCATCACGCTAGCATAAAGCCTCCATTTACAATTAGGATGCCTACACACAGCTAACAATCTTTTCCTTTCATTTTTTGACCCATTTTAAATCATAACCATTATTTGCAAGATATTAGGTTAACCAAGCTTCAGTTGTACTATGCTAGCAAACCTCATTCCAAGGGTTGGGTACATGTGGTCCCATTTGATTGTAGGGTCAAAGACAGGGTAATGGGTCAAAATATCTACCTCATTATCCTTTTCATCAACTATCAAAGTGAGGGGGGGGGGGGAATCATAGTCACTAGAGTCCATATATTCACTGTGGTATCCACTGGCATCCACATTACCACCATAATTCCTAATATGCTCCATGAAATCATCATTATCTACTGTTGGCATTGAATGAGTAACGTATTTGTAAGTTCGGTCACGTATTGGGTTCAACAAATGGTTCATTAACACTAGGTCACACTAACATCGGAGAGGTCACACTAACATCGGGGGAGGGGGTCACATTTGATGTAGGTTGCGTCACATTAGGTGCAACTTTTTCTTATTCTCAATTAATTTCTCCCTAAAATAAACCACCTCATCTTCATGTTCACTTAAATGATCCAAGCTAGCCACATCATCTTCACTACCATCATAATCAAGATCCTCATCATCACCCTTGTCACTATCACTTGTTTACATCAAGATTCTCTATATTTTCATCCACAAAATTGTCATGTCAACATATATCTTTACAAGGCTATAATGTGACACTTTATAGTGTATTTTTTCAATTGGCTTTTTGCAATGTGATTTATCCCTTCCAACACGAGAAAAGGTAAAAGTCTCGCAAGGTATATCAAAAAATCGGCCACATCACCACCATCATAATGCCTATTGGACTAGTCCTAATTATCACATCATAGCGAATGCACAATGTTATAGTTTCGACATTACGCACGAAAGAAAAACCAAGAAATAAAAATTACAATCGTACCTACACATGTCATATAAAATTGTCACAAATGTTACACTCTCATAGCAATCCAAAACTATAGGCATAAAGAATGGGGAAGGGAACCCCATTTTTGCGAAAGTTAACGTGGAGAACAAAAATCTACAATATGTAGTAAACAATCAAATATATATATATATATATATATATATATATATATATATATATTTGGGGGCGGGGTGGGGGAGGGGGTTACCAACACGTATGACAAACACAAACAAAAACCCTAATTTTTACACAAAATATATAAACAGTATGACAAATAAAATAAGAGAGTTGCTATTTGAACCCACACATTTGCTTAGTACACCCACCAACAAAATTTACGAAAATGCCATTATAAATTTAGACTTAAATACCCTTATTGTTACTAAGTACACCCCACCCCTTTTTTATCTAATTTCAATAATACTTAGTACACCCCCCCAAAATTTTAAGTACACCCCTAAATTTTGAGCGTTCAAACTCAAACTTTTCTTCCTCATCTTCATTTTCTTCCATCTTCCAACTTCCATCCTACTTCAAACCCTAAATTCCACCTAATACATCCACATTGCTCCTAACAATGGAAAAACCAGTCAAAGGGACCAATTATGTAAGTATTTCATCTCATTTCATGTCTTTAATTGCAATTTTCTTCAATTTTTTCGAGTTTTTCTGGGTGTCGTGTTCGGCAATGGATCATGGAACATTGTACAGACTGTTCGGCACCCTTGCCGAACATGTTCTAATTAGTCCGGCTGGCACCAACCGAAATTCCTTGAAGTAGATCGGCAGGGGTACCGAACACTTGAATATATGTTCGGTATGGGTACCGAACGGTTATAATGTTGCTCGGCAGGGGTACCGAACAGTCCACTTTGTGTTCCATGGGTACCTACCGAACAGTATGTTTATTTATTTGCTAATTAAGTCTTGTTATTGTAATTGTTAACATGATTCAAATACGTTGTCTTCGGAGGGCAGTGTGATTGGCCCCGAGGAAAATCAGATCATTCCGTATCAACCTGAAGTTGAAAACAATGTTGAAGACATTGCCATGGATTTCACCGAAGTTTTCACGACGCATGAATTGTTTTCATCTCGTGAGCTTATGTTTGATTGGGTGCGTGCTAGGGGACAGGAGCATGGCATTGTCATAATAATCAGCAGGTCGGACAGTGGTACAACTAGTTGCAAAAGGGCTCGAATGTTGATGACTTGTGAACATAGTGGCCATTAGCATGAAAAGAAAAAGGTTGAGGCACTACCATCAGCATCAGAAAATGTCGAATAGGCTAATGCTAATGTGAGCAAACGAAAGAGGAAGAGAGAAACTGGTACGAAGAAGTGTGGATGTCCTTTTCGCTTGAGGGAAAGCGTTATCGCTAATGAATGGCAATTAGAGATTCAATGTGGTGTGCATAATCATCCAACTGCGGAATACTTAGAAGGCCACTCATATGCTGGGCGATTATCAGTGGAAGAGGAGGAATATGTAGTTGATTTGTCACATAACAATAGTAAACCGAAAGACATTTTGTTTGGTTTAAAACAAAAATTTGAACAGAATAAGTCCACAATCAAGACGATCTACAATGCTCGTACGAAGAGTAAAGTTACTGAGCGTGATGGCCGATCAGAAATGCAACAGCTTATGTTTCAATTGAAGAAGCATGGGTATTTATATCATGATCGGCACTGCAAGAAGACTAATACTGTAAAGGATATTTTCTTTGCTCACCCGACGAGCATTGATTTATTGAAGTGTTTTCCGAAGGTCATCTTTATGGATTGTACTTACAAGACAAATAGGTACAAGTTACCTTTGTTGGAGATTGTTGGTGTGACATCGACACATATGACTTTCTCTATTGCAGCCGTGTATTTGGAGTCTGAGAAGGAAGACAACTATACGTGGGCATGCACAATATTGAAGTCCTTGATGCATCAATCTGAGCTACCTAGTGTTATTGTTACTGATAGAGAAAAGGGTTTGATGAATGCAATTGAGCACACTTTTCCCTCTTCGAGACATTTTCTTTGTCGGTGGCATATTAATAAGAATGTCTTGGCAAATTGCAAGAAAATTTTCCGAAAAAAGGAGATGTGGGATTCATTTATTGCAGCTTGGAATGTTTTAGTGGTTGCAGATACTGAGGTAGAGTTTGAGCAGTTCCTCAGCAGCCTGCAATCAAACTTCAAAGAATATCCATCTGCTTTGAAGTATGTCATCGAAAATTGGGTAGTGCCGTACAAGGAGAGATTTGTTGCTTGTTGGACAAATATCGTCATCCATTTTGACAACACCACAACAAACAGGTATATTCACTTCAATGTATATTGATTTCTATATGTCTTAGATAAAGATGTGCTTTGAACCAATGCATTTCTGATTTCAGAGTGGAGAGCCATCATGCAGCGTTGAAAAGACAGCTCGGATCCAGCCAGGGTAACTTCGATACTTGTTGGCAACAGATTCACACGCTCCTTGAGACGTCACACAATGCAATAAAGCAATCATTTGAGAAGAGCAAGAATATAGTTCAACATAAATACAAATCAATTGTATTTATGTCTCTGCGAGGTATGGTGTCAATACATGCATTGAACAAGATTTATGAAGAAATGAGTGGAATCGGTGAAGATCCTGTAGACCCTCTGTTGTGTGGTTGTTCATTGAGAAAGACTTGTGGATTGCCATGTCGTCATGAGATTTTCGAGTATGTGAGATCGAACACACCAATTCCCCTTGAAAAGGTTGATTCATTTTGGAGAAAATTAGATATGATACCACCTAAGGGAGATGAGGTTGTTGGTGTGAGGGAGGAACTAGAAGTTAAAATGACTCATTGCGTTGACGAGTTTGTAAAAAACTTTAGAGACGCCCAGACGGAGGATAGACTGTTAATGTTGAAACGATTGATGGAAGCCTCGAATCCAAACAACACCATTGGTGATACCTGGACCTCGAGTCCAAACTCGTGGTCGTCCCAAGATTGCAAAGCCTAGGTTGTCCAAATCAACAAAACGGGATCCTAGCGCATTTGAGTATGTCGAGGCCATTGATCAAGGTAGTTGTTCGCCGGCTGAAGAACAACTCGTTACCTACGAGGTTGGTCCATCATCTAAACGTCCTACATTCACGACCACGAAGACAAAGATTCCGGTAAATACTTTTAATTTTTATATTTAATTAATTAGTCATATTTAATATTAGTTTTCATAAAGTATATTGACGTCAATTTATCTTTTTCAATAGGTTGTCCGCCGAACCACCCGAGCCGCAACTTCGATGGTTATATTCATCTACTACCACCAAAATTTAAAGATTTTATTGAAGACACTAAGAATGTTCTTGGGATGGGCATTGCGGTTTTCGCGCAATAGCTGAATTAGTTGGATATAAAGAAGAGGATTGGGGTAGGGTTCGAGGTGACCTCCATCATGAGTTGTCGAGCCACTTAGACTTCTACGCACGTGTTTTCAACGAACATGGTATGGTTGATAAGGTATTGAAAAGTCTCGACTACTACGAGGTGACACCGAAGAAATATTGGTTTTGTAACCCATATATGGGTTACTTGGTTGCATCATTCTATAATGTTGCCTTTGTTAGTTTAGATAAGAGAATGTCAATCATGTACCTACCTTTGAGAACCGAACCCCATCCAATCCAAAATTGATATGTACCGGTTGCGTGAACAGAGACCATTATATCCAGGTACGCAAACATCTATTTATATAATGTGTAATTTATATTAAAACAACACTTTATATTGCCCTAAATGACATATATGTATTTCTATTGAAGGTGTTCTTGCGCGAAGGTGCCCCATTGCCTCCGGTGACAACATCTTGGGAAACGAATCGGTTACAATGTGCAGCTCCTTGGAAGGATATTTTTAAAGTTCAATTAGATATGTACGATGTTGAAACGATTGATGGAAGAAACAGTCGCACTACGGATAGTAAAGATACTATCGTTGATGTAAACTAAACATTGTTGATGTAAACTAAACTTTGTTTGGAATGTTTTTAGGCTAGTTTATATCGTAGTTGATTGTAGTTTGATGTAAACTAAACTTTATGGTATGGTTGATGGTAGTTTCGATGGAAATAGTTATGTTTGATGTCAATATTTCGTTGTTTTTTTTTTAGTTTGCCAAGAACTTGTTTTTGGGTTGATGTTCAAGTTAAGCAAAAAAAATTCAAACTCAACACACTTTCGGTAGCACTACCGAAATACTCTTAAACAGTTCGGTGGGGTACCGAACAACTCTTAAACATTCGGTAGGGGTACCGAACGGTTCGGAGGCTACCGAGCAGTTCTTAATTGGTTCGGTGGGGGTACCGAACAGTTTGTAAACTGTTCGGTTGATGGCTACCGAACAGTATGTAAACTTGCAATTTTTTTTAAAAAAATTTACACCAATCACAAAACATAAAGTATCATAATGCTATGGTTATATTGTCCAAACCAATCATACTTAACATTCATTAAAATGACGCTAACATAATATAACATAAAAATTTACATCAATTATCATAACAAGTTACATCAATTCTCATAACAAGTGACATCAAAAGTTACATCAAAAGTTACATCAAATAGTTACATCAAATAGTTACATCAATAGTTACATCAAAAGTTTCTTTGTCAAATGTTAATCAATTTCGTCGTCTCCTACGACGAGTCCCGCCAGTAGATGTACCCGCCTCGTCACGTCCAGAAGTAGATGGACCCGCCTCGTCTCGCCCTCCGGTAGAAGGTCCCGATTCGGACCTCCCACTATCATATAAGTCATGTCCAATACATCCGCCAATTCATCCGCTGTCATCGCCCGATCCCCTAACCTCCATCTCTGCACGGGAGGTTGTACTAAATTCCGTACAGACGTAATCATCTCCCATGCGTCAGGTACTCGAGCGGGAGATGTCACGGTAAACTGGGGGGACCGTCTCTCGGGGTTTTGAACCAACGGATGTGAATGTGCGTTGTACCACTGCATATAGTCAGGGGCACACTCCCATGGTAGTTGAGCAATATTGCCAAGACGATCAGCAGATAGGACGTGACTATCCCAAACAGTAAAGTATGGTACAAGGGCGGGAGGGTAGACAAACTCTTCTTTTCCCATCGACATGGACATCGCGGCGATCGGTGTACATGGAATCGTCTGTACATAACCGAATTGTCTAAGAACTCGGTCCGGATGGTATGGTTCCACAACATTGCACGCCACTAAACATCCATGATATAACGAGACGGCGGGAAATGGATGTAACTCCCTAAAAAGACCCGTATAGGGCATCCAAATTACCTACAATAACCACAGAAAATTAATTTAACATACATGTGTTATAAAATAAAAAGAAAACTAAATTAAATAGCACTCACATCATTGGCCTTAAGGACGTCAAGACGCTCTCGGTATTGGATCAATTTTTGCATCGAGGCACCAACTTTTCCTTGTGGTAACCACCTCATTGCAAGTGGGTATTGAACCCTGTAATTTGATCGATATGGAGGCCTAAAAGCAGGAAAATGCTCGTATATCCAAGCCTACATGCAATAAAACAGTTTCGATCAAATATACTATGGTTCCATAACATATGACTTTCTCTAATGTTTGAATGTAATGAACTGAAAATACAAGTATGTTACCTCCAATAGCGTCGAATATCCCGCCATCTGCTTTGTCTCAGCTCGAGACGCTTGCCCTAACTGTCTATACAAGTACGCAAGAGTTGCAGCCCCCCAGGCATACGTATCCACGCTGGTCAGGTCATCCAGAAACTCTAAATAGCTCGTGTTCACCCGTGTCCCACTCTTGTCATCGAAAAGAGTGCAACCAATAGTGTACCACAAATATGCTCTGGCTGACCGAGCACAGGCAAAAGGATCATCAGAGGTACCCTCTTCCTGGAATCTCTCACGAAGCCACTCTAACTTTATTGATGGCCCCCTAGCACCATGCATCCCAACGAGCGCTTCAGAGAGATGCACTCCTAAAATATTCGCAACCTCCTGAGGTGTAAATGGCACACTCCGCCTAGATAACAGTGGTTGCCCAGACACATTCAGTCCTGTCAGACAATACACATCATCAAGTGTAATTGTCATCTCTCCAAAGGGCATGTGGAAGGTATTGGTCTCTGGATGCCACCGTTCCACAAATGCCGAGACAAGGACTTTATCCACTTCTGCATAAGAGCATCTGGATGACACATTGAGGCCCGAGCTATTGACAAAATTCTTCATTACTTCACTACAGTTATTCCGAATCGCCCACTCTTCCTGTTTGGTAGTGTGATTTAAGCACTTCAACAATGCTCGCTCTTCCCCATTCCATATACATGCCGCTACATGGTCATTGAAGGTCGTGAGCAGCAATGGAACTTGTGGCCCTCCAGGAAACGGGACAAATGCCTCTTCTTCTTCATCCTCATCCTCCTCATCCTCATCCTCATCCTCAACAGGGCCTCCTCTTTCATACTCATGTTGTTCCTGTTGTTCTTTGTTGTAGAAGAAATTGTTGTTGTTGTTCTTTGTTGTAGAAGTACTTGTTGTTCTTCTTGTAGTTGTTGTTGTCGCAGTTCTTGTAAATGTTCTTCTTGTTGTTGAGCTTCTTGTTGTTGTCTTTGTCTGTGAGCCCTAGCTGAAGCCGTAGGTCTTCTTCGCTGATATGTATTGATTTCTGCAAATATTAAATTTGTATTAATGATCAACAAAGGAAAAAAAAATATATTCAATAACACACTGTTCGGCACCCTTGCCGAACCAACATTCTACTGTTCGGTACCCATGCCGGACAACTCCATGTCTGTTCGGTAGCCATGCCGGACAGTTCCAACCCAGTTCGGAACCCTTGCCGAACTCACTGGGAGTTGTTCGGTACCCTTGCCGAACTCCACCTTTTCTGTCCGGCTATCCAGTGCCGAACAGTCCCCTCGAAAAAATGCAATTTTTACAACAAAACTTCCTTTAAATTGTATTTTTTTCAACAGAAATATGCAAAAAAAAATGGAATGTAACTATGACCTAACAAAAATTAAACACATATATTCAAAAATATATAGCATTTTAACCTAGAATATAAAGACGAGATTCACACATCTATTGTCTTCCATTGTTGCTGTTGAAGTTGAAGAAAGCTGTTTGAAGTTTGAAGAAAGCTGTTGTTGTTGTGTGCTTGTTGCCATGGGTTGATGTTGCCGTTGTTTGCGATTGCCGTTTGTATGCGTGGGGTGTGAGCGGGTCTTTCAAACAAGGGTATATGGGTGTAGGGTGTGGGGTGTACTTAGCAAACAAGGGTATAAGGGTGTAGTGTGTGGGGTTTACTTAGCAATATTTTTAATATTTTGGGATAAATATTATAAAGGGTATAATAGGTAATTATGGTGGGGTGTACTTAGTTTTTTGAGGGATTGAAAATAATGGGGGGGTGTACTTAGTAAATGGGTGTACTAAGTAATTTTGTGGGTTCAAATAGCAATTCTCATAAAATAAACAACATGACAAAGACCTTTTAATTTCAAAACCCCTTTGTAATGCCTAATCTTTTGACCACAAAATACGTTAATTCAAAAAGCCCTTATTTCAAAATGGACGAATAAAACACAGCAACATACATCAGAAAAGGGAGAAAAAATCATTCCAAGCGCGATATTCACAGAACCCTAGGTATTCAATAAAGAACCCTAGCTTTTTTGAATTAAATAGAAACAAAAATTATGGTTACCTAATTGTTGAAATAAACAAATTGCTTTGCAATCTTCAAGCAAACCTTTCTAATTTATCTTCATCGATGAAGCTGCTTCAAAAGATCAAACCCCCTTTCTGAATTTGTTCCCTTGTGTGATGTAGTTTTGTGAATATTTCGTTAATGTTTTTTTCCCTCACTATTTCCCACCAAAAACGACTATCAAGTTTTGTGAATATCAACATTTTGCATGCAGTGATCCGCATGCATATATTTCAAATTGAGCGCGATAAGCAAGGACTCAATTCGATGCATTATATAGATGGAACCAAGGCGAAGGAATAAAGAGTACTAATAGATAGCAGAGACGTGACAATGAAACAAACGTGACAATGAAACAAAGTTCCCGAGGCAGTTCAACGGAAGATTTGCGAGGTCCTGCAAAATCAAACATAACCAAATTATAAGAAAACATATGAAACATAGTGAGTAATCTGGATAGGAGTACTTCACAACTGATCCGAAAGCAGTGATTTGATGAGGAACCTCGAGTAAAGAGTGATTTGATGAGGAACCTGATCCGTACTAATAGTAACTGGCTTTTGTAAACAGAGTGATTTGATGAGGAACCTGAGCCGAAACCTGCACAAATTCTTCTAGACAGGAGTACTTCACAACTGATCCGAAACAGAGTGATTTGATGAGGAACCGAGCCGTAAGAGTGATTTGATGAGGAACCTGATCCGTACTAATAGTAACTGGCTTTTGTAAACAGAGTGATTTGATGAGGAACCTGAGCCGAAACCTGCACAAATTCTTCCAGACAGGAGTACTTCACAACTGATCCGAAACAGAGTGATTTGATGAGGAACCTGAGCCATAAACAGAGTGATTTGATGAGGAACCTGATCCGTACTAATAGTAACTGGCTTTTGTAAACAGTGATTTGATGAGGAACCTGAGCCGAAACCTGCACAAATTCTTCCAGATAGGAGTACTTCACAACTGATTGAAAAATAAAAGCAGGACTGAAAAATATCATCCCAAGCAAGAAATGGGTTGAAAAGATAAATGCTGAAGGGTTATCAACCGAGGACACCCTTCCAATACATTACAGTTTCCAAGAAAAGCAGCCTGCAAGAACCATCACCTCACTATTGAAAAATGCTTTGTCTATAAACAACTTCAAAATTTCTTTGAAATTAACTTCCTCAGTAACATGATACATTTACATAAAACTAAAATAACAACACACACACACACACAATGGAACAATATGTTCATCAATGTTGTTTGTAATTTGACATATTTATTTCTATATACAAGATCTCAACATGATTCTCTTCCTTCTTTCAAAAAAATCAACAGCTATTGTTCTCCTCAAGCATTGAAAGTTAAGAGACCATAAATGATTGAGCTACGCATGACTTCACCCATGCGTGCTGGACATATCTTTCAAAGACTCCAAAACAGCCTTCGACGCCAGTTTCTCGGCCAACTTTTTATCGGCCGCGGTGCGAGTATCTTTATATATAATGCCATTTGCTTCAACTTCTATAGTAATCGATGACACACCATTATCATGTGTAACAGCTGCTTTCTTCTTAATGTAATGTGCCTTTTGACACAATTCATTCAGCTCTCTCACTGGATTCAATGTCATTGTCTCAGGTGTAACTAATGGCTCAAGTAAAGGCCTTATGCTTCGGAAGACAGCATCCTTATTGTATCCAGAATCAACAAGAACTGCCCCAGCTAGAGATTCTATTACATCTCCAAGTACCTGTTCCATTTCACACACACACACACACACACAAAAATTAAAATTAAGATTGACAAATATCGTGTATATCCCAAGACTTCTAACCAGAAACAATGATAGGTCACCAAGGTCAGTTTTGCAAAGAGAGAAAATGAGGACACAGTGTTCTGATGAAAGTACAAGACATTCAATGCTTTACGGAGGCATTTCATTTATTTACCATGTTCATTTTAACCAACCTGCTACCTTTTCTTTCCTGATTCTAAGCTTCCTTCCGAATTGAGAAGAAATGTTCAATGTAGCTCCAAAGACAACACAAAATTGCGCAAATAAATTTCGATTCACAAATATAATAGGCAAACAGCATTAAGGTTGATAACAATGTAATCTATGTATATATAAGTATATAAATATATATATATATATATATACTCCCTCCGTTCCTAAATAATTGTCTTGTTTGACTGGGCACACGGATTAAGAAAAACTAGTTGACTCTATTATAAATATTAGTATGGTATGTACTTTCTTTTAAAGCCCTTGTGCATGTGGTCATTATTAAAGTAGGAAGAAAAAGTAAGGATTATAGTAGGAAGAAAAAATAAGGGTAAAGTTGTAAAAGTGTTTTCTTAAAAAGGAAGGTTTATAAACAAGACAATTTTTTTGGAACGGACAAAAAAGGAAAAGAAGACAATTATTTAGGAATGGAGGGAGTGTATATATACACCAAGCCTGGGGAGGAAAGTCAATCTACGAAAGAATATCTATTAAATCAACAATGTGATGACATATATACATCGCCAAGGATAAATAACATAATGTTCATTAGGAACAAGATGACCAATCCGCAGATCTTTAACACATTTTAAGAACTAGAAAAAGAAGCCAAATGAGGAATTTTTCAGGGTTTTTAACTAAATTACTGGTTAAATCAAGAATGAATGCAATTTTGTCTGATGAGGCTTCTACTTTGCTGGATTTGCTAATATTTGAGTTAAATTCTAGCCTGAGCCTACACGATTCTAATCTTCAAACATTTGCAATGTGATTGAGGAACAAAGCAACATATATAGTACGTAGTTTTCTAAGAGCACTATTTTGATAACAATATATGAAGGACTGACCTTAGGGAAAGTTGTCTCGGATTCCCAATCAAAAGTAGATGCCAAGGATAACTGCTCAAAGTTCTGTACAGTGGCAACTATATGCCTATGAAGCTCTTGAGATGCGTGGAGAAGGTGTTTGTGCAGCGCAGCCTTAATTGCGGACTTCGCATAACAACCATTGTTCACCGAAGAAGACCTTAGATCAGTCAACTGCCCAGGAGATAATCCAGGATACGTTTTGTACATGTGCATCGTTATGAGATAATCTAGCACAGCATCTCCAAGATACTCTAGACGCTGCATAACAAGAGAAGTTTTCAAGTTCAAATGTGCCCTAATTGCAATTGGAATAAACAGGCATTAGAAAACAAGAATTAAATTGGTTTGAAGAGAAAATGGGAAAGAAGATTTCATGTTAATTTTAATAGTGAAAGTGTAAAAAGAGCAGATTCCAATCTGTTGCATTACAGTTGCAATTTTCACTTTAGACATAAATTATGGTAAGTTAACTCAGCTAATTTCCTTTGACAAAGAATTGAAAGGTTGGAATACTTGAACAATATGGAAAATATAATAAAATATATTCTACCATCTCGAGCACAAGATAATTCATACACAACTCTCTTCAATTGGCATTTATGTTCAAGGCTATGTCGGAAAAAAAAAAAAAGTGTAATAATTCTAATATCCAGCATTTATCCTACCCAGCTCAAGCATAAGATGACTGTATTATATAACTCTACCATAGGTATTTAAGTTCGCGGCGCTGTAGGCATAAAACAGAACTAAGTCTAACATCATAACTACAAAACCAGCTTCTTAATCAATAAACAATGCTCAAGAATCTCAAAAACATTGAGATTACTACCTGGTAACATCTTGGAATCTCAGGTAGCATGTACGAACCATGAGTTAGAGCTTCAACAAGCAAAGACTTGTCATTGAATGAATAATTCAGTAAGGATTCTAAGTGACTGATATTAAGAAGCTTCTCTGGGTGCACTTGGAAGTTTCTTTCGTATGGTATATTGACAAAATCCACCTTTATACCAAGCCAGTCCATAAATGATAATGCTGCCAATTCACCTGCATAGCTAAGAAATGCACCAATTAATGCTTCAACAACATCAGCCACAGCCTTTCTTTTAACTTTCCTTCTTCCCCACAATAGACTTTACTCGTAGTCGAAAGCCGTTCCTCCTCCAATACATATGCTTCAGAAGAAGTACCAGGAATGACCCACATCATGGGGTCAAAAGGCTCATTACGAATGAAGCCCTGGAAGTTGATAGTGAATGATTTAGAAATTAAAATATAGACATATGACTACCGATTTGAGATGAAGCAAGCAAGGAAACCAAAACTACTACATGGACTGCAGTTATTGAACATTATATAGATGAAATATAAGTTTGCTGGTCAAGGTGCACATCAGGGACATTTCAAGAAAAAGTTTTTAATCAATGGACAGTCTCGACTTAATTTATAGTGGTGGGAAATCAAGTGAAACACTGACAACTTGATAAATAGAAAACTAAATATAAAATCACGCCAACAAGTATTACTACTATTATAAAACGAATTATCTTCCGTGCCTTTCTCATTATATTAACAGCTCCTCCCTACTTTTAATGAGATTTACTTTTTCTTTTACTGTCCTCCCCAGCATATATACGTCCTAATATTTTTCTTTCTTCTTCTTTTCCATATGACGGAATCAAATTAATTCACAGTGCAAGCAATTCAACTGATGATACTCAAAATTGTCCATGACGATCCAAGGGTCATCTAAACAAACTTATCTAGGTATCATATTGGAGAATTTTGCACAGTTGACTAATACAGAAGACAACCAACCGTACCACCTTTGCTCAACTTTATAACAGCTTTTAATATAGTGACACAGAAAGTATGTCATTTTGTAGTTGATATTCTGAGGCCTAGGAATACAAGGATGCATTTTACTTTCGCAAAATATACTTAATGAAACCCAACTTTACAAAACTTCAGCACTACAAATATAAAGGTAATCCCTCCATCCCTTCACATTAGTAGAATCATCATCCAATACACCCCATCGATCACAACAAAAGAATATACCTGAAGTTTGTGGTCACACCCTAATTTGCATAATGCAGCATTGGATATTATTCTCTGCCTTCTGGCACTGAGGATACCCTCGTGCTGATTTTGATGTGTTTTGAATAACTGCTGACTAGTAGCATATTTAAGAAATGAGTCCCCAAGAGTCTCCAGTGATTCCAAATGAAATTTCTCTTGGCATTTCTTGGTAGTAATAGCTTCCAAAACCTGAAAAAAGCAGATCAGCTACCAGTAGGTCAAATCGAAAGTGCAACAACAAAAACACTTGCACAAAGAAATTGCAACATTAATGAATAAAATGTACTAATTTAATTAATGAACAGATATTTCCATGCTCGGGAGAGAAAATAACAAACTATATGAATGAAGGTTAACCAGAACTTCTATCTTCAGAAATCAAATCAAAGAAGAGACATCGACAACAATGTCCGTGTATCTGTAAATATCAGTGCAAGCTGGGTGACCATAGATTCGTGCAAACAATCTTATCACCAGATTCACCCTCAATCAATTTACCACAACATTCGAGAATACTCTAGTACATGGTCTAGTACAGCATTCAACAGTATTACATGGTCTAGTACACCAATTTAGCAGATATAACAGTTAAAGGATTTAACAAATTAACATGTGGTAATAACTTAAGTACGAAAGCCCTAAATGTCAAATAAATTTAATAAATGCTCACAGGGTCCGAGTTGACATTGCTAAAAATAATTAAAACCATGGCAAAGGCAATGTGACTTACCCTTATGGTTGGAATATCAACATTTTGTGTGCAGTGATGCGCTTGCATATTTTTCAAATTGAGCGCAATAAGCAAGGACTCAATCCGATGCATTACAGATGGAACGAATGAAAAAGAATAACAAGTACTAATAGATATGGGAGACATGACAACGAAACAAAGTTCCGGAGGTAGTTCAACGGATGATTTGCTAGGTCCTGCAAAATCAAACATAACCAAATTATAAGGAAACATATGAAACATTATTCTGTAGCACAGAGCAGCACATGCAACGAAGAATTGAGACATTTAACAAACTAGATGAGTTGTGAAAATAAAACACCACAGTAATCTTATTTACATATTTAAGGTCATTAAACATATATCATATTTGCAATGCAAGAGGAAAAGGCCTTACAAGAGTAGCATTCAGGGTACCTACAATAATTGAACTACTAAAACCTAGTTCATTTTTACTTTCATTTAGACAGGGAGGTATGACAGGAAACACGAAGTTTGAGGTCAAAAGTAGAGTTAGTCATCAATGAGTCTTATCTGTCTTTTGTAAACAGAGTGATTTGATGAGGAGAAAGGAGCTCAATTGATGGATGGTGCCGTATATCTAAACCTAAAGAGGGAGGGGATAAGCCTCTTTCTGTGGAAGCTTAAACAGAATGGGAGGTTACTAGCTATGCTTCTGTGCATCCCTCATACCGTATAACCAACTGAAAGTGTCTCTGATGCACACCGATACCTAGGCAAAAGCAAAGGCATCTAAAAGCCAAAGTCCCAACCCAAAGAAAGAGTTTAGCCAGCCACTTCTCTCAGATACGAGATCGAAAGATATGGTTAAGCGACCTAGAAGGGTAGCAGACTTGAAGGATTATTACACATTGACGTACGTACCTTTTTCAACAGAAAAGGTAGCATACACTCAATCGGGTTTTGAGATCTGGAAAATATGTAGATGCCATCAAGAATAACTATCAGAGGTGATGATGTGCCAATCGACCCTACCTGTTTAATAAGCCCGCACATTAAACCCAGATTACCACATCATCATCTCTGATAAGCAGGTTTAAACATCATTCAGATTGACACATCATCACCTCCTTTAGTTTAATTTGACGGCATCCACATTTTTTCCAAATTTAAAACCCAAGTGAAAGTATGCCACCCTTTCTGTCGGAAAAAAGTACTCAAGTCAATGTGTAAAAAAGCTTTAAGTACGCTACCCTTCCGCCTAGTTATTTCTCTAAATTTTTAACAATGCAGCTATAAACTGCCAACCATTCTTGAATAGATGAAACAAGTTTGAATATAATCCAATAATTTCTAAATCACGTCCATCATACATAGTTAAAATATACAGCCATACACCGTATCCAATTACCCGCACCCTATTTTCGGATCCTTTTGAGCTAGTATCCTAAACTTAAAGTTTTTCCCAAATCCAATTTCTAGACAAGCACCAGAATCTGTAGCCTATGCCTTCCTGTGGCAATGTGGGGTATTCGGTGTTCTGAGGTGTATTTGGACGGAGCGTAGCTCCAGGATCTTTAGGGATCAGTCCTTATCTCTGCCGCTGGACAGATTGGTCCTCATGGTTTCTCTTTGGGCGTCAGCCAGGGAAGGTTTTTCTTGGGTCTAGCTTCCGGAAATAAAGTGGGACTAGCCTAATCTTATTGTTTTAGTTTAATTTATTTTCCTTGTATCTTTTTGCTGTGATGGACTTCTCGTCTATTTTTTTATATTTCCTCTCCTTTAAATCTAACACAAATCTTTTCTCATAAACAGGGAAAAAAAAAAAGGAAGTGCGTGCACCCAAGTCCTTGTAACACAGGATACATCCTGTAGATGCTGCAAAAGGTAAAAGGCTTAAGCAGCCACCTTAGAGTTGTGCCTGAGTACTAGGTCCAAACTAAGTTCACTCCTTCCAGAACAGGAAGTCGGTTGGTCTGACATGATGTAATAATTATATTATATATGAAAGACAAGCTCTCTTAATTGCACTCGTTTGTAAATGACACATATGTGACAATTCGTCTAACCTTTGTCCTTTTGTTCTCCACGTCCTTGAAGAAAATTCTGCACCATAAAAACCCGCCTTCCATTTAGAAATGATTCTCTTTCAAATTGCAAGTCAATGCCATGCCTGGAATTAGAAGGACGTAAGTTTTACATTACATATTAAATATTAGTACTCTGCACAGGACATATATAATCCTAAAGAAGTAGTATTAAACACAAGTATACTGTAGTAAACCATACAAATAAAAGTTACTTACTTCTTTTCATAGTATTGCTTGTAGGTCAAAGTTTCGCCATCCCTTACTTTTAAAAGAGAGTTTGCATTCAAATCATGCAAGGTTTTAGTGATGCAGTAATAATGACCATTATGGGGTGTGTATACCAAAGACTTTTCAAGCAAGCAGCTACACACCAAACCATTTTTGGTGTGCACTCGCGAAGAACAATGCATGTGATCGTGCAAGAGAATGTCGTGCGGAAACAACACAGAACCAACAGATTTCCAATCAATTATCAATGGCTTTTGATGTGATCTAGCTGATGGGAGCAAGAGATAATCAAATACTGCTCGATCGCTCTTCGCGTGAAATGCTTCTAAAACATCCTTCATCTTTTCGAGACTATGATTTAAAAGTACCCTAAACAAAGTGACTTGAAACCTCTGACACAAGAGAATCTGGCAAAATTATGGACACCAGTCAATAAATTTATATAATCGAATAAATCACAAGTCAAAATTGTGAAAGTGAATAAGAATGTCAACAAGATACATCACCTGCTCAGATGTCAGACTAACAACTCCAATGTATGTAACAACAACTGTGATGTTACCCCTGTTCGCTTCTAAATCAATGGTCAGGTGGTCATCAGCAAATTCTGTCTTAGTATTCAAAGCTAACACAACATCCTGTAATGGTACATCATAATCAAAATTCCTCCGCATCTCAACTATGTAGCAATAGTACAACTTAACAGAATCCCTGTCAGTTCGACTAACAAGCTCAGGTGGAATGTATTTAGCTTGTTCTTCAACAGAAGGTTCAGACCCTGTACGTTGAAATATTATTTAATAAATACAGGAAAAGGAAATCCGAAGATAGACTCACATTCAACAAAGTAAAGCGTGATCCTAAAGATGAGTATGCATATATACCAATTTCAACTGCTTCAGCTTCTTCCACAACAATATCGGGGACAAGGTTGTCGGTTAATGCACCCATCAAATGTAGTTGCTTGCATGCTTCTAGGCATGCAAGTTGCTTCAGCATTTTGAAATTCCCTGAAACACTAACTCTTGGCAATGGACAGCTTTTGGGAAAATAAATAATGCATGTTTCCAACTCCTTATCAATTACACATCTAGGAGAGGATTTAAAATACCTACGATGACAAAAAGAAAAGTAGGAGAAATGTATTAAGAAACCAAAGGTAAGTCACTAAATTAGAAATTAAAAAATAGTAAGTGAAAAGAATTCTAAAAACTAACCCATCAGAAGGCAGTTTCGAACAATAATAGTAAATCAAGGCAACGCTGGAACTCAGAGTAATGATAGCACCTGTAGTTTCAACTCGATACACGACCTCATTACAGAGTTCGCTATCAAGTGGTACACAAGGAAGAGAAGCATGGCGTAACGACTCCTGCCTCATAACATCTCCACTAGCAAGATAATTATTCACCCGGTTCAGTGTAGAAGCATCCCCACTACAGATCAGATTAAACAAAGAAAAAAGTTACAGTTAAACCACCACGTATGTTTTGTAGCAGACAAATCATTCAGGCACCGTCAGCTAAACCTTTTTACTTTTGTACTTAAGAATATTTGCGCAAATGAATCCATGAGCATGATAACTACTGCGTTTAAACAAACCCATTAACTCAGTTTCTGATGAATGAATAATACCTTTTCACCAACAAAAGAAAATCTGAGTTTGGCATCCGAGCTCGGCCTCGGGACTGAATGAAACTGCATACATTAGATGATAGATCGAATCTGATTACGAGATTGCAGCTCTGGACATCTAAGCCTTCTTCCAGAATTGACGTTGCAACAATGACATTCACCTACAGCATGTCACATGTTAACCTCTTCAACTGAAAACTACTGTGCAACTATCTTTAAGAATTAGAAACAGAGACGTACAGTTCCCTTACGAAACTCTTCAACAATTTTATTTTGAGTGTTGCCACTCTGTGACTGCAACCCAGCATTATTTCCAGTAATATATTCTGTTTGCCAACCGGTTAGCTGAGGAAGCAACTCCCGCAGTAAAGTTTGAATAACAATAGCAGCAATCACCCTTTCTACAAATATTATGCATCTCAAATCCTTCAAATCCCTATGTCATTAACACACAACATGTCACGTAAGAGGAGATTGGTGAATGTAATTGACCTTCAAATTACTGTATCATAAGGCCACTACGCATAAAAATCAAGTAGCAGCCAGTCAATGCTACACATGTTTTCCAGGATTTCTATGTTATGACTCATTCATAAATCTTAAAATGAAACTCCAAAAGATCACACAAATCAAACTTAAAATAGACACTATACAGAAATAAAATCAGGTAAACGTAACAATCATTATGATAATAGATTATAAATGGTCCTGTCAATTACAACTTGAACAGCCAAACAGTTTCATTGAAAAATGTGGGACATTAAAGTCAAAAGTACTAAACGGAAACCCATGGACGTTTAAATCTCAGTTTGCAGTAGCAATTTGTCATCCAATTTGTAGGAAAACATCATTTGAGAAAATGCTTCATGAAAATTCACTATGCAGACCTTGACCCTGCAAACGAGGAATCAATCAAATTCAGCAACCATGAAGACGTTGATTTACGCTTGGAGTCAACAGAGGGTTGCCCTTCTTTGGTAAATCATACAAGTAGGCATCCCACACAATCAGAAATTACTTTTATTTATCAGAAGATTATTGGGGGAACCAGAAGCAAAGAAATTTCACATCTTAGTTTATCTTTTGTAGACAAAATTAAAATGTCTAATTGAAACTTGGATACATCAATATGGTTCCCAATCAGTTATATCAAGGATACATTGTATGCCTGACAGCCTAGATTTTTCTAGGATGTTGATTCAAAATCCGTTCTGCGCACTTTGAACTTAGCAGGGGTAAACAGGTTTGATTTCAACAAGTACAACTGACTCTCATAATATTTATAAATTCAAGTTTAAGTTCCAGCATTGAAAGTTCCAAAAGAAAGGGAAATAAATGGTAATGTAATAAGATTTGAAAGACTGCATTACTATTCTCTTACAAACAAATGGCAATTCTTTGTTAAATAATTCTATAAATATAATCCATTTGAAGATAGACATATTGTTTAAGATCAAATGGCAAAATATGCATCAATTACACAGAAGCTCAACTTTGCAAGACCAACCAACCTGTATTCAACAAGAGATTCAAAAGGCAAAGGACTTTAGTTGTAAGGTACCCAGCATCCACATAAGCTTTTATGTTCGAACGAACAGACATTTCTGGACCTTACACCCCAAAAGAAAAGAAAAGAAAAAAAGAATGGAGAAGAAGAAGAAGAAGAAGAGAGAGACGTAAGAATAAACAAAACTGGAGAAAGAGACAATTTTGAGCGCAAAGACTAACTACATTACCAGATGGTATGTGAGCAGAGAAAATCTTGTAAGCATCCGATATGAAATCCCGTACAATGGTCTCACCACAGACATCTAATTTTGTCCACGAAAAGATGTCAGTTCCTCGCGCATCAAGGACTCTGCTGCCTATCGCAAACACAAGTTTGTTGGAGCCTTTTGTATCATTAGAAATTGCTAACAAAATATAAAACCAAAAACAGGCATGCGTACCTTCAGTGCCAACCAAGCACCAAGTTCACTCAAACAATAAAAGAACATCAAATATAGCTTATTTAATCTTTTCCTTGCAGATTCCATAGCAGACTCTGAGAGGTTCGAATTGTTGAGAGAAGATTTATGCTGGTATGAAATGAACATGCTCAGTGCTTTTACAATGAAAAGAACATATTAAAGAAATAAATATATAAAGCGTTAGAGAAAACATTAACAATAATGAACTTCGTAAAGAAGAAATAATAAAAGGCTAAAAAATATTAACCACCATGAAAAGATAAACTATTAACTTATTTCAGCACCAGCATGCACATAAACTATGGATATGAGAGTTCCTAAAGCTACACATCGAATTCAACAACACTTGATCTGCTTCGCTCAAAGAGTCCACTTTTGAAAGTCAAACTTTTTAAGGATTATAATAGAATTTCAAAATATCCTTAGTTTAACCAGAAGGGTTAGTACAAGCAGTAGCAGGGTTTGCTTCCCAGGGTATCAACCAAGGTTCCAATCTTGAGGCAACACACCTGGGAGGTAATTTTAATTTTCAAATGCACAGGCTGTGTATGGGGGATGCGCCCTTGGATTCGCATGGGGCGGAGGTGATTTTAATTTTCAAAACTATATACACATACTTTTGGCAGGTATCAAAGAACATGAATACCTTTTCTATCAATCTGTTCAAATCATTCTCTAAACTTTTACATAATGCACAGGGAATCTCCACATGCTTGTAAATCTTCACCTTTGCAGTCGAGATTGGATTGTGCTCCGCTAAGACAGATTCACTAGCACACGTGTACACCTTCAACAAATTATAGCATACACTAGTCAATATCATTGAGCATATAGTTCAAGAGAAAAGATGGAATCTATCAATAGACTCCAAAGATCATTCAAACAATAAGTGCACATATGAACTCTCTATGAAATGTAAAAACTGCCAAGCAAACAAGAAGCTTTATAGATAGGTATCTAAAGTCAATTGCAGTAAGATGTTATATCAGGAAGTAACCTTTCTGTTACCAGATTAACACTACAAAATTTGAAGGACCCCAAATACTAATCAAACATGACACCCAAAAAACATACATATGAACTCTATCCATTATGTGATATCTAACAAGCAAACAAGAAGATTAATAGAACAATATATAAAGGAAATTGTTTAGTAGAATGTTATGTCTGAACTTAAAGTTAATCTTCCCATCATTGATCAACTATATAACACAGAAATTACGCCTGCAAAAACCAACGAAACGCTGAATATCAAAAAATATCATGGGGAGAGATCATTGAATGTTTTTCAAAGGTTCTTTAGATTCTCAGTATACCACTTCCACCTATACATGAGATTCTTCCCCCTTGGACCAGTGCTTAGTTTTATTTCTTTTAACGAGAAAACTATTATTCACATTCAAAAAACGAAGACACATCTGCACAAGCATGGAACTATATACAACTATCAGATTTATATTATGCATTACTATGGAGCTTTAGAATAATCATGAAATCAGATTTATATTATGCATTATTATGGAGCTTTAGAATAATCATAAAGTACAAATTACAAAATTGCCTCATTTATAGTAAATAATCAATATGTCCCTCCCCACTCTCTCAAGATCAATAACAGATTACTGGACGGACTTTATTCATTTGCAGGACATAAAATACCATGGGGGTATTTGATACAGCAAGAAGTTATATATATATATATCAGAAATAGTGATATAAACAAAGAAAGAATGTAACTCACACAAATTTATATAAAATTACCTAACCATGACCAGGAATCCCTTTGTCTTTTAATCATTGTGTATAACATTTACCAACCTTTGAATTCATTAAATTCTCAAGTTCAGATATCTGCTTCCGATAGGACAACTCTGAGCTTGAACCTAGAGCATATTAAACTCATTACATTCAGCTTTTCAAGCCACTTGGCAAACTTATACAAATAAACAAAACTCAATAATAAACAAAACAATCAGAATGAACTGGATCTTGCATACCTTTAGCCTTCACAGGAGAGGCAGTCATTCCAAATACCCTAGGGAGATGAGTACTTTTAGAAACTAACTGGGGGTGATAAAATTCCTGCAAACACAACAACAGCATCAGATCAGTGACCATTAAATCAAAATTAATGTTCAAAGAAAGGAAAAAAAAAAAAGGATTACAAAATAATATGCATTCCATCTAAGTAAACATAGTTATAAGAATCTTCATTATATCAACATTATTAATGTTACTTTTACAGCCATGATCAAGAGGAATGGTACTGCCAAGGCTACCACTCATTCAGCAGGTGATGCTACTTTAACAATGTCTTATGCTCACATTGAAAAAGTTAAAGAAAAACTAGAGGTTTTTCCACATGAATCAGGTTTAATTGCAGTTAACAAATTTTCCAGTTGCCCACAAGTCCAGACTCCAGACTGATATTAGTCAATGACTCTCAATGTCCATTACAGAGTTTGATTTTTGCGTAATGTGGTTAGGTATCTTCACATCATTTACGATATCAGTCCAGAGAAAGCAAATACAAATGAATAACAAAAGCAAGAGAAAAAGAGCATTCAACAGCATTATCAGAGTTCATTTTACCAGAAAATGCAGTGTAAAAACATAACTCACCGTCATAATGCAAGCATAGGAGTATCTACCTCTGGCATTGTGACATTCATCAAAAATTAGAACTTTAATCGTGTCAAGCTTCAAAAAGCTATGTCTCAGAGCGCGAAGTAAAATATCATGCGTCATGACAAGCACCTGACAGATGAACCCAACAAGTAGACATGTAAGAATTTGCTATTAAAAAAGACATTACCACCGAGCTATTATATTGAGGCATTCTATTCTGGAATAATTTAGGCAACCTCACCTCATGCTCATCCTGTTGTTTCTTCCACATGGCAGCATCCCAAAAATCAACACCCATATCTCCCCAATACTTGCCCACTTTCAAGTCAGTGTGCATTTCCACAGCATCAGCTTGCTAGCAGATCCATCAAAAGAGTAGACAACAATCAAGATACAGTTTTTATTTTTTTCTCCCTCCGTCCCAAAAAATAAAATAAAAATCCACTTTTATTTGGAAAAGTCAACATGAATATCCAATCAATAGATACAAAAAGTCAACAAGAATATCAAATCATTATGGAAAATGAGTAGATCACAAAATTTTGACTGCTGAAACTACATTAAAATACTTTCGATTACAATTTTAAAACTTTTGTAAGAACAAGTAAATTGTTATAAAGCTTCCATCAAAGTTTAATCAAGTTAACCAAGTAAAGAGTCGATTTGAAACTATAAAACTTCGATCAAAGCTTAAATCAAGACAACCAAATAAAGAGTCAAAACGAGACCTTTTTTTTTAAACAAGAAGGAAGTAAGTATATTTTTACATCATGTACAAACTATACCGTCCCTAAACGAGTCTCACTTTAAACTAAAAACCCCAAACGAGTCATATATATATATATATATACCTGAGTTACCAAAACCACAGTTGGGACCAAGAAAACAGCAATAAAAGGCGACGGCTTTCGCAGAAAATGGGCATAGCTGCGCAGAAGCATGATGGCGATCAGGGTCTTTCCTGAACCTGTCTCCAAGTACACTATTGTGTTCTGCTTGATTGCCATTTCCAACGCTTCCAACTGATAACTGCCATATCACACAAGTAAACCCAAATCAACAAAAATTAAAAAAATTTGATAACCAGTTGCAAGAAAACACACAAACACACAGTAAAGAGAAAGAAAAATTAAAAAACAGAGTTAGAAACCTTCTTGCAAAGGAGAGAGAATCAGGAGAGACTTGTTGGCCTTCTTGGGTTCCATTGATTGGCATTTGAACTTGCTCCATTGAGTTGGGTTTGTGGATGGTGGTACTCAAGAACTGGGTTTTTGTGTACAGCTCTGGAATGGAATAGGGTTTCCGGGGGGGGGGGGGGTGATTTGGATTCTTGGAACAGGAATTGAAATTGGGTTTGTAGGTGTTCAAAGAAATTTGAACGAATTAGGCGAATTCCAAGCAAGAATTATGACAATTGTTTTCCTTTTCTTTCCTTTTTTTGAAAAAGAGACTGTTTGAGTACGGTCTCGCTCTGTGTTTTGGAATACAGAAGAGTGAGATTTATTAAATAGACGACAAGAAGTCATAAATATCTTCTTTAACTTGGTAACCAAGCTAACACTGATCACTCTTTTTCCAGAGAATCTCCCTCTCTCTCTCTTAGGACAAGAATTCTTTAACTTGGAAACCAAGTCATAAATATTCTTTAATTTTTATCTTTTCAACATTTTGACTTCTCACTTCCAACCTACAACAACGATGCATCACTAATTTGTACATATCTATACGATAATCATTTATTATTTCAACACAATTTTTTCAATTATTTTCAAAATGATTCATCTATTTTGTTTATATATATATATATATATATATATATATATATATATTTATATATATATATATATATATATTTATATATATATATGAAAGAACATTTATATATATATATATATATATATATATATAGTTTATAAATGTTTATATTGCAAAGTTTTTTTATTATTAAAACCATGCATCGCACGAATACTAACTAGTTGGACTAATAATTTGATATTGTTAACAATGTCTTTAATACACCTTCTATTTTAAATATCTCTCCTACTCCCCCTATAAAGTTTAAACTAGCCACCACGTAGCCACCATGTAACGAACTGAACCTTATCCATTTATACATGTTAGTCGTTAATTTGTTAAGAACATATATAGTTTAGGTCCCTAACAATGAATATGTTAATGACACGTATGGAAAGGACTAGTTTTGGTTTTACCTCTAAGTTGCTATAAGTTGGTTCGTTCTATTCTCACGTCTGACTGTTAAGCTTAATATATATGGTTCAGCTCTTCTTAACGACTTAAGATTTTAGATAAATTGTTAACTTAACATGGTATTAGTACTCTGATTTGATAAGGAACTCTTGAGTTTAAGTCATCCTCCTTGCATTTGTTAATTGTAGTACTAACATCAAATTTTTTTAAATGAGTTGGTTTCTTAACATAAAACAAATGTTCAAAATTGTTGTAATTATTTGATAACATGGCTTGTGTTGAAATGTCAGGTTGGCTGAATTTTGAGCAAGGGAATCATTATTATTTTAAATATCAGGTATTGTACTTTACACTTTATAGGGACTAATCTTTTGACCACAAATACGTTAATTCAAAAAGCCCTAATTTCAAAATGGGCGAATAAAACACAGCAACATACATTAGAAAAGGGAGAAAAAACCATTCCAATCACGATATTCACAGAACCCTAGGTATTCAGTAAAGAACCCTAGCTTTTTAGAATTGAATACAAACAAAAATTAAGGTTACCTGATTGTTGAAATAAACAAATTGCTTTGCAATCTTCAAACAAACCTTTCTGAATTTATCTTCTTCGATGAAGCTACTTCAAAAGATCAAACCCCCTTTTTGAATTTGTTCCCTTGTGCAATGTAGTTTTGTGAATATTTCATTAATGTTTTTTTCTCTCACTATTTCCCACCGAAAATGACTATCTAGTTTTGTGAATATCAACATTTAGCATGCAGTGATCCGCATGCATATATTTCAAATTGAGCGCGATAAGCAAGGACTCAATTTGATGCATTATATAGATGGAACGAAGGAGAAGGAATAAAAAGTACTAATAGATAGCAGACGTGACAATGAAACAAAGTTCCCGAGGCAGTTCAGCGGAAGATTTGCTAGGTCCTGCAAAATCAAACATAACCAAATTATAAGAAAACATATGAAACATAGTGAGTAATCTGGATAGGAGTACTTCACAACTGATCCGAAACAGAGTGATTTGATGAGGAACCTGAGCCGTAAACAGAGTGATTTGATGAGGAACCTGATCCGTACTAATAGTAGCTGTCTTTTGTAAATAGAGTGATTTGATGAGGAACCTGAGCCGAAACCTGCACAAATTCTTCCAGATAGGAGTACTTCACAACTGATCGAAAAATAAAAGCAGGACTGAAAAATTTCACCCCATGCACTTCCCTTTAACCAGACAAAGCAATTAAAATGGGATGAAAAGATAAATGCTAAAGGCTTATCAACCGAGGACACCCTTCCAATACATCACAGTTTCCAAGAAAAGCAGCCTGCAAGAACCATCACCTCACTATTGAAAAATGCTTTGTCTATAAACAACTTCAAAATTTCTTTGAAATTAACTTCCTCATTAACATGATACATTTACATAAAACTAAAATAACAACACTCACATGCAATGGAACAATATGTTCATCAATGTTGTTTGTAATTTGACATTTATTTCTATATACAAGATCTCAACATGATTCTCTTCCTTCTTTCAAAAAAATCAACAGCTATTCTTCTCCTCAAGCATTTAAAGTTAAGAGACCATACATGATTGAGCTTCACATGACTTCACCCATGCGTGCTGGACATATCTTTCAAAGACTCCAAAACAGCCTTTGACGCCAGTTTCTGAGCCAACTTTTTATCAGCCGCGGTGCGAGTATCTTTATATATAATGCCATTTGCTTCAACTTCTACAGTAATCGATGACACGCCATTATCATGTGTGACAACTGGTTTCTTCATGATGTAATGTGCCTTTTGACACAATTCATTCAGCTCTTTCACAGGATGCAATGTCATTGTCTCAGGTGTAACTAACGGCTCAAGTAAAGGCCTTATGCTTCGGAAGACAGCATCCTTATTGTATCCAGAATCAACAAGAACTGCCCCAGCAAGAGATTCAATTACATCACCAAGTACCTGCTCCATTTCACACACAAAAAACAAAAATTAAAATTAAGATAGACAAAGTAAATATCATGTGTATCGCAAGAGCAGTACTGACAGTTTTGCAAAGAGAGAAAATGAGGACAGTGTGTTTGAAAGTACAAGACATTCAACGCTTTACAGAGGCATTTTATTTAATTGACCAAGCACAACATACAGAAAATAATTCTCAAGACATCCAACTAGCAGAGTCAAGCCAGATACAGAAGATTGATATCTATTTGCCCTATACCATGTTCATTTTAAATGGTTACTCCAACCTGCTACCTTTTCTTTCCTGATTCTAAGCCTCCTTTAGAATTGGGTAGAAATGTTCAATGTAGCTCCAAAGAGTACAATAAATTGCGCAAATAAATTTTCAATTCACAAAGTGTATGAAATAAAATATAGTCCCTCCGTCCCTAAATTATTGTCTTGTTTGACCCGGCATACGGATTAAGAAAAAACAATTGACTTGATTATTAATATTGGTATAATGTGTTGTTTCCTTTAATGCCTATGAGCGTGTGGCCCATAATTGAAGTAGAAAGAAAAAGTAAGGGTAAAATGGTAAAAATGATGTCCTAAAAGGAAAGTTTTAAACAAGAAAATTATTTAGGGACGGACAAAAAAGGAAAGGAAGACAATAATTTAGGCTAATATTAAGAACTCGAAAAAGAAGACACGAGGAATTTTACAGGGTTTTAAGCTAAATGACTGGTTAAATCAAGAATGAATGCAATTTTGTCTAATGAGGGTGCTACTTTGCTGCATATGCTAATATTTGAGTTAAAGTCTAGCCTAAGCATACACGATTCTAATCTTCAAACATTTGCAATGTGATTGAGGAACAAAGCAACATATATATGTAGTTTTCTAAGAGCACTATTTTGATTACAATATGAAGGACTGACCTTGGGGAAAGTTATCTCGGATTCCCAACCAAAAGTAGATGTCAAGGATAACTGCTCAAAGTTCTGTACAGTGCCAACTATATGCCTATGAAGCTCTTGAGATGCGTGGAGAAGGTGTTTGTGCAGCGCAGCCTTAATTGCGGACTTGGCATAACAATCATTGTTCACCGAAGCAGACCTTAGATCAGTCAACTGCCCAGGAGATAATCCAGGATACGTTTTGTACATGTGCATCGTTATGAGATAATCTAGCACAGCATCTCCTAGATACTCTAGACGCTGCATAACAAGAGAAGTTTTCAAGTTCAAATGTGCCCATTTGCAATTGGAATAACCAGGCATTAGAAAACAAGAATTAAATTGGTTTAAAAAGAAAAAGGGAAAGAAGATTTCATGTAATTTTAATAGTGTTAGTGTAAAAAAGATCAGATTCCAATCTGTTTCATTACAGTTGCAATTTTCACTTTAGACGTAAATTATTGTTCCACATGTTAACTCAGCTAATTTTCCTTTGACAAAGAAAGGTTGCAATACTTGTACAATATGAAAAATAAAATAAAATATATTCTACCATCTCAAGCACAAGATTAATTCATACCACAACTCTCTTCGATTGGCGTTTATGTCAAGAAAAAAAAAAGAGTATTAATTCTAATATTAAGCATTTATCCTACCCATCTCAAGCATAAGATGACTGTATTATATAACTCTACCGTAGGTATTTAAATAAAACAGTACTAATTCTAATATCAGAACTTCAAAACCAGCTGCTTAATCAATGAACAACACTCGAGAATCTCAAAAACATTGTGATTCCTACCTGATAACATCTTGGAATCTCAGGTAGCATGTACGAACCATGAGTTAGAGCTTCAACAAGCAAAGACTTGTCATTGAATGAATAATTCAGTAAGGATTCTAAGTGACTGATATTAAGAAGCTTCTCTGGATGCACTTGGAAATTTCTTTCGTATGGTATATTGACAAAATCCACCTTTATACCAAGCCAGTCCATAAATGATAAGGCTGCCAATTCACCTGCATAACTAAGAAATGCACCAATTAATGCTTCAACAACATCAGCCATAGCCTTACTTTTCACTTTCCTTCTTCCTCCACAATAGACTTTCCTTGTAGTCGAAAGCCATTCCTCCTCCAATACATTTGCTCCAGAACCACCAGGAATGACCCACATCTTCGGGTCAAAAGGTTCATTACGAATGAAGCCCTGGAAGTTGATAGTGAATGATTTAGAAATTAAAATATAGACATATGACTACCAATTTTAAATGAAGCAAGCAAGGAATTCAAAACTACAACATGGATTGCAGTTATTGAACATTATATAGATGAAATATAAGTTTGCTGGTCAAGGTGCACATCAGGGATATTTCAAGAAAAAGTTTTTAATCAATGGAGAGTCTTTAACTTAATTTATAGTGGTGGAAAATCATGTGAAATACTGACAACTTAATAAATAGAAAACTGAATCTAAAATCACGCCAACAAGTATTACTTCTATTATAAAACAAATAACTTCCTTGCCTTTCTCATAATTTCAACACGCTCCTCCCTACTTATAATAGGTTTCATTCTTTTTATTTTACTGTCCTCCCCAGCAACTATCTGTCCTAATATTATTTCTTTCTTCTTCTCCATACAACGGAATCAAATCAATTAACAGTCACTTCAACTGATGGTACTCAAAATTGTGCATGACGATCCAAGGGTCATCTAAACAAACTTATCTAGGTATCACATTGGAGAATTTTGCACCGTTGACTAATACAAAAGACGACCAACCGTACCTTTGCTTAACATTATAACAGCTTTTAATATAAAGTGACGCAGAAAATATGACATTGTAGTTACTATTTTGAGGCCTACGAATACAAGGATGCATTTTACTTTCACAAAAAATACTAAATTAAACCCAACTTTATGAAATTTCAGCACAACAAATAAAAGGTAACTACTCCATCCCTTCATACTAGAAGAATCAACGTAAATTCATCATACAATACTCCCCATCGATCAAGACAAAAGAATTTACCTGGAGTTTGCGGTCACACCCTAATTTGCATAACGTAGCATTGGTTATTATTCTCTGCCTTCTGGCACTAAGGATACCCTCGTGCTGATTTTGATGTGTTTTAAATAATTGCTGACTAGTAGCATATTTAAGAAATGAGTCCCCAAGAGTCTCCAGTGATTCCAAATGAAATTTCTCTTGGCATTTCTTTGTAGTAATAGCTTCCAAAACCTGAAAAAAGCAGATCAGTTACAAGTAGGTCAAATTAAAAGTTCAACAACAAAAACACTTTCAAAAAGAAATTGCAACATTAATGAAACTAAATTTAATAATATTATAATTAATGAACAGATATTTCAATGCTCGGGAATGAAAAATAACAAACTATATGAATGAAGGTTAACCAGAACTTCTATGGCCGGTGCAGCAAGAAAATATCTTGAGAAATCAAATCAAAGAAGATACATCGACAAGGTCCCTGTATCTATAAATATTATTGCAGTTTGGGTGACCATAGATTTGAGCAAACAATCTTATCACCAGATTCACCCTCAATCAATTTACCACAGCATTGGACTATGCTCTACATTACATAGTCTAGTACATCAATTTAACAGATATAATAGTTAGTTAAATGATTTAACGAATTAACAAGTGGTAATAAGTTTAGTACAAAAGCACTAAATGTCAAATAACTTTAATAAATGCTCAGACAATCCAATTTGACACTGATAAAAATAACTAAAAGCATGATAAGGCAATGTGACTTACCCTTATGGTTGGAATATCAACATTTCGCGTGCAGTGATCCGCATGCATATTTTTCAAATTGAGCGCAATAAGCAAGGACTCAATCCGATGCATTATAGATGGAATGAATGAATAAGAATAAAATGTACTAATAGAAATAGGAGACATGACGACAAAACAAAGTTCCGGTGGCAGTTCAACGGAAGATTTGCTAGGTCCTGCAAAATCAAAAATAACCAAATTATAAGGAAACATATGAAACATAATTCCATAACTCGGAGCAGCACATGCAACGAAGAATTGAGACATTTAACAAATTAGATGAGTTGTTAAAATAAAACACCACAGTAATCTTATTTACATATTTAAGGTCATTAAACATATATCATATTGGCAATGCAAGGAGAAAAGGCCTTACAAGATAGGCATTCAGGGTACCTGCAATAATTGAACTGCTAAAAGTAGAGTTAGTCATCAATGAGTCATATCTGTCTTTTGTAAACAGAGTGATTTGATGAGGAGAAAGGAACTCAATCAATGGATGATGCCATATCCCTAAACCTAAAGGAGGGGGTAAGCCTCTTTCTGTGGAAGCTTAAACAGAATGGGAGGTTACTAGCTATGCTTCTCTTCGTCCCTCATATACTGTATAAATCAACTGTAAGTATCTCAGATGCTCACCAATACCTACGGAAAAGTGAAGGCATCGAAAAAGCCAAAGTCCCAACCCAAAGAAAGAGTTCAGGCAGCCACTTCCCTAAGATACGAGATTGAAAGATATGGTTCCAGCCATTGGAGCGTTGAACTACTCTTTGAAATTTGGGTAAGCGACCTTGAAGGGTAGCGTACATTAAGGATTTTTACAAATTGACGTACGTACCTTTTTCGACGAAAAAGGTAGCATACTTTCAATCGGGTTTTTCCAAATTTGGAAAAAATGTAGATGCCGTAAAAAATAACTAACGAAGGTGATGATGAGTCAATCGAATCCTACCTGTTTAATAAGCCCGTACAATAAGTCCTGTAAGGACGTGTGAGACCCAGATTACCACATCATCTCTGATAAGCAGGTTTAAACATCATTCAGATTGACACGTCATCACCTCCTTTAGTTTAATTTGACGGCATCCACATTTTTTCCAAATTTAAAACCCGATTGGAAAGTATGCTAACCTTTCAGTCGAACAAAAGTACCCAAGTGAATGTGTAAAAAAGCTTCAAGTACGCTACCCTTCCGGCTAGTTATTTCTTGAAATTTTTAACAATGCAGCTATAAACTGCCAACCATTCTTAAATAGACAAAACAAGTTTGAATATATTCAAATAATTTTTCTATCACGTTCATCACACATAGTTAAAATATACAGCCATACACCGTATCCAAGTACTGACACCCTATTCTAGGGTCATTTTGAACTAGTATCCTAAACTTCAAGTTTTTCCCAAATCCGACTTCTAGACAAGCTCCTGGATCTGTAGCCTCTGCATTCCTTTGGCAATGTGGAGTATTTGTTGTTGTGTAGTGTATTTGGACTGGGCGTAGCTCCAGGATCTTTATGGATCTGTCCTTATTGCTGACACTAGATAGTTGGTCATCATGGCTTCTCTTTGTGTGTCAGCTAGGGAAGGTTTTTCTGGGGTCTAACTTCCAGAAATCAAGCGGGACTGGACTAATGTTATCATATAGTTTAATTTATATTCCTTGTATCTTTTTCTGTGATGGACTTCTCGTCATCTTTTTGTATTTCCTCTTCTAACACATTTCTCATAAAAAAAAAAATTTTAAATGTACCCGCACCAAGTTCTTGTAACATAGAATACATCCTGTAGATGCTGCAAAAGGTAAAAGGCTTATGCAGTCACCTTAGAATTGTGACTAGGTCCAAACTAAATTTATTCCTTCCACAACAGGATTCGGTTGGACTGACATGATGTAATAATTATGTTATATGTGAAAGACAAACTCTGTTATTTGCATTCTTGTTTGTAAACAACTCAAGTGTACAAAAATGACATAGAGTTGATAAGCACATGTGACAATTCGTCTAACCTTTGTCCTTTTGTTCTTTACGTCCTTGAAGAAAATTCTGCACCATAAAAACCCGCCTCCCATTTAGAAATGATTCTCTTTCAAATTGTAAGTCAATGCCATGCCTGGAATTAGAAGGGCGTAAGTTTTACATTACATATCAAATATTAGTACTCGGCACAGGACTTCAATGATCCTATAGCGGTAGTATTAAACACATGTATACTGAAGTAAACCCTGCAAATAAAAGTTACGTACTTCTTTTCATAGTATTGCTTGTAGGTCATAGCTTCGCCATCCCTTACTTTTAAAAGTGAGTTTGCATTCAAATCATGCAAGGTTTTAGTGATGCAATACAAATGACCATTATGGGGTGTGTATACCAAAGACTTTTCAACCAAGCAGCTACAAATCAAACCATTTTTGGTGTGCACCCGCGAAGAACAATGCATGTGATCATCCAAGAGAATGTCGTGAGGAAACAACACAGAACCAACAGATTCCCAATCAATTGTCAATGGCTTTTGATGGGAGCTAGCTGATGGGAGCAAGAGATAATCAAATACTGCACCATCAAACTTCACATGAAATGCTTCTAAAGCATCCTTCATCTTTTCGAGACTATGATCGAAAAGTACCCTAAACAAAGTGATTTGAAACCTCTGACACAAGAGAACCTGGAAAAATCGTGAACACCGGTCAATAAATTTATATAATTGAATAAATCCCAATTCAAAATCGTGAAAGTGAATAAGAATGTCAACAAGATACATCACCTGCTCAGATGTGAGACTAACAACTCCAATGTATGTCAAGACAACTGTGATGTTACCCCTGTCCGCTTCTAAATCAAAGGTCAAGTGGTCATCAGCAAATTCTGTCTTAGTATTCAAAGCTAACACGACATCCTGTAATGGTACATCATAATCAAAATTCCTCCGCATCTCAACTGCGTAGCAATAGTACAACTTAACAGAATCCCTGTCAGTTCGACTAACAAGCTCAGGCGGAATGTATTTAGCTTGTTCTTCAACATAAGGTTCAGACCCTGTACGTTGAAATATTATTTAATAAATACAGGAAAAGGAAATCCGAAGATAGACTCACATTCAACAAAGTAAAGGGTGATCCTAAAGATGAGTATGCATATATACCAATTTCAACTGCTTCAGCTTCTTCCACAACAATATCGGGGACAAGGTTGTCGGTTAATGCACCCATCAAATGTAGTTGCTTGCATGCTTCTAGGCATGCAAGTTGCTTCAGCATTTTGAAATTCCCTGAAACACTAATGCTTGGCAATGGACAGCTTTTGGGAAAATAAATTTTGCACGTTCCCAACTCCTTATCAAGTACACATCTAGGAGAGGGTTTAAAATACCTATGATGACAAAGAGAAAGTAGGAGATTAAGAAACCAAAGGTAAGTCACCAAATTATAAACTACAAAATAAAGTGTCAAAGAATCTTAAAAACTAACCCATCAGAAGGCAGTCTCGAACAATAAAAGTAAATCAAGGCAACGCTGGAACTCAGAGTAACGATAGCTCCTGTAGTTTCAACTCGATACAGGACCTCATTACAGAGTTCGCTATCAAGCGGTACACAAGGAAGAGAAGCATGGCGTAATGATTCCTGCCTCATAACTTCTCCACTAGCAAGATAATTCTTCACCCGATTCAGTGTAGAATCATCCCCACTACAGATCAGATTAAACAAAGAAAAAAGTTACAGTTAAGCCACCATGTGTGTTTTGTAGCAGACAAATCAACCAGGCACCTTCAGCTAAATACTTGCGCAAAATGAATCCATGAGAGTGATAACTACTGTGTTTAAACAAACCCATCAACTCAGTTTCTGATGAATGAATAATACCTTTTCACCAACAAAAGAAAATCTGAGTTTTGCATCCGAGCTCGGCCGCGGGACTGAATGAAGCTGCATACATTAGCTGATGGATCGAATCTGATAACGAGATTGCAGCTCTGAACATCCAAGCCTTCTTCCAGAATTGAAGTTGCAACAATAACATTCACCTACAGCATGTCACATGTTAACCTCTTCAACTGAAATTTACAGGCATAATTAAACTACTGGTCAATTGTCTTTAAGAAATAGAAACAGAGACATACAGTTCCCTTACGAAATGCTTCAACAATTTTATTTTGAGTGTTGCGACTCTGTGACTGTAACCCAGCAGCATTATTTCCAGCAGTATATTCAATTTGCCAACCGGTTAGCTGAGGAAGCAACTCCCGCAGTAAAGTTTGAATAACAATAGCAGCAATCACCCTTTCTACAAATATTATACATCTCAAATCCTTCAAATCCCTATGTCATTAACACACAACATATCACATAAGAGGAGATTGTTGAATGCAATTGGCCTTCAAATTCTTGTATATCATAAGGCCACTATGCATAAAAATCAAGTAGCAGACAGTCAATGCTACACTTCTTTTCCTGTATTTCTATGTTATTACTCATTCATAAATCTTAAAATGGAACTCCAAAAGATCACACAAATCATACTTATATTTAGACACTATACGGAAATAAAATCAAGCAAACGTAATAATCATTATGATAACGATGATACTAATAATAATAGAACACAAATCATCCTGTCATTTCAGCTACTACTTGAACAGCCAAACAGTTACATTGAAAAATGTGGGATAGTCATGTCAAAAGTACTAAACGGAAACCCATGGACGTTTAAATCTCAGTTTGCAGTAGGAATTTGGCATCCATTAGAGTAGGAAAACATCATTTAAGAAAATGATTCATGAAAATACACTACGCAGACCTTGACCCTGCAAACAAGGGATCAATCAAATTCAGCAACCATGAAGATGTTGATTTAGCTTGGAGTCAACAGAGGGTCAGGAATTACATCGTATCTAATTGAAGTAGTTCAAACTGCATGCTCTGTAACAAAGAATATTCTGCACTACTCTACAATTAACTCTACAAGACATCAGAAATTACTCTTATTTACCAGAAGATTATTGGGGGAACCAAGAAGCAAAGAAATTTCACATGTTTGTTTATCATATGTAAACCAAATTAAAATTGTCTAGTTGAAACTTGGATACATGAGTATGGTTGCCAATCAATTATATCAAGTACGCCTGCCAGCCAAGTGTTTTCTATGCTGTCACTTCTAAATCAGTTCTGCACACTTTGAACTTAGCAGGGGTAAACAGGTTTGATTTCAACAAGTATAACTGAATGGCAAATAGAATCCTCTCATGGTATGTATAAATTCAAGTTTAAATTCCAACATTGAAAATTCCAAAAGAACGGGAAATAAAATGGAAAAAGAACTGGAACAGGAAAAGTAATAAGATTTGAAAGACTGCATACTGCATCTCTTACAAAGAAATTGCAATTCTTTGTTAAATAATTCTATAAATATAATCGATATGAAGATTGACATATTGTTTAAGATCGAATGGCAAAATATGCCTCAATTATACAGAAGCTCAACCTTGCAAGACCCACCAACCTGTATTCAACAAGAGATTCAAAAAGGCAAAGGACTTTAGTTGAAAGGTACCCAGCATCCACATTAGCTTTTATGTTACGAACAGACCATTCTGGAACATCCACCCCAAAAGAAAAAAAAATAGAAGAGAGAGAGAGACATAAGAATAAACAAAATTGGAGAAAGAGACACAATTTTGAGCGCAGAGACTACAGTTGTCTTACTACATTACCAGATGGTATGTGAGCAGAGAAAACCTTATAAGCATCCGATGTGAATTCCCTTGAAACAGTCTCACCACATACATCTAATTTCGTCCATGAAAAGATGTCAGTTCCCTCGCACAACAAGGACTCTGCCGCCTATCACAAACACAAGTTTGTTGGAGCCTTTTGTATCATGAGAAATTGCTAACAAAATATGAAACCAAAAACTGGAATGCATACCTTCAGTGCCAACCAAGCACCAAGTTCGTTCAAACAATAAACGAACATCAAATGTAGCTTAGTTAATCTTTTCTTTGCAGATTCCACAGCAGACTCAGAGAGGTTCGAAATGTTTAATGACGATTCATGCTGGTATGAAATGAACATGGTCAGTGCTTTTGAAAGGAAAAGAACATATTTTTATTTTTATGACAAGTAAGATATTATATACCAAAAGGCGTCAAAAGAGGTGACACGTCCTTGTATATAAAAGGTTAAAGAAAATATTAACAATAATGAACATGGTAAAGAAGAAATAATGAAAGGTTAAATAATATTAACAACCATGAAAAAGATAAACTATTAAACTTATTTCAGCACCAGCACTCACATAAACTATGGATATGAGAATTCTTAAGCTACACATCTGAATTCAAGACAATACTCCCTCCACTTCGCTCAAAGAGTCCACTTTTGAAAGTCAAAACTTTTTAAGGATTAAAATAGAATTTCAAAAATATCCTTAGTTTTAATCAGAATCTGAGCGGTAGCTAACACCTGGGAGGTAATTTTAATTTTCAAATGCATAGGCTGTGTATGGGGGATGCGCCCTTGGACTCGCCTGGGAAGGTGGATTAAGTTAAGTTCTGTGCAAACTTACCAACCATAAAACCAAAAAATAATAAAAATAATAATAATAATAATAGTAATAATAAAAAAGAGCCTTCGTTTCAAGAATGAATAAGAATTTTGTTAATCTTTCAAGTTTAACCTAATACGGGAAGTTGAAACTTCATAAGCTAAGTTTTGAAACAAGACTCTATAAGTGAAATGTACCAAAATACGAAGTAGGATTCTTTGAGTAGAACCGAGGGAGTGATACTTTAACATGGTCCAAACGACAATATTTTATTTGTAGATAAAAGAATAACCTTATTGGAAGTAAAAAAAAAAAGGAACAATGTATAGAATAATGAGCTCAAATAAAAAACAAAGAAATGTTAAATGTTACAAAAAAGAGAAGGAAAGAAAGGAAAAAGTGAAAAAAAAAATAGGCAAAAGGTACATCCGGGCCACCGAACTTTTTGCAAAATTGCACTCCGGCCACCGAAACTTTAAAACTACACTTTGGGCCATTGTACTTAAGTTCTAATGCAACCGAGACCATTTTTTGGATGGACGTTAGTTTAACCATTAAATTAACTTGAAATACTCATTTTACCCATGTCTTCATCTTCAGCAAAAACCCACCATCAATTACCAAACAGTATGCAATGTATTTCAAGGGTAAACGGAAATTAAGGGTGAAGCTTAGTGTTTGCATAAAAATTATCCCCAAATTGCAAGCCTTTAGGGTTGTAATTCAATTTGCAGAAGAAAGTTGTGGAAGAGAGAGGTCGCTAGAAGAAGATGGGCTCGCTGGTGAAAGGGTTGCTGACATCTTCTGCTGAAGACGGCGTACTCGTAGGTTTGAGTGAAGGTAGATGATTGAGGGGGCAGCGCACGGCGCAGCCGGTACGAGGGATTGCCGCGGCGTCGCTAGCTTTAGAGAGGAGTTGATTGCAGTTGAGAGAGAAGACGGCTGGAGCAAAGGGGGGCGAAGTTGGCGCTGGATGGATGACGACTGACAACCGGAGATGGTGGGGGGTCGTGTTTCTGCTGCTGCCATTGTTGCCTGCTGCGTTGAAACCGAGAGAGAGGGGGAAAGGGGCGTGAGCGTGGTTCTGTGAGATTGGCGAAGGAGAATAATTGATTCAGGGTTTTGATTTTATGGCTGCAGTGGTGGTGTTCTGTGTCGAATTAGGGTTTCTAAGTTGTAGCCATGGATTTGGAGGAATTACTATATCATCATTAGGGAAATTTCATCATCATCTTGATCATCAATTTGTAACTGATTAGGTTTCAATTTTGATCTATTTTGTCGTGAGATATGGGTTGTGTTCTCCATTGTTGTAAAATTGGGGTTTATGTTAATGAATATTGGGGCAAGGGTGTGATGTGTTAGTTCTTCTGGATCGTGTTGAAGGAATCAAGAGCGAGAAAGAGACTCCTTTGAATGAATCCTTGAATGGGTTTAATCTGATTGACATCATGAAGTCAGAATGAATCCTTGTTGACTTTGGATTTGGATTTGGATTTAGGAAAGGGGTTAGGGTTTGGGTGTGTTCATTCTTACTGGGGAAGATGAATATGAAGACACGGGTAAAATTGGTATTTTATATTAACTTGACGGTCAAACTAACGTCCGTCCAAAAAATGGGCTCGGTTGCATCATAATTGATGTACGGTGACCCAAAGTATAGTTTTAAAGTTTCAACGGCCAAACTGCAATTTTGTGAAAAGTTCGGTGGCCCGGATGTACCTTCTCCCAAAAAAATAATATTAAAAGCTAAGAAATCACCGAAGCATGCCTCCCATCCCAACTCAAATCTTTAAAAGGCAGTCTTCTGAATGCTCCAATATCTGAGGCCAAAGAGGAGGAAAGGAAGAAGGCTCTATCCCTTAAAAGAACAAAAGAGACCTTACCACTCCCAAATCCTTTGAAAGAGATACCTCAACAGAAAAAGGCATACCCACTTCTAGCCCATGATGTCGAACAACTCACATCAAAGTTTCTAAGCCACAAGACAGTGAAGAAAGGGAATTTCATGTCGTCACTCTCCTTACAGCAGATCACACACATAGCCAGGGGTAGAGCCTTGTGTGACCTACTGCTTTACATGGACTCTTCATTTTTGCCAAAGTACCCATGTCAACACAAAATGACATGAGTGTGGGTGTGCCAGTTGGACATCTACTGCTTTACATGGACTCTTCATTTTTGCCAAAGTACCCACGTCAACACAAAATGACATGAGTGTGGGTGTGCCGGTTGGACATCTACATTTAGTTTAAAATCTTAAAATTTTGGTAGGGCAGACACCCGGATCCACACCTGCATCTGATCCTCGTACCCAAGTCCATGTAACATAGGTGACCTATGCCTATGTCTCGAACCATTTGCATTCAGCCGGTTAAAAAAAGTACCCAAGCAAAGGATTAAGTGAGAATGAAAACTTGGTTTTCCGAATGAAGGACGCCTCACGGGAGGAGTAGAGAGACGAGAGCAAACAAAACCTTGAGAAAGGATCTAGCCTTGAGACCGCTGCTAGGACCCAAAGACAAAGACCACCTTTCAGGAGAGTTCGAAAAAATGTAAGGAAGAGGAGTCAAAAGAAAGGATTTCTGTTAATTCATCAAAAATAATTCGAGCAGCAACAAAATTTCAAATTAATGATCGTTATAGTTTAACAATTTTATATCCTCCACATACAATAAAAATAGAAGAGTCAAAAGAAAGGATTAAATATACATAAATATAAATAAATACAGGTCTGTTCTCCTTCCATCACAATTAAGTGACTTGGTTTTGTGGTTTTGGACGTTCTCTTTTTCTTCAATCATTACAAAAAACAAAAAGAAAAAAAATACCAAAACCCAAAACCAAGTCACTAAATCATGAAACCAAACACACCCTCTATATAATATATATTATATATACACAAATACTTTTGGCAGATATAACTATACTAGATCAAAGAACAAGAATACCTTTTCCATCAATCTGTTCAAATCATTCTCTAAACTTATACGTAATGCACATGGAATCTCCACATGCTTGTAAGTCTTCACCTTTGCAGTCGAGAATGGAATGTGCTCCGCTAAGACAGATTCACTAGCACAAGTGAATACCTTCAACAAATGATAGCATATACTAGTCACTATCATTGAACAAATAGTTCAAGAGAAAGGATGGAATCTATCAATAGACTCCAAACATCATTCAAACAATAAAAGTCACATATGAACTCTCTTTGAAATATATAAACTGCCAAGCAAACAAGAAGCATTATAGATAGATATCTAAAGTCAATTGCAGTAAGATGCTACATCAGGAACTCATAAGTAACCTTTCTGATGTCAGATTAACACGACAAAATTTGAAAGACCCCAAATATTATTCAAACATGACACACAAAAAACATACATATGAACTCTATCCAAAATGTGAAATCTAACAAGCAAACAAGAAGATTTATAGATCAATATTTAAAGCCAATTGTTTAGTAGAATGTTACATCTGAACTTAAAGTTAAATCTTCCCCATCATTGATCAACTATATAACATAGAGAAATTACACCTGCAAAAACCAACCAAAAGCTGAATATCAAACAATATCGTAAGGATAGATCACCGAATGCTTTTCAAAGGTTTTTTAATGTGTGGCTTCTTGTAGTTTATAAAATTCCTGGTGCTTTTCTTTAGATTCTCAGTATAACCCTTCCTCGTATACATGAGATTTTCCCCCTTGGTCCAGAGCTTAGTTTTATTTCTTTTAACAAGAAAACTATGGAGCTTTAGAATAATCATGAAATACAAAGTACAAAAATGCCTCATTTATAGTAAATAATCAGAACGTCCCTCCCCACTCTCTCAAGAATAATCGGTTTCTGGACTTATTTTACTCATTTGCAAGACATAAAATACCACACAGATAAGATACAACAAGAAGTTTGTGAAGACATATATATCAGAAGTATCGATATTAACAAGTCTAGTTAAGTAAAGAAAGAATGTAATTCACACAAATTTATACAAAATTACCCAACCATGAGGTCCATGACCAGGAATCCCTTTGTCTTTTACTCATTGTGATAAAATTTACCAACCTTTGAATCCATTAGATTTTCGAGTTCAGATATCTGCTTCCAATAGGTCAACCCTGAGCTTGAACCTAGAGCATATTAAACTCATTACCTTCAGTTTTTTCAAGCCACTTGGCAAACTAAAACAAATCAAGAAAACTCAATAATAAACAAAACAATCAGAATGAACTGGATGTTGCATACCTTTAGCCTTCACAGGAGAGGCAGTCATTCCTAATACCCTAGGAAGGTGAGAACTTTTAGAAACTAACTGGCGGTGATAAAACTCCTGCAAACACACAACCAACATCAGATCAGTGACTATTACATCAAAATTAACATTCAAAGGAAGGAAAAAAAAGGATTAAAAAATAATATGCATTCCATCTAAGTAATCATAGTTACTAGAAACTTCATCATATCAACATTATGTATGGTAACTTTTACAGCCATGATCAATAGGAATGGTACTGCCTGGGCTACCACTCATTCAGCAGGTGATGCTACCATAACAATGTCTTATGCTCACATTGAAAAAGCTAAAGAAAAACTAGAGGCTTTTCCCCATGAATTAGGTTTAATTGCAGCTAAAAAATATTCCAGTTGCCCTCAAGTCCAGACGCCAGTCTGATATTAGTCAATGTCCATTACAGAGTTTATTTTTGCATGATTTGGTTAGGTATCTTCACGTCATTTATGATATCAGTCCAGAGAAAGCAAATACAAATGAATAACAAGCGCAAGAAAAAATCGAGCATTCAACAGCATTATCAGAGTTCATTTTACCAGAATACGCAGCATAAACATAACTCACCGTCATAATGCAAGCATAGGGGTGTCTACCTCTGGCATTGTGACATTCATCAAAAATTAGAACTTTAATCGTGTCAAGCTTCAAAAAGCTATGTCTCAGAGCATCAAGTAAAATAACAGGTGTCATGACAAGCACCTGACAGATGAACCCAACAAGTGGACATGTCAGAATTCGCAATTAAAAAAGACACTGCCGCTGAGATAAGACAATGAGGCAAAACAGGCATTCTATTCTGGAATCATTTACGCAACCTCACCTCATGCTTATCCTGTTGTTGCTTCCAAATGGCAGCATCCCAAAAATCAACACCCATTTCTCCCCAATACTTGCCCACTTTCAAGTCAGTGTGCATTTCCAAAGCATCCGCTTGCTAGCAAATCCATCAAAGAGTAGACACAGCATCAAGATACAACTTTTATTTTTAACTCCCTCCATCCCAAAAAATAAAAATATAAATCCACTTTTATATTGAAAAGTCAACATGAATATCAAATCAATAGATACAAAAGTCAACAGGAATATCAAATCAATATGAAATAATAAAATTTCAACATCTGAAACTACATTAAAATACCATCCACTACAATTTGTAAACTTTTGTAAGAACAAGTAAATTCTTATAACGCTTCCGTCATAAGTTTAATCAAGTTAACCAAATAAAGAGTCAAATTGAGACTATAAAACTTCAATCAAAGTTTAAATCAAGTCAACCAAAAGAGTCAAAACGAGACTATTTTTTTTAAACATGAAGGGAGTAAGTATACTTTTACATAAAAAGTACAAACCATACCTTCCCTAAACGAGTCTCACTTTAAATTTAAAAGTTAAAAGTCAATATATATATACCTGAGTTACCAAAACCACAGTTGGGACCAAGAAAACAGCAATAAAAGGGGACGGCTTTCGCAGAAAATGGGCATAGCTGCGCAGAAGCATGATGGCTATCAGGGTCTTTCCTGACCCTGTCTCCAAGTACACTATTGTGTTCTGCTTGATTGCCTTTTCCAACGCTTCCAACTGATAACTGCCATATCACACAAGTAAACCCAAATCAACAAAAATTTAAAAAATTGAAAACCAGTTGCATGAAAACACTAATTAGGCTCCATTTTGTTTCAAGGAAAAAAATGATTTCCGGAAAATAGCTTTGGAAAACGAAATGGTTCTATTTTCTGGAGTTTTGTAAATCTTTTGAATATTTATTTTTATTTGTGATGTGATTTTGAATAATAGTGAACATTTATTTTGGATCAAACATAAATATATTTTTTAATGTTATAAAAAATTCCACAAATCTTTGACAATATTAACAAAATGTTAAGTAAATAAAACTTTGTTCAAAATATACTTCAAAATATTACGATTATTTTTTTTGAATAAAAAGTTAAAAATAAATATAACACATACAAATGTGCATAAAAAATAAAAATGAACAAATTTTAAAAAATAACTTATAAAAATGAAATCTGTAAGTCATTTTTTCTTGAAAAGAAGGCTTTATTCTTAGTTGTCACGTAAAAGTTAGTACTTTGACTTCGTTTTCTAAATAATACTGATCGCCGAAAAATGATAAAAATATTTTTGGAAATTATTTTCCCTAAAACAAACGGAGCATTACACAAACACACAGTAAAGAGAAAGAAAAATTAAAAAAACAGAGTTAGAAACCTTCTTGCAAAGGAGAGAGAATCAGGAGAGACTTGTTGGTCTTTCTTGGTTCCATTGGTTGGCATTTGAACTGGCTCCATTGAGTTGGGTTTGTGGCTGGGGATACGCAGGAACTGGGTTTTGCGTTCGGCTCTGGAATGGGAATCAAGAAACCGCAAAACAGAGTTGAAAAGAACGAGAGGAATAGGGTTTCGGGGGGGGGGAGGGAGTGATTTGGATTCTTGGAACGGGAATTGAAATTGGGTTTGTGAGTGCTCAAGAAATTTGAACGAATTTGGTGGATTCCAACCAAGAATTACGTCGATTGTTCTTTTTTCTTTTGGAAAAGAGACTGTTCGAGTACTCACTTTTCTCTACTGAGTAGTATGGAATACAAAAGAGTGCGAATTATTTATAGACGACAAGAATCCAACCTATTTATTCACACACACTCTCTCTCTCTCTCTTCTTTTTCTCCCTTTTCTTTTTCCAGGGAATCTCCCCCTGGCCCCCCCCACCCAACCCTCTCTCTCCTAGGTTGACGACGGGAGACTTTTTGATGACTTCTACTGGAAAAAAGAGATTAGACCGCGTCGATGACATCACGAAGAGTGCTATTAGCAACGTATTTTTACTAATTCAAATCTATTATCTCACTGTTCTGTTCAATTAAATTTTAGCTTTATATATGTCATTGATAAAAAATAATTATATTATTTTATACTCCTTCCGTACTGAAATTATTGTTCAATTTGACTTTTTGTTCAAATAGGACATTTTTCAAACGCATATTTTTTTACTTTTTTCAAAATCATAAAACATGTAGTAATTCATAGTACTTTTAAAGTACTACGAATTACATGTTTTATAATTTTAGAAAAAGTAAAAAAATATACGTCAAATTTGCGTTTGAAAAATGTCCTGTTTAATCAAAAAAAATCAAACAGGGCAATAATTTCAGGACGGAAGGAATACTATTTAATCTTTGCCCTACTTCCTTAAAAAAAATTAAAGGTTCGGTAAAATAATAATAACACGTGTAGAATTAAAAATAAACGGAACAAAAAGTGTAACGAGTGGATAGAACTTAGAAGTTTCAAACCCTCTCTCACTTATTTAATAATTTTCTTATTTAATTGAATACACAGATTAAAAAAAATATTAATTGATTCTATTATAAATATTAGTATAATATATAATTTTTTTAAGGTATATGTGCATGTAGGAACATTATTAAAATAGAAACAAAATTAAAAATAAAATAATAAAAGTATTCTTTTGAAAAGGAAAGTTTAAAAGCAAAAAATAATTTTTTTAGAATAGACAAAAAAAAACAGAACAATTATTTAGGAACCAAGAGAGTATAACGTACTAATGCTCTTTATCCCTTTCATATTAAAAAAAATTACTCTCACTCTTCTTAAATAATTGTCATAATTGATTGAACACAGATATTAAAAAAATAATTAATTCTGTTATAAATATTGGTATAATATGTAATTTATTTTAAAGATCACGTGCTCGTGGATCATCATTAAAATAGGATGACAAAATAAGGATAATATGATAAAAATTTCCTGAAAAGAAAAAATTTAGAAACAAAATAAATTTTTTTGAACTGACAAAGAGATAAGCTAGACAATTATTTAAGGTAAAAATTTAGAAAATATTGTCTTATGATTATTTTCTGTAAGATGGATCTCTCTAACCTGACTCAATCATGTATTAATAAGTTGAACTATAAAAATTAATTTTATCTTATGAATTAAGAACAATTTTAAGAGACATTCTCTTATTTAAGAATAGGGAGTGAGTATTTGATTTGACAAAAGCAGTTATTAGTCTCCAAGCTTGTTTGATTATACAAAGCAATTAATAGTCTCTACACAAGCCTTACAAACCAACTACACTAAATAGTTTGACCAGCCCAACTAATAGTCTTTAACCATTAGTTAAACAGTCTTGTTAACTTGTGTTTTATGAGGATATGTTAACAAGTATTAATTATAGTGGTTAGTACTAAGAATTTATTAAAATATATATTAATTAGAGTGATTAATACTAAAAATTTGTCATAAATTATTCATCCCCGATCCTATTTTGAACCTCTGAGGTATTACAATCACCTACTTAAAATAAGTTTTATTTCGACAATTGTCCTATTGATATTGAAATTTGTAAAATAGTGATTATCGAAACAACGTTAAATACTATAATTGGCTTCTTAAAAATATGCATTGAGACATGTTAACCAAACTGATCAATTTTTTTAATTATTCATATACGTGATATATTCTAAGCTCAATTGAAACCAAATTATGACTCTTCAAATGAGTATGTGAATTAATATATTAAACTAATTCTTAAGATTATTCTGTTTGATTGAGCACACATATTAAGAAAAATTAATTGACTCTATTATAAATGAGTAATGATATGAATTCTTAAAGGGTATTAAATTTTTTGTACCAAATGATGTAATAGCTGATGTGGTGCATTAATTATGATTTTTAATTTTATTTTTTGTACCACATCAGCTGACACATCATTTGATATGAAAAATTTAGTACTTTTTAGGTACCCATAGCATTAGTCATTATAAATATTAGTATAATATATACCCCCTCCGTTCCACCCAAAGAGTTCACGTTTGAAAAGTCTACTTATTAAGGGATATATTAGTATCATTGGAGTTGATCATATTTACAAAAATACTTAAGTACAACCAAGATTATTACAACACAAGTGCAGGTAAATATGAAAAATTATGAAAATTGTAAGCATAATTTTTTTTAAAATATACTCTTTAAATGAAACATCCTAAAATAGTATAGTGTACTTTTCACCTAAAACAGAGGGAGTAATTTTCTTTAAAACACATGTGTATGTGGGACCATCGTTATGGTAGAAGAAAAGATAAAAGTAAAATAGTACAAGTATTTTCTTAACAAAAAATCAGAAACAAGACAATTTTTTTAAAATAAACAAAAAAAAAATTAAGACAATTATTTAGAAACGGAAGAAGTACGAGCAAAGTGAGTGCGGATATGTTCTCCTTTAGTGATTTGACACAATCAACTTTCTTTCTATCTCTTCGATCATTATAAACAAAAACCTAAAATCTTTAAAAAAACGCAAAACCAAGCATGTATATATAAGAGTAATGTGCAATCGTACACCTATAAATATCTAATTTTGTGTACAAAATTATGCATCGTATGTGTGATAATTTAATGTGTGGTAATTATATCAATTACTGATTTGATGATAAGATTGTCGCTAATAACCTTGTAAACTATTTTAATGTGTGATAATTTAAAGAAAAAAAATTCTAATTTTGAATGTTTAAAGTGTGTCCTTATGAAACTTGTTAGCAGAACCACTATAACAAAAGTTAAAATATGTCTTAATCATATACCTAAAATAAGTTATATCTCAAAAATTATCCTATTAATACTCAAGCTCGTAAGAGGATGATTATCAAAACAAAAACTTCGTATTATAATTAGCTTTCTTAAAATATGCATTAAAACACGTGTTATCCAAACCAATCAATTATTTTAATTATTTGTATCCATGATATAAATTATTTTTTTGTCTCCACGAGGTGTTTTCATACGATATTGGGTTTATTACTAATCTCTACTCGCGACACTTAATTAACATATCCTTGATCCAATGAAATTTTTACTTAAGTCAAACACGAAATATCCTACTAAATAAATCGCTCAAATGAAATTTGTGCCTAAGTCAAACACGAAATATCCCCTTAAAGTTGAACATAAAATTTCAGCGGTAATCAAGCCACCGAGCAAATCCTTTGTTAAATGAGTTAATTATTGGCTACAACTAAAGATATTGAGATAAAATTTGTGATCTTTCTTTGACACTTTGCACCACTTTAGAAGTAAATTTTAGAAAACTTTTTTTTTTCCCAATGTGGGTGCATATGTTTATGTAGGTTTTTCTTGCCCCCACCCTCATTTTGTGGTTGTTTTTCTTACTTTCTAATTTCTTATTATTGTGTTTCATCATCCATTTCTTTTGTACTTTTTTCAATAATTAAAAAATTAAGAACAAATTCACAAAACAGAAAACAAATCATGTAGCCAAATGCACCTTATGTTTCATCCAAATGAATTTAGTTATAAATTTTTAAAATACAATATTATTTTTCATGGAGATTTGTTTTAGATTCGTTTACTCTTTTTGGTCACGAGGGTTCTAAAGACACGTGTTAAAAATTCAATAAAAAATATATTTGTCATTAAGGATAAGACTAAAGCTGCGTTTGAATATCGGAAAAGTAATAAAAGCATTTGTCATTACGGATAAGACTAAGACATCGTTTGAATATCGAAAAAGTACAAGAAAGTAAAGGAAAATATTATAAATAACCATTTTACTACATTTTATGTGTGTTTGTTTGATGTGAGCCAATTTACTAACCATTAGATTTATTTTTGCATAGGAAAACTTTCTCGTAAATCACGTCCAGCTTATTTAGTACTCCCTCCGTCCTTAAATTATTATTTCTCGTAAATCACGTCCAGCTTATTTTCATATTATTGTCCTGTTTAACCAAAAAAAATCAAACAGGACAATAATTTCAGGACGGAGGGAGTACTATTTAATCTTTGCCCTACTTCCTTAAAAAAAATTAAAGGTTCGGTAAAATAATAATAACACGTGTAGAATTAAAAATAAATGGAACAAAAAGTGTAACGAGTGGATAGAACTTAGAAGTTTCAAACCCTCTCTCACTTATTTAATAATTTTCTTATTTAATTGAATACACAGATTAAAAAAAATATTAATTGATTCTATTATAAATATTAGTATAATATATAATTTTTTTTAAGGTATATGTGCATGTAGGAACATTATTAAAATAGAAACAAAATTAAAAATAAAATAATAAAAGTATTCTTTTGAAAAGGAAAGTTTAAAAGCAAAAAATAATTTTTTTAGAATAGACAAAAAAAAAAAAACAATTATTTAGGAACCAAGAGAGTATAATGTACTAATGCTCTTTATCCCTTTCATATTAAAAAAAAATTACTCTCAGTCTTCTTAAATAATTGTCATAATTGATTGAACACCGATATTAAAAAAATAATTAATTCTGTTATAAATATTGATATAATATGTAATTTATTTTAAAGATCATGTGCTTGTGGATCATCATTAAAATAGGATGACAAAATAAGGATAATATGATAAAAATTTCCTGAAAAGAAAAAATTTAGAAACAAAATAAATTTTTTTGAACTGACAAAGAGATAAGCTAGACAATTATTTAAGGTAAAAATTTAGAAAATACTGTCTTACGATTATTTTCTGTAAGATGGATCTCTCTAACCTGACTCAATCATGTATTAGTAAGTTGAACTATAAAAATTAATTTTATCTTATGAATTAAGAACAATTTTAAGAGACATTCTCTTATTTAAGAATAGGGAGTGAGTATTTGATTTGACAAAAGCAGTTATTAGTCTCCAAGCTTGTTTGATTATACAAAGCAATTAATAGTCTCTACACAAGCCTTACAAACCAACCACACTAAATAGTTTGACCAGCCCAACTAATAGTCTTTAACCATTAGTTAAACAGTCTTGTTAACTTGTGTTTTATGAGGATATGTTAACAAGTATTAATTATAGTGGTTAGTACTAAAAATTTATTAAAATATATATTAATTAGAGTGATTAATACTAAAAATTTGTCATAAATTATTCATCCCCGATCCTATTTTGAACATCTGAGGTATTACAATCACCTACTTAAAATAAGTTTTATTTCGACAATTGTCCAGTTGATATTGAAATTTGTAAAATAGTGATTATCGAAACAACGTTAAATACTATAATTAGCTTCTTAAAAATATGCATTAAGACATGTTAACCAAACTGATCAATTTTTTTAATTATTCATATACATGATATATTCTAAGCTCAATTGAAACCAAATTATGACTCTTCAAATGAGTATGTGACTTAATATATTAAACTAATTCTTAAGATCACCTACAATCATTATACTAGGAAGAAAAGGTAAAAGTAAAAGAGATAATTATTCAATTTGATTGAGCACACGTATTAAGAAAAATTAATTGACTCTATTATAAATGAGTAATGATATGGGTACTTAAAGAGTACCAAATTTTTTATACCAAATAATGTGTCAGTAATGTGGTGCATTAATTATGATTTTTAATTTTATTTTTTGTGTCATATCAGCTGACACATCATTTAGTGTAAAAAATTTGGTACTTTTTAGGTACTCATAGCATTACTCATTATAAATATTAGTATAATATATACACATCTTTCCACCCAAAGAGTTCACGTTAGAAAAGTTTATTTATTAAGGGATATATTAGTATCATTAGGGTTGGTCATATTTACAAAAATACTTAAGTACAACCAAGATTATTACAACACAAGTGCAGTGTAAGGATGAAAGATTATAAAAACTGTAAGCATAATTTTTTAAAAATGTACTCTTTAAGTGAAATATTTTAAAACAGTATAGTGTACTTTTTACCTGGAACAGAGGGAGTAATTTTCTTTAAAACACATGTGTATGTGGGACCGTCGTTATAATAGGAAGAAAAGATAAGAGTAAAATAGTACAAGTATTTTCTTAACAAAAAATTAGAAATAAGACAATTTTTTTAAAATAGACCAAAAAAAATTAAGACAATTATTTAGAAATTGAGAAAGTACGAGAAAAGTGAGTGCGGATCTGTTCTCCTTTAGTGATTTGACACAATCAACTTTCTTTCTATCTCTTCGATCATTATAAACAAAAACCTAAAATCTTAAAAAATAAACGCAAAATCAAGCATGTTTATATAAGAGTAATGTTACGTGCAGTCGTGCACCTATAAATATCTAATTTTGTGCACAAAATCATACATCATCCTATGTGTCATTTTATTTGACATTTTATAGGTTCCACTAGAAGTTAAAAAGTGAAACTAACTAGATGACACATAAAATCTTACAAAATTTCGTGCATAAAATTAAGTACTTATTAAATAACTCTAACATTACTCTATATATAATATGTTTGATACAAGCATTCCTTATTTAAACAATAAAAATTTAAACAATACTAAATATATGTGCAACAAAATATACGATAGAATGTTGCAATTAAAATTTAATTGCTAATAACGATTCCTTATTTAAACAATACTAAATATATGTGCAACAAAATATACAATTTAAAGAGCGTTCTAAAGATACTTGTTAATAATTTAAAGAGGGTTATATATATATACATACACACACCTATGTTATATTATAAATACTTGTATGAATAAGGATAAAATTAATTACTAAATAAGCGGTTTAGGTAACGGTTTAGGAAATGAGGCGAGTAATGCTAATACCGAAACCATACCGTTCCCTTATTTTTCATTTTGGTTGTTCTTCATTACCCGCCACATATCCAGTAAAATTAATTAATAATCGTCAACTTCAATTCAATGTAATTTTGTTATACATGATTTGATTCGAAATTGTCATCCATCCGTCCCAAAAGGAGTACTAATTAATTATGTTGCCCAAGGAGTAAAACTGTCAAAACGGGTTGAAACAGGTGGGTCGAGTTGATAAATTTTAATCACGTCTAGGAGTCGGGTCAAACGGGTTAAATCCGCTCGAATTACGGGTTAAAGCGGGTTGAGTTGGGTTGGATTGGACTAACTCGCCAAATTACTTTACTATATAAATTTAGTTTGACTTTTTAATTTTAAGAAGTGTAATTATATTTCCTTAATTTTTTTGGCTTTAATTTGTTAGATTTTTCTTGGCATTTTGTTTAATTTTGTATTTCATTAATTATAAATTAAAAATAATTGTGATATGTTTTTTTCTTATATCTTAATTTGTTAGACACTGAATTTTTTAATAAAATTTTTTGACGGATTAACCCATTCCAGCTCATAACCCAAAATGTGTTAGATTGAGATATTTCACCATTTCATTTCAGATCGGCCCTGTTGATTGTTTTGACAACTCTACCAGGGAGAAACGGACTATAATACCACTACTGTTAGTTTTATTGGGTCAGGAAAATTTGCTCCATACCATTGTGCAATGGATTCAATCGTACTATCAATATCCAAATCCAAATAGGATCCAAATTCAATCCAATCCCATACTTGTTTCACAAGAGATTCTTCAACCTTTCACCTTCCCCGCACCCCACCGGAAGCATAAACCCAAACACAAACACAAATTGAACTTCACACGTCGCCGTTAAACATCTAAGTTTTGATTAAGTTTCATCAACGCCGCCAAGATGATGATCGAATTCGAAGTAGAGACGGGCTAGAACGATTATCAATCGACAATCCAAACATTACAATCTCCCAACTCAAATCCCTAATTGAATCTCAACCGAGAGTTCCGATTCATAACCAAACCCTCTCCACAAATCAAACTCTACTGCCGCCAAAACCCCCGCCGACGTTTCCCGATTCACCGACATGTCGAATCCCCAAACCCCAATCTCAACCCTCAACATCTCCCACGGCTCGATGATTTACCTAGCTTACGAAGGCGAACGCACCGTCGCCGGCCCCAATTTCCACCCCGCCGGCTCATTCGGTCGGAAAATGACCATGGACGACCTCATCGCCAAACAGATGCGCGTCTCCCGCCAGGAAAACCCTCATTGTGAAATGGTTTCTTTCGATCGGGACACGGCTAATGCGTTCCAGCACTACGTCAATGAGACGCTGGCATTTGCGGTCAAACGGGGCGGGTTAATGTATGGAACAGTTTCTCCCGAGGGTAAAGTGGAGGTTAATTTTGTGTATAAGAAATTTTTTCAGAAACTATAATAGTACCAATATATCATTTTATTTCTATTTAATTAGTTGCCTCCAACATTTCTTTACCTCCATTTATTCTTTTTATTTTGATTTTCCTCTTTATTTTGCTCGAATGTTATTTAGTTGAAAAAGATATATGTCCGTGCGTTAAACGCACGGGTGTAAAACTAGTTGACAATAATGCTAATGTGTTTGGGGTGTTTTTAATGCTTTAGAACTGAATTTCAATATCAAATATTTCTATTATTGATTATTAACAAGTGTCTTAATAAAACTCTTTTAAAATTATTAAATTTGCTAATTTTTATATTATTTGCATTTTTGGATTATATCAATTACTGATTTGATGATAAGATTGTTGCTAATAACCTTGTAAACTATTTTAATGTGTGATAATTTAAAGAAAAAAAATTCTAATTTTGAATGTTTAAAGTGTGACCTTATGAAACTTGTTAGCAGAACCACTATAACAAAAGTTAAAATATGTCTTAATCATATACCTAAAATAAATAAGTTATATCTCAAAAATTATCCTAATAATACTCAAGCTTGTAAGAGGATGATTATCAAAACAAAAACTTTGTATTATAATTAGCTTTCTTAAAATATGCATTAAAACACGTGTTAACTTTACTAATCTCTACTCACGACACTTAATTAACATATCCTTGATCCAATGAAATTTTTTTATCCGTCTCTAAATAATTGTCTTGTTTGAAAATTTTCTTTTTAAGACATTATTTTTACCATTTTACACTTACTTTTTCTTTCTACTTTAATTATGGGACAAATGCACATGGGATTAAAGGAAATAACACATTGTACCAATATTAATAATCAAGTCAATTGTTTTTTTTAATCCGTGTGTCGGGTCAAACAAGACAATAATTTAAGGACGGAGGGAGTACAATTTAATGCAAATGTTTATGAACATATTTTCTTGTAATGTTCATGTTAATCAGACAAATACGAAAAAAAAAACTTTTTAATTATTTCCTTTTCTTTTACATCACTTTATTACATTTTTGCTAGGACCTTAGAATTAGTAAGTTTTGATGTTGCAAAACTACATTAGAATAATTTCCCATAAGCTAGTTTAGAAGGGTTAATGTACAAGAGTTATTGTCAAAGAAACAACAAACAACTAAGATGTAGCTAACATGAAGATCAAACAATCAAGATTGAAGAAACAACAAACAGCAAGAACAAACAACTAAGATTCAAAAGATGAATTAGCAGCAGCAATATCCCACGTATTGAACATTCATTGGATGAAGTGCTACTAAGACAAACCCTATAAATAATGTTTCAAACCCTAAAAGAATATTCTCCCAAGTTGTCCGCAAGTTGAGTGCCACACAGATTACACTCTTAGCTGGATATTGCTCATCTAGCCGTTATCGAACGATTATATTACAACGAAAACTTTCCAAACAACGTCTATATAAAGGAAAATTCTCCCCTAAGATCAAAAGAGGATGGTTTTAGAGAGATAGCTCACACTACTAGAAACACGCGTTTTAGTGACGGAAGAATTAGCGACGGAAATTTTCTTCGCTAAGTAGCGATGAAAAATTGAAAACAGCGACGAAAATCGTGGCTAAAGCAGCGGGCTTTTAAATTAGACACGAAAATATTTCCGTCTCTAATTTCCGTCGCTAAATTAAGGAATACTCTAAGAATATTCCTTTATTCCGTCGCTAAAAATCGCAGGAAAAACGCGAGAACATAAGAGACGGAGCTTCCGTCTTTGATTGAAGGATTCTGTCGCTAATTAGCAACGGAATCTCCGTGTCTAATTACCGTCGCTAATTACAATTAATTTTGCCCAGTCAAACCCCCTTTCCCTCTTCCCCAAACCTCTCTTCCTCGATCAGATCATCCCCCGACTCTAGTTCCCTCTCTCTCACCCTCTCAGTTCTCTTTTTCTCTCACCCTTGATCTACTCTTCTTTCCCTTTCTATCCAGTGCCACCGCCACCGCCACCAGACACCGCTGCCCTTTCTCTCTCTCTCTCTCTTGCCATCTCCCTCTCTCATTATATCTATCTTTCTCTGCCTCTCTTCTCTGCCGGATCACCACCGCCGCTAACGCCGCCCCTTCCTCCACCACCTACGGTACTTGTTTTTAACCATTTTCTTTTAAATTTATTTTTTCTTTTTAGTTTATTTATTTATTTATTTTATTTTATTGTTAATAGTCCGTCGAAACCACCATTGCCGCCACCACTACTGCTTCTTCCAATTTCTAGGTAATTTAACTATTTTATCATTTTTTTTTCTGTTTTGGATTTATTTGTAATTAATATTGTATATATTATTGAATACAAAATAATCTGTATTATTTGTAACTAATTTGTATCGAATTGGTTGATGAAATCTTCAAATTGTTTGAGAGAGGATGAAGGAGTAGAGAGAGAAAGAGGTTTAGAGAGGTTGGAAGATTAACATAAAGGAGGATAGTTTGTTAAAAATAGAAGGGAGGGATAGTATAGTAAATGAGCACTTAATGGGTGTAACATTTAGCATGTAAAGGTGCGTTTATATATATATATATATATATATATATATATATATAATTCCTATGACTTACCAAAAATAGAAAACTGTCGCGACCCGACCTGAGATCCGATGTGAATCCCGTTTGGACCGTGAGATAATGCGGAAAACACGAAAATAGCATCTCAAAATTTCCATTTAAAAGAATGCAAAGTCATGAGAAAACCCTGTAATGCACGTGCAAGTTTTCTTTAAACAACAAAAATCTTTTAAACGATAATAAACCTCGACGGCGAAACAAGCCGGAGAAACAACACGTTAGCTAGCAACAACAAACTCGAGCTAACATGCTCGGTACATGTATAAACCATATCAGAGTACGCGGAATTAAAGTTAACAAATATACATACAACCGCACGGCAACCATGCCGGCACAACAAGAAAATATGTCAAACCACGGTCGAGACAACTACCCAACAAATACATTGTTTACATAACAAGTACACCCTCGTCCTCACCAAAAGAAAATACTTAGGCACAAGGTGCACTACCAAAGATGACGTCCCAACTGAATCGAACTCGAACACTAGGGATTCCTCGCCGGCGCTTGATCTAAGGAAAACAAATGAAAACAAACGGGGTGAGTTGAAAACTCAATAAGCTACTAATGCAACAATATGCCATGCTAGATGCAAGACAATAATTGTAACAAGTATTCATGTCATCATAATATCAATTCGATATCAAACGAAAGTGACAAGCATTGCACGTAGCCAAACAACCCCATACTACACGAGAGGCTCGACGATCGCCAACCGTCCCATACCGGTTGGAAACCATGACCAACATTCGTTTATATAGGAAGCACATAAGAGCTATAAGTAAACACATTAAAAGGGATACGGCGTCGAGGTACACCTCCGACCAAACAAATACTTCCAACCGATAATATACCAAATGTAGAGCCGTTGTTGACGTGCTCGAACAAGAAAACCAATAACAAAACACATGTGAACCATCTTCTGTATTCACGTCGACGGGTGATCTCGGTCCCTACAACCCAAGAATCTACCACGGATATAGCTTACCATGGTTGCGTTTATTCCGTACAACAAATGGCGCTATACCCCTACCGTGGCCAACGGTAGGGCGAGGCCCGATCTATTGGCCTTCGACTATTACGTAGCCCCAGCTCCCGTAATAATCGAGCGTCAATACACCGCCAACAAATATGCCATGGACTTAACTAAATGCACAAGTAGATGTTTACTCGACATTTAAATATAAAAGGTCATACTCCAAAGTAGGGAGTATACCACAACAATAACATTTGACAATGATATGAATGTCACAAGTGAGTTATAATAATCTCACACCACAAATAACCAACTTACAATAATTACGACAATTTACGTAATATCAAACACACAATCGGTGTGACCAAATTTTCTAACGAATCACTCGAATCATTCAAGAATTCCCAAATCACACACGTGGTCTCATAGATTATGAAATCCTAACGAACTCCGTTAGAGTCATTTTCGGTTTCTAATGAATTTGAGTTTACGCGAATTAATCATACCGTAAACTTAACAATTACTAATCATATTTCACATTTCTAACATGTAACACATGAGTCTCCAAACACAACCAAAAAGTCAACCACGAATTTGAAAAGTCAACATAGTTAAACATACTCAAAATTGATGATTTCTAACATATATCACTAACTAACAAGTCTAACATGAATAATAACTCATAATTGAGGAAGAACAAGGGATAGTAGCTTACCACTTGAAGATTCAACCCAAGCTAAGGTACATGCAAGGTCAAGAATGGCTTCTACTAGCCAATAGCTTCACAATGGTGGTGTTGGATGGTAATTTGGTCTTCAAATGAGCAAGAGGCAAGGATTTTCTTGCACAAACTCTTCTCTCTTTCTCTCTATCTTTGCCAAGGTTGTATGTGAGTTATGGAGAGAGTCTTGACTCTCCAAAGGGACTTAAGGTGACTAAACTACTCTGACATTTCATGCCTTGGTCGTGGCTTGATCTCAGCCTTTGAGATCAAGTCAATTAGTCAACAACTTAAAATCTCGTCTAATAAAATAACAGAGTCTGGCGCTTTGCACGGCCGTGTCATGTCAAGGCGCACGGCCGTGTCACTCGCGCACGGCCGTGCCAAGAACTGCTGCGCGGTCGTGCCAAGCTTTCTGGAATCCTTGCACGGCCGTGTCAACAAAGGTGCGCGGCCGTGCCAAACTTTCTGGAATGTTTGGCCACTCACGCACGGTCGTGTCAACAAGGTAGCACGGTCGTGCCATAAAAGGCTGCGCGGCCGTGCAAAACCTACTGGAATGCCTCACTTCTAATTATCTCTATTTCCTTGGTTTGATCAATTAGGCCACCCTAGGTGTTAACACAACACTTATAACACATAACCATACATTTGAAAAGTGTACAATAAACTCAAATGCAAGCACATTCGAATGATATTTGCACATGAGATGACGATGTTAATATAAAAGACATAACATAGAACGAATGCAAATGATGCAAATGGCACGGGCGTTACACCCTGACCCCCTTAGAATAAATTTGTCCGCAAATTTACTTACCGATCTCAACAAATAACGAAGGGTACTTTTCTCGCATCTCCTGTTCTAATTCCCAAGTGGCCTCCTCGATGTTATGACTTCTCCACAAGACTTTCACAAGGGAAATAGATTTCGACCTCAACACTTGTTCTTTTGTGTCGAGTATCCTCACGGGCTGCTCAACATAGGATAGATCGGGTGTCAAGTCTACCGGCTCATACTCCAAAATGTGTGATGCATCCGATAAGTACTTCCTCAACATAGATACGTGAAACACCGCATGAACGCTCGACATCGACGGTGGTAGGGCAAGTCTATAGGCTAACTTCCCAACCCTTTCTAAAATCTCAAACGGACCAATGAACCTTGGAGTCAATTTCTCCTTCTTACCAAACCTCTTGACTCCAATTCGTGGCGAAACCTTCAAAAACACATGATCACCTACCTCGAATTCAAGGTCCCTCCGCCGATGATCCGCATAACTCTTTTGCCGATTCAGAGCCGTTTTCAACCTTTCCCGAATGAGCTTCACACTCTCGACCAATTCGTGCACCATGTCAGGACCCCATAACTTTGCTTCGCCGACTTCATCCCAACAAATTGGAGAGCGACACTTTCTTCCATATAGCGCTTCATAAGGAGCCATCTCAATGGTTGATTGGTAGCTATTGTTGTACGCGAACTCTATCAATGGTATGTGTGAATCCCAAACTCCTTTGAAATCCATCGAACAAGCTCGCAACATGTCCTCAAGTATTTGTATGGTCCTCTCCGATTGTCCGTCTGTCTGTGGGTGAAAAGTCGTGCTAAGAGTTAACTTCGTACCCAAAGCATTCTGTAGTGACTGCCAAAATCGTGAAGTGAACCGTGGATCTCGATCCGACACTATGCTAACTGGCACCCCATGTAACCTCACGATCTCCTGTATGTACAAGGTAGCAAGTCTATCCATCGGGTAAGTCATCGCAATCGGAAGGAAATGTGTCGACTTGGTCAACCTGTCAATAATCACCCAAACTGCATCGTGACCCTTACGAGTCCTTGGCAACCCTGTCACAAAATCCATTGCTATGTTCTCCCATTTCCACTCCGAAATCTCCAATGGTTGTAACAAGCCTGCCGGTCGTTGATGTTCCGCTTTTATTCGTTGACATGTCAAGCATCTCGATACAAACTCAGCCACCTCTCTCTTCATACCACTCCACCAAAAATTTCTCTTCAAGTCTCGATACATCTTAGTACTCCCCGGATGAATCGTGTATCTAGACTTGTGAGCCTCCTCTAACACTTGTCTCTTCACCTCATCTATCGCCGGTACACAAATTCTGTTTCGAAACACAAGGATTCCATCACTGTTCTTTGCAAAATCTATCGTCTTTCCTTCATTCAACCCATCAATCAACGTCTTTAATTCCGGGTCGTCCTCTTGTGTCCCTTTAATCCTTTGAATCAATGCTGGCGTAGCCCGAAGGTTCGCAAAAATTACTCCCTGTCTCGATCTACATGGACTCCAATCTCGAACATCCTCAAGCATTTTCCATTCGCGAGTCATCAAGCAAGACATGTACGCCTTTCGGCTAAGTGCATCCGCTACCACGTTAGCTTTCCCCAGATGGTACAAGATGGTACAATCGTGATCCTTAAGCCTTTCAATCCATTTCCATTGTCTATTGTTCAGCTCCTTTTGAGAAAATATGTACTTAAGACTCTTGTGATCGGTGAACACTTCAAACTTGGCTCCATAAAGGTAGTGTTTCCACTTGTGTAGAGCAAAGATGATCGCAGCCAACTCAATGTCGTGGGTCGGATAATTCTGTTCAAATGGGGTCAACTTCCGAGAAGCATACGCAATCACTCTCCCGTTTTGCATCAAAACACAACCCAAACCCTCTTTTGACGCATCACTGTATATCACCAACCCATCCTGTCCGTTCGGTAGTGCCAAGATCGGAGCTGTGGTCAACCTCCTTTTCAGCTATTGGAAACTCGCCTCGCATTTGTCATCCCATACAAAAGGTTTATTCTTTTGTGTCAAGTTAGTCATCGGACCCTTCAATAAACCTCCGATAATAACCCGCCAAACCCAAGAAGCTTCGAATCTCCGTTACCGACTCGGGTCTTTTCCATTTCACCACTGCCTCAATCTTAAGTGGATCCACCGAAATACCATCTCCCGACACAACATGGCCTAGAAACGAGATCTCCTCGAGCCAAAATGCACACTTACTGAACTTCGCACATAACTTCTTTTCTCTCAACACCGACAACACAATCCTCAAATGTTTCTCGTGCTCCTCCTGGGATTTTGAGTACACAAGAATATCATAAATAAACACCACCACAAAACAATCTAGATAGGGCAAGAATATCCTATTCATCAAATCCATGAACACAGCCGGTACATTTGTTAACCCAAATGGCATTACAACAAACTCGAAATGCCCGTATCGAGTTCGGAATGCCGTCTTCGGTATATCCTCCGCCCTAACTTTCAGTTGATGGTAACCACTTCGAAGATCAAATTTTGAGTACACAACGGAGCCCTGTAGTTGGTCAAACAAATCATCAATGTGTGGAAGGGGATATTTGTTTTTAATGGTTACCTGATTTAGCTCCCGGTAATCAATGCACAATCTCAAGGACCCATCTTTCTTCCTTACAAACAATACCGGTGCACCCCACGGCGATACACTCGGTCTAATAAAACCCCGATTCATCAATTCCTCCAATTGTACCTTTAACTCTTTCAATTCTGCCGGTGCCATACGATACGGTGCCTTTGACAATGGCGCGGTACCTGGCAACAATTTAACACAAAACTCCAATTCTCTATCTGGAGGCAAATCATATTCTGATGAAAACACATCCGGAAATTCACGTACAATTGGAACATCTTCCAACACAACAACTTTCTTAGACTTATCAACCACACATGCTAAATACCCTGTACACCCACGTGACAATAATTTTCGGGCTTTCAAAGCCGATATCATACGAATACCACCCATGCATTTATCACCCTCAAACATAAACGGAGGCATATCAGGCAATTCAAATGTGACAATTTTCTTACGACAATCAACTATGGCATGATGAGTGTGCAACCAATCCATGCCCAAAATAACATCAAAATCACGGATAGGCAGCACTACCAAATCCGCAAGCAAAACATGATCATCAATAACAACTTCGCATGCACGATGAACATCAGAAGCAACTAGGCACTCTCCCATCGGAGTAGACACCTCTAACACATAAGACAGCAATTCAGGCATAGAATACAAGTGGCATGCAAAGTGAGATGCAATGTAGGAATGCGATGACCCTGGATCTATAAGGACTCGGGCTCGCTCTCTTGAGACAAACAAAGTACCTCCTATCACGTTGGGAGCGTCAGGAACACCCCTCTGATCTAAGGCGAACACTCGACCCTGGACTCTCGGTCGATCGTCGTTGTTCCTTTTCACCCCCGTGTTCTGTTGTGCACCACCCTGAGGTAAACCCCTATTCCTTGAACAGTCCTTTTGGAAATGCTTGTCGTCACCACATAACAAGCATCTCCCCTGTTTCATCCAACACCTCTCTTCCGAGTGTCCTGTCTTCTTGCAGAAGTTATAATTAAACCTCGATTCACGCTGTCCTTGGCCTCCCGGTTGCTGTCCCGTTTGGCCTGCCGGTCGACTCACATTCTTCCCTTTGTTAGAAGTCCCACCTGTATTCTGCCTCTTCCAATTTTTCTGCGAAGACTGCTGATTCCCATCTCTGTTACTTGGCTTACCCCGGTGCTCCTCGATGTCATGTTCGATTTTATATGCTTTATCCACCGCGCTTTGGTAACTCGGTAGATCAAGCGGTAACAGTTGCTTTCTATACTCCGTTCTCAACCCCTTTACAAACCGATAGACTTTCTTTTCCTCCGTCGGAATCAAGTGTGAACAATACCGTGCCAATGCCGTGAACCTCGCAGAATACTGTCCCACCGACAACGACCCTTGCTCAAGACTAAGAAAGTCTACCTCCTTCTTTGCCTATACCACGTCAGGGACAAAATGGTTCCACACAGATTACACTCTTAGCTGGATATTGCTCATCTAGCAGTTATCGAACGATTATATTACAACAGAAACTTTCCAAACAACGTCTATATAAAGGAAAATTCTCCCCTAAGATCAAAAGAGGATGGTTTTAGAGAGATAGCTCACACTACTAGAAACACGCGTTTTAGTGACGGAAGAATTAGCGACGGAAATTTTCTTCGCTAACTAGCGATGAAAAATTGAAAACAGCGACGAAAATCGTGGCTAAAGCAGCGGGCTTTTAAATTAGACACGAAAATATTTCCGTCTCTAATTTCCGTCGCTAAATTAAGGAATATTCTAAGAATATTCTTTTATTCCGTCGCTAAAAACCGCAGGAAAAACGCGGAAACATAAGAGACGGAGCTTCCGTCTTTGATTGAAGGATTCCGTCGCCTAACCAAAACCAAAATACCAAAAAGTGAAAGATCGAGAAAAAAAAAACAATAAAGATGTGCAAAATAAAAAGAAAAAATTTTAAAATCGAAATTGAACAATTCAACTACAACGAAACCCAAAAACATAAATCAGACCCAAATTTAAAATGGAAGCTAAAATTAAATATCATGAGCTATATAAGTAAAGCGAATCCAATACACCCTGATCCGGAGGAGAGAGAGAAACCAGCATTCCTTCAGACAAATGATGTTTCACCTTGCTTATTGTCTACAAAAGGGAAAAGTTATCTTGCAACCGAACGAAGGGAGTGATGGGCACATGCTTTATAAGTTTTATAATACCAATGGAAATATCTCAAAAAAATTGAAGGTCAAACCGTTTGGAATATAGAGTGGTAGAAACCATTGTGAAAAATAATTAATTTCATTACAAATATATGGGAGTTACAAATAATAGAGCACTTAATGAAAAGTAATTAGCAAGAAGGGAGTTACAAATCTCTCTCTCTCTCTCTCTCTATATATATATATATATATATATATATATATATATATATATAGAAACCCAACTTACGATTTTAGAGAAAAATGAAATTAAATATGGTGGTTACGAAGTAGATATAACCATGGTTCATTTGAAATGAATTTCTTTTAAAAAATAATTAAATGTGTTTTTTTAGAAGAATTAAATGTGTTATTAATCACTTAAAAAAAAGGTTTTGAGCGAGTATTGTCATAGGGTAATAGTAATAGCTAATATTAATACTTATAAAATCAATATTATTGAATATATAATAGTAATACCTAATACTATTAATAGCTATTAATAATACTTATAAGATTAATATTATTGAATATATAATAGTAATACCTAATACTATTATGTCGTAGTTATATACTACCTAATAATAATGCATATAAGATTAATATTATTAAATATCTAATAAGGTATAAATACTATATGTTAAACCTATTATTATTAGGTATAGTTATTAGCTAAGGATATTCTATTAGTAATAATAATAGGGATTATCCTCAGTAATAATTTTAATAGGGATTATTACTCTCATATCATAGCTATTATACAATTAGTAATTATAAAAGGGATTATAACTCTCGTATCATAGCTATTATACTATTAGTAATTATAATAGATATTATTACTTTGATATCATAGATATTATACTACTCCATTAGTAATTATAATAGAGATTATTATTTTTTTATACCAAAATGAAGATGATTTATTTATAGATACACGAAGAGGCAAGTATTTGAATAAACCTGGATATCTTTTAAGTAGTCAATATCGGTTATAAAACCTCATCATGTAAGAATCTTCTTTCCCATGATATATGTAGCATTTTAAATAAATACTTAAAATATAAATGGTTGAGTTGGTCTAAAGTGCATGTTTTAATTCAAAAGAGTGTGGGTTCAAATCTCACAAACAACATTGTTTTATTTTCTAGTTTTTTATTTCCTTGCCAATAGCTAAAGTTCCTCTACTAATGTATTTGAAGAATGATATATACCACAATATCATATCTATAGTACTTAGCTAAGACTATTAGCTAATGGTACCCTCCCTAGAATTCCAAAAGTCAAGCCATGAGAATGCATTTTTAATCAAAGGGGGTGAGGTATCACATCCTTAAACATCCTTACTAACTTTAAATATATATATATATATATATATATATATATATATAGATTTCGACAATTGTCCTATTGATATTGAAATTTGTAAAATAGTGATTATCGAAACAACGTTAAGTACTATAATTAGCTTCTTAAAAATATGCATTAAGACGTGTTAACCAGACTGATCATTTATTTTAATTATTCATATACATGATATGATGATGTCGATTTTTGCACCCTGGTCCTGATGGGAATTTGCTCCGGTGAAGTGACTGGTAACTAGCCTGAAAATAAGAACAAAGGTTACTGCGCAGGGGATCCCTGCAAAGTCCCTCTGGTGTGAGAATTAGCACTGTATATCAGAGAGAGAATAATGCAAATTTCGGGAGCAAAAAGTGTATATTTGTGCGTACCTTTCATGTCTCTGATGCTACTATTTATAAGAGAGTAGTCTGTAGCCCTAGATAATTTCGGGCCTGATGGATGTAATGAAATCCCGTAGTTTACGGATTATGGTAACGTATCATGCGGAGGACATGTTGTAATAGGATTTTACTCAATTGGAGATAGTTCCGTGATATGCAAGACGCGTAGAGCAATTAACGATGTTGCGAGTAAGTTAGCCGCCTTTTGCAGGTGAGTTGGCCGCCTGTTGCGAGGAAGTCGGCCGCCTGTTGCGGGTAAGTCGGTCGCCTGTTGCAGGTAAGTCGGCCGCCTTTGCGGGTAAGCTGGCCGACGTTGCGGGTAAGTGGCCTGCCTTAGTATAGTGTGCGGGTTACTCAAAAGTTGGCGGGTAAGTAATAGCTTGCCTTTGGCGGCTTGCTTTTGTCAACTTTACCCTTAATATAAATTTTGGGTAGTTCATGATATATTCTAAGCTCAACTGAAATAAAAACCAAATTATGACTCTTCAAATGAGTATGTGAATTAATATATTAAACTAATTCTTAAGATCACCTCCAATCATTATAGTAGGAAAAAAAGGTAAAAGTAAAAGAGATAATTATTCTATTTGATTGAGTACACGTTTTAAGAAAAATTAATTGACTCTATTATAAATGAGTAATGATATGAGTTCCTAAAGGGTATCAAATTTTTTATACTAAATGATGTGACAGCTGATGTGGTGCATTAATTATAATTTTTAATTTTATTTTTTGTACCACATCAGCTGACACATCATTTGGTGTAAAAAATTTAGTACTTTTTAGGTACCCATAGCATTACTCATTATAAATATTAGTATAATATATACCCCATCCATTCCACCCAAAGAGTTCACGTTTGAAAAGTCTACTTATTAAGGGATCTGTTAGTATCATTGGAGTTGGTCATATTTACAAAAATACTTAAGTACAACCAAGATTATTACAACATAAGTGCAGGTAAATATGAAAGATTATGAAAATTGTAAGCTTAATTTTTTAAAAATATACTCTTTAAATGAAACATCCTAAAATAGTATAGTGTACTTTTTACCTGGAACAGAGGGAGTAATTTTCTTTAAAACACATGTGTATGTGGGACCATCGTTATAGTAGAAGAAAAGATAAAAGTAAAATAGTACAAGTATTTTCTTAACAAAAAATCAGAAACAAGACAATTTTTATAAAATAAACAAAAAAAAATTAAGACAATTATTTAGGAACGGAGGAAGTACGAGCAAAGTGAGTGCGGATCTGTTCTCCTTTAGTGATTTAACACAATCAAATTTCTTTCTATCTCTTCAATCATTATAAACAAAAACCTAAAATCTTAAAAAAAAACAAAAAAAAAAAAAAAAGGGAAACCAAGCATGTATATATAAGAGTAATGCTACGTGCAGTCGTACACCTATAAATACCTAATTTTGTGCACAAAATTATGCATCGTGCAGTCATTTTATTTGACATTTTATAGACTCCACTGTGAGTTAATAAATGAAGCTAACTAGATGACACATAAGATGTTACAACATTTCGTGCACAAAATTAAGTACTCATTAGATGACTCTAACATTACTCTATATATGTTTGATACAAGCAAGCATCGATAGAATGTTGCAATTAAAATTCAAATGCTAATAACGATTCCTTATTTAAACAATACTAAATATATGTGCAACAAAATATACAAATTAAAGAGCGTTCTAAAGACACTTGTTAATAATTCAAGAATAAAAATATTTGTCATTGACAATAATGCTAATGTGTTTGGGGTGTTTTTAATGCTTTAGAACTGAATTTCAATATCAAATATTTCTATTATTGATTATTAACAAGTGTCTTAATAAAACTCTTTTAAAATTATTAAATTTGCTAATTTTTATATTATTTGCATTTTTGGATTATATCAATTACTGATTTGATGATAAGATTGTCGCTAATAACCTTGTAAACTATTTTAATGTGTGATAATTTAAAGAAAAAAAAATTCTAATTTTGAATGTTTAAAGTGTGTCCTTATGAAACTTGTTAGCAAAACCACTATAACAAAAGTTAAAATATGTCTTAATCATATACCTAAAATAAATAAGTTATATCTCAAAAATTATCCTAATAATACTCAAGCTTGTAAGAGGATGATTATCAAAACAAAAACTTTGTATTATAATTAGCTTTCTTAAAATATGCATTAAAACACGTGTTAACTTTACTAATCTCTACTCACGACACTTAACATATCCTTGATCCAATGAAATTTTTACTTAAGTCAAACACGAAATATCCCACTAAATAAATCGCTCAAATGAAATTTGTGCCTAAGTCAAAAACGAAATATCCCCTTAAAGTTGAACAAAAAATTTCAGCGGTAATCAAGCCACCGAGCAAATCCTTTGTTAAATGAGTTAATTATTGGCTACAACTAAAGATATTGAGATAAAATTTGTGATCTTTCTTTGAACAGTTTGCACCACTTTAGAAGTAAATTTTAGAAAATATTTTTTTTTTCCCAATGTGGGTGCATATGTTTATGTAGGTTTTTCTTGCCCCCACCCTCATTTTGTGGTTGTTTTTCTTACTTTCTAATTTCTTATTATTGTGTTTCATCATCTATTTCTTTTGTACTTTTTTCAATAATTAAAAAATTAAGAACAAATTCACAAAACAGAAAACAAATCATGTAGCCAAATGCACCTTATGTTTCATCCAAATGAATTTAGTTCTAAAATTTTAAAATACAATATTATTTTTCATGGAAATTTGTTTTAGATTCGTTTACTCTTTTTGGTCACGAGGGTTCTAAAGACACATGTTAAAAATTCAATAAGAAATGTATTTGTCATTAAGGATAAGACTAAAGCTGCGTTTGAATATCGGAAAAGTAATAAAAGCATTTGTCATTACGGATAAGACTAAGACAGCGTTTGAATATCGAAAAAGTACAAGAAAGTAAAGGAAAATATTATAAATAACCATTTTACTACATTTTATCTGTGTTTGTTTGATGTGAGCCAGTTTACTAACCATTAGATTTATTTTTGCATAGGAAAACGTTCTCGTAAATCACGTCCAGCTTATTTAGTACTCCCTCCGTCCTTAAATTATTATTTTCATTTTTTTTATCCGTCTCTAAATAATTGTCTTGTTTGAAAATTTTCTTTTTAAGACATTACTTTTACCATTTTACACTTACTTTTTCTTCCTACTTTAATTATGGAACAAATGCACATGGGATTAAAGGAAATAACACATTGTACCAATATTAATAATCAAGTCAATTGTTTATTCTTAATCCGTGTGTTGGGTCAAACAAGACAATAATTTAGGGACGGAGGGAGTACAATTTAATGCAAATGTTTATGAACATATTTTCTTGTAATGTTCATGTTAATCAGACAAATACGAAAAAAAAAAAAATTTAATTATTTCCTTTTCTTTTACATCACTTTATTACATTTTTGCTGGGATCTTAGAATTAGTAAGTTTTGATGTTGCAAAACTACATTAGCATAATTTCCCATAAGCTAGTTTAGAAGGGTTAATATACAAGAGTTATTGTCAAAGAAACAACAAACAACTAAGATGTAGCTAACATAAAGATCAAACAATCAAGATTGAAGAAACAACAAACAGCGAGAACAAACAACTAAGATTCAAAAGATGAATTAGCAGCAGCAATATGCCACGTATTGAACATTCATTGGATGAAATGCTACTAAGACAAACCCTATAAATAATGTTTCAAACTCCCAAGTTGTCCGCAAGTTGAGTGCCACACAGATTACACTCTTAGCTGGATATTGCTCATTTAGCCGTTATCAAACAATTAGATTACAACAGAAACTTTCCAAACAACGTCTATATAAAGGAAAATTCTCCCCTAAGATCAAAAGAGGATGATTTTAGAGAGATAGCTCACACTACTAGAAACACGCGTTTTAGTGACGGAAGAATTAGCGACGGAAATTTTCGTCGCTAACTAGCGACGAAAATCGTGGCTAAAGCAGCGGGCTTTTAAATTAGACACTGAAATATTTTCGTCTCTAATTTTCGTCGCTAAATTAAGGAATATTACAAGAATAATCCTTTATTCCGTTGCTAAAAACCACAGGAAAAACGCGGGAACATGAGAGACGGAGCTTCCGTCTTTGATTGAAGGATTCCGTCGCTAATTACCGTTGCTAATTACAATTAATTTTGCCCAGTCAAACCCCCTTTCCCTCTTCCCCAAACCTCTCTTCCTTGATCAGATCATCCCTCGACTCCAGTTCCCTCTTTCTCACCCTTTCAGTTCTCTTTTTCTCTCACCCTTGATCTACTCTTCTTTCCCTTTCTATCCAGTGCCACCGCTACCAGACACTGCTGCCCTCTCTCTCTCTCTCTCTCTCGCTCTCTCTCTCTCTCTTGACGTCTCTCTCTCACTCTATCTCTCTTTCTCTGCCTCTCTTCTCTGCCGGATCACCACCGCCGCTAACGCCGCCCCTTCCTCCACCACCTACGGTACTTGTTTTTAACCATTTTCTTTTAAATTTATTTTTTCTTTTTAGTTTATTTATTTTATTTTATTGTTAATAGTCTATCAGAACCACCATTGCCGCCACCACTACTGCTTCTTCCAATTTCTAGGTAATTTAACTATTTTATCGTATTTTTTTTGTTTTGGATTTATTTGTAAATAATATGTATTAATGTTGTATATATTATTGAATACAAAATAATATGTATTATTTGTAACTAATTTGTATCGAATTGGTTGATGAAATCTTCAAATTGTTTGAGAGAGGATGAAGGAGTAGAGAGAGAAAGAGGTTTAGAGAGGGTGGAAGATTAACATAAAGGAGGATAGTTTGTTAAAAATAGAAGGGAGGGGTAGTATAGTAAATGAGCACTTAATGGGTGTAACATTTAGCATGTAAAGGTGCGTTATCTATATATATATATATATATATATATATATATATCCTATGACTTACCAAAAATAGAAAGTCATCTTTATAACATTTAATATTGTCCTCGAAAATACAAAATCATAATTATACAAAATAATAATAAAACTTTAAATAAAAGACAAATCAATTTGGTCAAATCTCCTAGGAAATTGCATCATGCACTTTTTTCTCTCATCTCATTCTCACTTTAACCGGTAAATGTGATACTACTTTTTCATGCTAAAATATGTGTTTTTTATTCTATTTTGGAACATCCTAAATAAGTATATTGAAAGAAAAACATAATAAGTAAAAAATATTTATTAAAACTCGTGTAAATTTAATAAAAAAAATAACTTTGAGACAGATAGGGTACAAATCTAAGACATATTAATGGAGTATTTAAGTGTATATATATATATATATATATATTAAAACTCGTGTAAATTTAATGAGAACTGTCTAAAATAGTAAGATCCCGCCAAAATGTTGTTGCTAAAAATAGAACTTTATATATTTTATTTGAAGGACGTGTGTTATACCTTGAAAATAGAGAGTTTGCTATGAAAAAGTTATCAAAGCTTCTCAAAGAAGATTTCTGATAACTACCCAATCTAAGATATCTAGGATACTGTAAATTTCATGTTGTGCTTGTGCCCTTTTATTTCCATGCATATTCTTGAACTATCAACATTGATTTTAATTTTTTTAAAGATAAATCATAATCTTTTTCTTAATTTACACAAATAACATTAATTGACCAACAATATTTATATCAACATACATAATTCATTTTAAACATCAGCATTCGAATATACACCAACATAAGATAATTAAAATCTAAGTAAATTTGACATGGATGTTAAATATCTTATGTTATTATTATTAAAACATTGCAAATCATATAAAGATTTCAAATTATAAACAAGATAAATAAAATGAGTTCCATACAAAAAAATCGAACAGATATGTATTCAAAGCAATATAATTTGACTGTTCAGATTATATAATTGTAGGGACATCGTGAATCGATTACATTAATTTAGTGTGAATGTTCGGTATTCCCTATTTAGTAAAAGAAAAACTTATGTAAAGGTTTTGTTTGATTAACTGTTTATCTTTCACATACATATACATTATTTTAAATTCAGTGATATTACTAACAACTAAAAGGTTAGGTTTTAAAAAAAAATGCACATTCTGCAAAATATTTATAACAAAAAAATTTGAAAAATTACATACGTAAAAGCATTCAATTGGTAAATTCATTATACACGAATGTAGATCGGTTAAACCAGTAACAATATTTTATTTTATGTCGCTTTGTCTATAGTTATCAATCTTAAGGTCCTTCGAATTTTGATATGTGATAGTAGTAATAATAGTACATGTTGAATGACCAATTTTTTATTTATAAAATGAATTATGTATATTGATATAAATACTGTTGGGCCTGTTGGCCATACAACATTCGAATATACACCAATATAAGCTAATTAAAATCTAAGTAAATTTAACATAGATATTAAATATCTTATGTTATTATTATTAAAACATTGCAAATCATTTAAAGATTTCAAATTATAAACAAGATAAATAAAATGAGTTCCATACAAAAAAATCGAACAGATATGTATTCATAGCAATATAATTTGACTATTCAGATTATATAATTGTAGGGACATCGTGAATCGATTACATTAATTTAGTGCGATGTTCAGTATTCACTATTTAGTAAAAGAAAAACTTATGTAAATGTTTTGTTTAATTAACTGTTTATTTTTCACATACATATACATTATAATTTTAAAATTCAGTCATATTACTGACAACTAAAAGGTTAGGTCTTAAAAAAATACACATTCAGCATTTATAACAAAATTTTTGAAAAATTACACACGTGAAAGCATTCAATTGGTAAATTCATTATACACGAATGTAGATCGGTTAAACAAGTAACAATATTTTTTTTATGTCGTTTTGTCTATAGTTATCAATCTTAAGATCATTCGAATTTTGATATGTGATAGTAGTAATAATAGTACATATTGAATGATCAATTTTTTATTTATAAAGTATTCTAAAATTTATAATAATTTTCTTATTTATGTAATTTTATATTATTAATATTACTTTTTTTAATCTGTATGTTATAATTATTTATTTAATTTATGTACATTCATCTCAAATTTTTATGTTACAGTTATTATTTGCTTATTTTATTAGAATTGAATTTCTTACATATTTTATTTCTATTAAATATAATTTAATTAAATATATATATATATATATCTGTATATTTAACGCACGAATGTAAAACTAGTTTATCTTTACTTTCACAAATTTCCTAATTAATGAAGTGATCAGTGCAATCACTCCTTTAATATGAGAGGGATAAAGAGTACTCAATTTTAGAAAGAGCAAATTATACAAATAGTCCTCGTGCTGTACCATTTTTTTTTTTACTTTGGTCCTGATACTAAAATTTAAAAAAATTAAGTCTTTGTAAAATTTTACGCAATTGATTCTTTCGTTCAAGTCCATTAGCCTTTTTTCGTTAAGGGCGCTCACATACCTCGCATGTCCTTTTGATCAGGGGTAAAGATGAAAGATTATGAAAACTGTAAGCATAATTTTTTAAAAGTGTACTCTTTAAATAAAATATTTTAAAATAGTATAGTGTACTTTTTACTTGGAACAGAAGGAGTAATTTTCTTTAAAACACATACGTATGTGGGACCGTCGTTATAGTAGGAAGAAAATATAAGAGTAAAATAGTACAAGTATTTTCTTAACAAAAAAATTAGAAATAAGACAATTTTTTTAAAATAGACCAAAAAAAAATTAAGACAATTATTTAAGAACGAAGAAAGTGCGAGCAAAGTGAGTGCGGATCTGTTCTCCTTTAGTGATTTGACACAATCAACTTTCTTTCTATCTCTTCGATCATTATAAACAAAAACCTAAAATCTTAAAAAATAAACGTAAAACCAAGCATGTTTCTATAAGAGTAATGTTACGTGCAGTCGTGCACCTATAAATACCTAATTTTGTGCACAAAATCATACATCGTTCTATGTGCCATTTTATTTGACATTTTATAGGTTCCACTGTAAGTTAAAAAGTGAAACTAACTAGATGACACATAAGATCTTACAACATTTCGTGCATAAAATTAAGTACTTATTAAATAACTCTAACATTACTCTATATATAATATGTTTGATACAAGCAAGCATCGATAGAATGTTGCAATTAAAATTTAAATGCTAATAACGATTCCTTATTTAAATAATACTAAATATATGTGCAACAAAATATACAATTTCAAGAGCGTTCTAAAGATACTTGTTAGTAATTCAATAATAAAAATATTTGTCATTGACAATAATGCTAATGCGTTAGGGGTGTTTTTAATGCTTTAGAACTGAATTTCAATATCAAATATTTCTATTATTGATTATTAACAAGTGTCTTAATAAAATTCTTTTAAAATTATTAAATTTGATAATTTTTATATTATTTGCATTTTAGGATTATATCAATTACTGATTTGATGATAAGATTGTCGCTAATAACCTTGTAAACTATTTTAATGTGTGATAATTTAAAGAAAAAAAATCTAATTTTGAATGTTTAAAGTGTCCTTATAAAACTTGTTAGCAGAACCACTATAACAAAAGTTAAAATATGTCTTAATCATATACCTAAAATAAGTTATATCTCAAAAATTATCCTATTAATACTCAAGCTTGTAAGAGGATGATTATCAAAACAAAAACTTCGTATTATAATTAGCTTTCTTAAAATATGCATTAAAACACGTGTTAACCAAACCAATCAATTATTTTAATTATTTGTATCCATGATATAAATTATTTTTTTGTCTCCACGAGGTGTTTTCATACGATATTGGGTTTATTACTAATCTCTACTCGCGACACTTAACATATCCTTGATCCAATGAAATTTTTACTTAAGTCAAACACGAAATATCCCACTAAATAAATCGCTCAAATGAAATTTGTGCCTAAGTCAAACACGAAATATCCCCTTAAAGTTGAACAAAAAATTTCAGCGGTAATCAAGCCACCGAGCAAATCCTTTGTTAAATGAGTTAATTATTGGCTACAACTAAAGATATTGAGATAAAATTTGTGATCTTTCTTTGAACAGTTTGCACCAATTTAGAAGTAAATTTTAGAAAACTTTTTTTTTTTCCCAATGTGGGTGCATATGTTTATGTAGGTTTTTCTTGCCCCCACCCTCATTTTGCGGTTGTTTTTCTTACTTTCTAATTTTTTATTATTGTGTTTCATCATCTATTTCTTTTGTACTTTTTTCAATAATTAAAAAATTAAGAACAAATTCACAAAACAGAAAACAAATCATGTAGCCAAATGCACCTTATGTTTCATCCAAATGAATTTAGTTCTAAATTTTTAAAATACAATATTATTTTTCATGGAGATTTATTTTAGATTCGTTTACTCTTTTTGGTCACGAGGGTTCTAAAGACAAATGTTAAAAATTCAATAAGAAATGTATTTGTCATTAAGGATAAGACTAAAGCTGCGTTTGAATATCGAAAAAGTAATAAAAGCATTTGTCATTACGGATAAGACTAAGACAGCGTTTGAATATCGAAAAAGTACAAGAAAGTAAAGGAAAATATTATAAATAACCATTTTACTACATTTTATGTGTGTTTGTTTGATGTGAGCCAATTTACTAACCATTAAATTTATTTTTGCATAGGAAAACTTTCTCGTAAATCACGTCCAGCTTATTTAGTACTCCCTCCCTCCTTAAATTATTATTTTCATTTTTTTATCCGTCTCTAAATAATTGTCTTGTTTGAAAATTTTCTTTTTAAGACATTACTTTTACCATTTTACATTTACTTTTTCTTCCTACTTTAATTATGGGACAAATGCACATGGGATTAAAGGAAATAACACATTGTACCAATATTAATAATCAAGTCAATTGTTTTTTCTTAATCCGTGTGTCGGGTCAAACAAGACAATAATTTAAGGACGGAGGGAGTACAATTTAATGCAAATGTTTATGAACATATTTTCTTGTAATGTTCATGTTAATCAGACAAATACGAAAAAAAAAAAACTTTTTAATTATTTCCTTTTCTTTTACATCACTTTATTACATTTTTGCTAGGACCTTAGAATTAGTAAGTTTTGATGTTGCAAAACTACATTAGCATAATTTCCCATAAGCTAGTTTAGAAGGGTTAATGTACAAGACTTATTGTCAAAGAAACAACAAACAACTAAGATGTAGCTAACACGAAGATCAAACAATCAAGATTGAAGAAACGACAAACAGCGAGAACAAACAACTAAGATTCAAAAGATGAATTAGCAGCAGCAATATGCCACGTATTGAACATTCATTGGATGAAGTGCTACTAAGACAAACCCTATAAATAATGTTTCAAACCCTAAAAGAATATTCTCCCAAGTTGTCCGCAAGTTGAGTGCCACACAGATTACACTCTTAGCTGGATATTGCTCATCTAGCCGTTATCGAACAATTAGATTACAACAGAAACTTTCCAAACAACGTCTATATAAAGGAAAATTCTCCCCTAAGATCAAAAGAGGATGGTTTCAGAGAGATAGCTCACACTACTAGAAACACGCGTTTTAGTGACGGAAGAATTAGCGATGGAAATTTTCGTCACTAACTAGCGATGAAAATCGTGGCTAAAGCAGCAGGCTTTTAAATTAGACACGAAAATATTTTCGTCTATGATTTCCATCGCTAAATTAAGGAATATTATAAGAATATTCCTTTATTCCGTCGCTAAAAACCACAGGAAAAACGCGGGAACATGAGAGACGGAGCTTCCGTCTTTGATTGAAGGATTCCGTCGCTGTGTCTAATTACCGTTGCTAATTACAATTAATTTCGCCCAGTCAAACCCCCTTTCCCTTTTCCCCAAACCTCTCTTCCTTGATCAGATCATCCCTCAACTCCAGTTCCCTCTCTCTCACCCTTTCAGTTCTCTTTTTCTCTTACCCTTGATCTACCCTTCTTTCCCTTTCTATCCAGTGCCACCGCCACCGCCACCAGACACTGCTGCCCTTTCTCTCTCTCTCTCACTCTCTCTCTCTCTCTCTCTCTCTCCGTCTCTCTTTCTCTTTCTCTCTTTCCCTCTCTCTCTCTCTCTCTCTCTCTCTCTCTCTCTCTCTTGACGTCTCCCTCTCTCACTCTATCTCTCTTTCTCTGCCTCTCTTCTTTGTCGGATCACCACCGCCGCTAACGCCGCCCCTTCCTTCACCACCTACGGTACTTGTTTTTAACCATTTTCTTTTAAATTTATTTTTTTTAGTTTATTTATTTTATTTTATTGTTAATAGTCCGTCAGAACCACCATTGCCGCCACCACTACTGCTTCTTCTAATTTCTAGGTAATTTAACTATTTTATCGTATTTTTTTTTTTTTGGATTTATTTGTAAATAATATGTATTAATATTGTATATATTATTGAATACAAAATAATCTGTATTATTTGTAACTAATTTGTATAGAATTGGTTGATGAAATCTTCAAATTGTTTGAGAGATGATGAAGGAGTAGAGAGAGAAAGAGGTTTAGAGAGGGTGCAAGATTAACATAAAGGAGGATAGTTTGTTAAAAATAGAAGGGAGGGGTAGTATAGTAAATGAGCACTTAATGGGTGTAACATTTAGCATGTAAAGGTGCGTTATATATATATATATATATATATATATATATATAAATCTATGACTTACACAAAATAAAAAGTCATCTTTATAACATTTAATATTGTCCTCGAAAATACAAAATAATAATATAACTTTAAATAAAAGACAAATTAATTTGGTCAAATCTCTTAGAAAATTGCACCATGCACTTTTCTCTCTCATCTCATTCTCACTTTAATCGGTAAATGTGATACTACTTTTTCATGCTAAAATATGTGTTTTTTATTCTATTTTGGAACATCCTTGATCGCGCTGCAAATTAAATTGCAACAACTAGGGCAAGAGTACCCTGCCGTATCAAGTAATATAGTGCGTAAGCACAAGTATCGATCCCACAGGGAATGCACGGAATTTTCACTCCAACTAAGTACCGAAATTGAGCTAGCTAATTATATTTGAGCGAAAATAAAATGAGAATAAAAACTAAAAAAAACTAAAAATAAAAGAAAGCAATTAATATATACAAATGGTGTGGCAACAACAAATCAAGATAAAAGATAGGATTTTAGGAATGCAATATTTTCTAGTCTAGCTCGTGATTAATTTAATCCTCTCTCTACTTTTCTTTAACTCAAGTCTTGGTAGCCGAGAACACTAAATTGGTTAACTACGAGCTCTCGCCCCAATAGCAACCCGAATCTCCCCAACCTCGCGAATGGCTAAGGTGGATTGATTGTGTGTCAAAACAAGTCCACAATTAGCTATCTATGAACACTCGTTACCTCTCGGCCTGGCGTCACATAGACAATTATTGTGTTTTCGGAATTAATAGGACGGGCTCTCGCTAACTATCCTATAATTCTAGTGATCATCTAATGGGTAGCGAACCCATCGGAAGCATTAAGAGCACACAATAATAACCAAGATAATGAGTAATAATGGGTAGAGAGATAATCTCTCTATTTTTCTACAAGGCATGCCGGTAGCCGGGACATCGAAAGTGGTTAAAAACCCTAATTTCCTACCTCTCGGTGGAGTGATCGCTTCACAAAACAAGTACTCCCATGGCTATCGGTGTGTGTCAAACACCAACTACTAATTTGTTCGGTCTGAAATGCAAGGTAGCTCTCGCGGATCCAAACATTTCTAAAATTATTTAATTAGTGGCCAATTAATTAAAAGCATTAAGCCCACAAATTAATAACCTAGCATGCTTGTATACTAAATAGAGAGAGAGATTAAATTAAATCACTACAACGACATAGAAAAAATAATTGCATTTCATAAATCATTAAGCACAAAGCCAATTTCACAATTACAAAATCATTCAACCCTAGAAAATATCTAAAATATAAATTGGAAGAATTTAACCGGCAAAGTCGCGAACAATGCTGAGATCCGGGGTTGAAATCATTTGTAGAAGCTTCGTTGGCCCTTGATTTGAAGCTCCAAACCTTCAAAGTTGATCAAGCTTTAATGGAGTGGAGAGAATTTTGGGAGAGAGGGGCTGCTGCCCCAAAGGGCTCACAGCCCGTCTGGTGCGTTCTGGTTATTTTGGGGGAGATGGAGGAGATATACATTGAAGGCAAAAGAGTATTGAGCAAGCCAAGGGGTAAAATGGGAATTAAATATGAAGATTGAGGGCTAAAAGGGGAGAAAAAGAGGGCTGGAAGTGGGCTGACCGGATGGAGGGTTCGCGGGTTGGATGGTGCGGGTGAAGGGGAGAAATGGGTGAGAATGAGAGGGTAAATGGGTGTGGAATGGGTGAAAAATGGGCCGGGTCATATGGGGATCGAAGAGCAAGAACCGCGGGTTGCTGGGCAAGGGACACGTGGCGACGCGATGGAGCTGCCAACACATTAATGAAAACTTTGGAGATTTTCTCCGGTGCCCCTGCATTCTTGAAATTGTTTCCCGAAGTCCTTCCCCCTCCAGACTTCTCATTTTAGTCCTCTGTTAGCTCCGTTAGCCCACCGTTAGCTCATTTTGCCTTGCAACACTTGACGGACTTTGACGAAATATTTTGTAGCTCAACTTTGAAGCCCGAAATTGCCTAAAACCTTGTGCTAAAATACATGAAAGCTCGTAAATACCTTGGAAACCTACAATGAAGCACAAATACACAAATAATAATATTTTCAAGAATATTTAACATAAAAGTAGCACAAAATAAAAGGAAATTAAAGAGAAAATTAGTGGAAATCTTGAGCTCATCAATCCTAAATAAGTATATTGAAAGAAAGACATAATAAGTCAAAAATATTTATTAAAACTAGTGTAAATTTAATAAAAAAAAATAACATTGAGACAGATAGGGTACAAATCTAAGACATATTAATGGAGTATTTAAGTATATATATATATATATATATATATATATTAAAACTCGTGTAAACTTAATGAGAACTGTCTAAAATAGTAAGATCCCCCCAAAATGTTGTTGCCAAAAATAGAACTTTATATATTTTATTTGAAGGACGTGTGTTATAACTTGAAAATAGAGAGTTTGCTACTTCTCCTAGGAAAGATGAAAGAGTTATCAAAGTTTCTCAAAGAAGATTTCTGATAACTACCCAATCCAAGATGAAAGAGTTTGCTACTTTCTCATAAATCACGTCCAGCTTATTTAGTACTCCCTCCGTCCTTAAATTATTATTTTCATTTTTTTATCCATCCCTAAATAATTGTATTGTTTGAAAATTTTCTTTTTAAAACATTACTTTGACCATTTTACGTTTACTTTTTCTTCTTACTTTAATTATGGGACACATGCACATGGGATTAAAGGAAATAACACATTGTACCAATATTAATAATCAAGTCAATTGTTTTTTCTTAATCTGTGTGCCGGGTCAAACAAGACAATAATTTAGGGACGGAGGGAGTACAATTTAATGCAAATGTTTATGAACATATTTTCTTGTAATGTTCATGTTAATCAGACAAATACGAAAAAAAACTTTTTAATTATTTCCTTTTGTTTTACATCACTTTATTACATTTTTGCTAGGACCTTAGAATTAGTAAGTTTTGATGTTGCAAAACTACATTAGCATAATTTCCCATAAATTAAACTAGTTTAGAAGGGTTAATGTACAAGAGTTATTGTCAAAGAAACAACAAACAACTAAGATATAGCTAACATGAAGATCAAACAATCATGATTGAAGAAACAACAAACAGCGAGAACAAACAACTAAGATTCAAAAGATGAATTAGCAGCAGCAATATCCCACGTATTGAACATTCATTGGATGAAGTGCTACTAAGACAAACCCTATAAATAATGTTTCAAACCCTAAAAGAATATTCTCCTAAGTTGTCCGCAAGTTGAGTGCCTGTGACGACCCAACCCCGACCCCGAGAAGGGAACGCGGTCGTGCCGTCCAAATAAGGACTACAATCATGCAAGGACTCAATTATCAAAACTGACGTGACGCAACATTGGACACGTAGAGGAACTCGGCACTAAAAAGCCGGAATAATTTAAAACTTTAAAACCTGATATAACAATTAATAGCAAGTAAACCAAGTCATCGGCGAATTTACAACCGGAACCCAACACTAACAAATCATGGTAATATTTAAACACCTCGACGGCTACACATGCCAGAGAAACTACACAAGTAATAAAGAGCTAAAGGGATGCTCAACGGAAGTCTTAACAAGTGAACCATATACATGCAAGCAAGGCTCGGCCAACAAGTGCCGGCAATTAACAAAAGACATAAGTAGTACTATTTATTTAGTCTACAACAAGTACAAGTCACTATGATTACACATTCCCAAGCGAAGTCTAAGTGACTTGCTTAAACCCAACGTCCTTGCAAAAGAAGAAACCAATAGTCAATGCTACCATCTCTAGGCGAACGGTCACGAGCACGAGAAGACGATCAACCTCGAGAAGACGAACCTGGACGACTAGGATCTAAAACAGTAAAAGGGAGGGGGTAAGTCATAAATACTTTGTAAGCAACCAATATGCATGACAGGATATAATGCAAGACATACATAACACGTATCAAGCAAGATCATGTTAGCACGTAGTTCTCATGTCGCGATGCACCTTGTTTTCACATAAGTGCTTAATTAAATCACATAGGATAAGGATATGTTATAGAACCGGTGCCGCTTCGTAGTCCCTGAAATAGACAAGGTTATCACGATTGTATTTGTCGGATGCACGTGTATGATACATCGACCACGATTAGTATTTATCCAAGCGCCCTTTGGTTACGACAAGGTACTCTTCTCCACTGTGATCAGTAGTGAAGGGTGTGTGCGAGTTATGGTGTGGCGACCCATCATCATCATGAATCTCATGATTCATGACTATGATGCATCGTTAACCATCGAGACAATTCACGTAATGCTAGCTGGACTAATGGTATGTCAAGTAGGTATTTACTTGTCATACAAATCAAGTAAGGAGCAAGTTCGACAAGAGCGAACTCGTCCGAGTCAAGTAGATGTTTACTCACGTAATAAATCAAGTAATGGAGCGAGGTCGACAAGAGCGACTCGTCCGATCAAGTACGCATGTTACTCCACGATATACAAGTCAAGCATAGATCAATCATGTCAAGAATTCCCAAGAACAAATTTATAATTCAATTGAACTCTAAACGTCGTAGGGATTTATTTGTAGAGTCGGTATTGTTCAATGACTCTCTAAAGCAACTTCGTTGAGTTAATACTAAAATATTCCTAAGTCGCGAATGAATGCTATGTGCAATTCATGGCTCTTTTCTATGTTCTCGATTAATATATAATTAGACTATTAAGTCATTCATGACTTTTAGTCCATCAAGATGCAAGTTCTCAATTGTGAACCTTAACATGTTCATCACTTTTGAAGTTGTGAATTTACAACAAGTCCAAGAACAAAAGTCATTCCAAGTTCATCCTAGAACATTATTCATACTTGACCCAAGTCCAAATTATCAATTATGAGTCATTAACCCAAAATTTACAGAAATTTAACTTAAGGAATTTCAAGTTATTAACATGATGCATGTCTTCTTAAGCATGTAAACTAAGACTATCATGAAGGGAGCATACTTGATATTGAGCATACAAAACAAGGGATTGGGTACTTACCTCAAACACACAAATCGAACCAACAAAAGGAGAATCAAAGCCCTCCAAGTTGTTTCTCTAGTCTCAAGCAACACAAATATGGCTTTGCATGTAAATTTGAGTGGTTGGATATGGAGGAGATGAAAACACACAGTGATCTCACCTTGAACACACACAGTCTCTCTCTCAATTGCTCTAGAGTGGATTTTGGGTGAAATGGGTGTAATGGGGGTCATTTCCAGGTGTTGTGGCAGTAAGGGAGGTGTGAGTGAGCTGGTCTCTCACTTAGGGACGTGTCCCAACCCAAACAAAAGGTTTACAAGTCAACAATTATTAAAAATAAAGCTTCAGCGCACAGGGCGATCGCTCTCCCACGAAACAGGGCGATCGCTTTGACATTCTGCCAACAAAGCGATCGCTTTGTTAAGGACCAAAGCGATCGCTTTGTACCCAATTTCTCGATAGTACATTCTGTCTACAAAGCGATCGCTCTGTCCAAAAACAAGGCGATCGCTTTGTACCCAGTATGCACCTCACTGAGTACAAAGTCATTTTAGTCACTAAAATCATACCAAATCATTTTTGTATGAACAACACAAGTAAACAAAGCTAAAACAAGCAGTAATTACCCAATTACAATTCATTATACTAACATGGCATTTCTATTCATGCTAACAATATATATATAACATGCAAATAATGCAATCAAGAGAACTAGGGTGTCACATCCTCTCCCCCTTAAAGGAATTTAGTCCCTAAATTCACTTACCATCTAATCAAATAGGTATGGATACTTCTCACGCATCTCACTCTGAGTTTCCCAAGTGGCTTCTTCCATCAAATGATTCTTCCACAAAACTTTCACTAGTGGTATCCTCTTAGTCCTCAAGATTTGCTCTTTGGTATCAAGAATTTTCACCGGCTTCTCAACATAGGAAAGATCGGGTTCAAAGGAAATCTCTTCATAGGCAAGAACATGTGATTCATCCTTCATATATTTGCAAAGCATAGAAACGTGAAACACATCATGAATACCCGAGATAGACGGTGGCAATGCAATCCGGTAAGCTAAAGAACCAACCCTCTCAAGAATTTCGAATGGACCAATATACCTTGGTGAAAGTTTTCCTTTCTTAGCAAATCTCTTAGTACCACGGCGGCGATATTTTCAAGAACACAAAATCCCCAACTTGAAACTCAAGATCGCGTCTCCGGTTATCCGCATAGCTTTTCTGTCTACTCTGAGCCGTACGCAATCTCTCTCTAATCAACTTGACACCCTCGGCCGATTGTTGTACCATTTCGGAACCCCATAACTTAGCTTCACCAACTTCGTCCCAGCAAATCGGTGAACGACACTTACGCCCATACAAAGCCTCATAAGGAGCCATCTCAATGCTAGATTGGTAACTGTTATTATATGCAAACTCTGCCAACGGTAGATGTGAATCCCAACTGCCCTTGAAATCCATGGCACACGCACGAAGCATGTCCTCTAATATCTGTATCAATCTCTCCGACTGTCCATCTGACTGGGGATGAAAAGCTGTACTCAAGTTAAGTTTTGTACCCAAGGCCTCCTGTAATGAATGCCAAAATCTCGCGGTGAATCTGGGATCTCTATCCGACATAATACTAACGGGGACACCATGTAGCCTGATAATCTCCTGGATATACAATGCCGCCAACTGACTCAAACTGTAAGTCATCGCAATAGGAATAAAATGGGACGACTTCGTCAACCTATCAACAATAACCCAAACAAGATCGAAGCCTCTAGTACGCGGCAACCCGTGACAAAATCCATCGTGATATGTTCCCATTTCCACTCCGAATCTCAAGTGGTGAAGTAGACCGGCGGGTATCGGTGTTCCGCCTTAACTCGCCGACATGTCAAACATCTAGAAACATACTCGGCTATCTCCTCTTCATACCATTCTACCAAAGCCTCTTCAAGTCACGGTACATCTTAGTACTACCCGGATGTATCGTGTACTTGGCTTTGTGAGCCTCGTCAAGGACCATACGTTTCACTTCATCTAAGAAGGAACACAAACCCTATTCGAAATGTCAAGATCCCATCACTGTTCATCGCAAACCCTGGTGTATCATTCTTTCCCAATCTATCAATAATCTTCTTCAATTCAGGATCGGTAACTTGAGCCTCCTTAATCAACCCAAATAAAACTGGCGTAGCACGGACATTAGCAAAGAGAACACTACGCCCACTTACAATAGGACTCCATTCCGGACATCCTCTAGCATCTTCCATTCCCTCATCATCATACAAGACATATAAGCCTTCCTACTCAAGGCATCCGCAACAACATTTGCTTTTCCGGATGGTAAAGAATAGTAAAATTGTGATCCTTAAGCTTCTCCATCCAACGCCTGTCTCATATTCAACTCCTTCGCGAGAAGAGGTACTTCAAACTCTTATGATCTGTATACACTTCAAACTTCGCTCCATAAAGGTAATGTTTCCACTTGTGAAGCGCGAAAACAATTGCCGCCAACTCAAGGTCGTGAGTCGGGTAATTCTGCTCATATGGTGACAACTTCTTCGAAGCATAGGCAATCACCTTCCCGTTTTGCATAAGCACGTAACCCAAGCCTTCTAATGAAGCGTCACTATATATCACAAAGTTGTCACATCCACTAGGCAATGCTAAAACAGGAGCTGTGGTCAATCTCTTCTTTAATTCTTAAAAACTGGCCTCGCACTTATCACTCTAAATGAAAGTAGACTTTTTCTGAGTCAAGTTAGTCATGGGAGTAGCAATCTTGGAGAATCCCTCAATGAACCTACGGTAATAACCTGCCAAGCCTAAAAACTACGAACTTCGGTTACCGTTTTAGGAGTCTTCCATTTAGTAACAGCCTCCACTTTAGATGGATCCACCGCAATACCCTCACTAGAAACAACGTGCCCAAGAAAAGATACTTGCTCGAGCCAAAATGCACACTTACTAAATTTAGCAAAAAGTTTCTTCTCTCGCAACAGGGAAAGAACCACTCTCAAATGGTTCGCATGTTCCTCTCGTGACTTTGAGTACACTAAAATGTCATCGATGAAAACCACAACAAAGCAATCCAAATAATCATGAAACACCCGATTCATCAAGTCCATGAAAACTGCAGGTGCGTTTGTCAACCCAAACGGCATCACCACAAACTCATAATGACCATAACGTGTCCGAAAAGCTGTCTTTGGGACATCCTCCGCCCGAACTCTCAACTGGTGATAACCACTCCTCAAGTCTAGCTTGGAATACACCACGGATCCCTGAAGTTGATCGAAGAGATCATCAATGTGAGGTAAAGGGTACCTATTCTTGATAGTAACCTGGTTCACTTTACGATAGTCAATGCACAACCGCAAACTACCATCCTTCTTCTTCACAAATAATACCGGTGCACCCCACGGAGACACACTCGGTTTAATGAACTCCTTATCAAGAAGTTCCTGCAATTGGTCTTTCAACTCCCTCAACTCAGCTGGGGCCATTCTATAAGGCGCTCTAGAAATTGGGGAAGTTCCCGGCAATAGCTCAATGCAAAACTCTAACTCTCGGTCGGGAGGTAATGCAAAATCAGTCGAAAAGACATCCGGAAATTCATTAACTACCGGTACATCTTCTATATTAACAGTAGACATGCTAGTATCAAGCACACAAGCAATATATCCCGTACACCCCTGAGATAGAAGTTTCCTAGCCCGCAAAACATAAATGATATGTATACTATTCATGGCATAATCACCCGTAAACACAAACTCCGGAATACCGGGCATGGCAAAAGTAACCCTTTTACGACGACAATCAACTAGAGCATGATAAGTACACAACCAATCCATACCCAAGATCAAATCAAAATCCCGAATAGGCAAAACTACTAGATCCGCATGCAAGACCCGATCACATACAAGCACATCACAAGTCTTTTAAACCTCTGACGCCAACAATTGATCACCCAACGGTGTAGATACTTCAAGCACATAAGGCAACTGAGAAGGTAACACGCACAAATGCTCAATGAAATGCGATGCAACATAGGAATGAGAAGACCCCGGATCTATAAGAACTCGAGCCCTATGGCCGAAGACTGAGAGAATACCTCCAATAACTGAGGTTGACTCGGGAACACCACGCTGATCAAGTGCAAAAACACGAGCTTGCGCCTTAGGACGCCCATCACTATCCCTCTTGGTGCCCAACTGCTGAACGGAACCCACGGACTGAGTAGTTTTAAACTTGGGACAATCTTTCACCCGGTGATTTGTATCTCCACAACCCAAACACTGCCCAAGCCTGCTCCTACAATCATTATACGAATGCCCCAGTTTATGACAAAAGGAACACCGACTCTAGTTCCCTCTCTCTCACCCGCTCAGTTCTTTTTTTGTCTCACCCTTGATCTACTCTTCTTTCCCTTTCTATCCAGTGCCACCGCCACCGCCACCAGACACTTCTGCCCTTTTTTTTCTCTCTTTCTCCCTCCCTCTCTCTCTCGTCATCTCTCTTTCCCTCTCTCTCTCTCTCTCTTGACGTCTCTCTCTCTTCCTCTATCTCTCTTTCTCTGCCTCTCTTCTCTGCTGGATCACCACCACCGCTAACGCCGCCCCTTCCTCCACCACCTACGGTACTTATTTTTAACCATTTTTTTTATTTATTTTTTCTTTTTAATTTATTTATTTTATTTTATTGTTAATAGTCGGAACCACCATTGCCGCCACCACTACTGTTTCTTCCAATTTCTAGGTAATTTAACTATTTTATCATTTTTTTTCTGTTTTGGATTTATTTGTAAATAATATGTATTAATATTGTATATATTATTGAATACAAAATAATCTGTATTATTTGTAGCTAATTTGTATCGAATTGGTTGATGAAATCTTCAAATTGTTTGAGAGAGGATGGAGTATAGAGAGAGAGAGGTTTAGAGAGGGTGGAAGATTAACATAAAGGAGGATAGTTTGTTAAAAATAGAAGGGAGGGGTAGTATAGTAAATGAGCACTTAATGGGTGTAACATTTAGCATGTAAAGGTGCATTATCTATATATATATATATATATATATATATACACATATATATATATGTATATATATAAATCCTATGACTTACCAAAAATAGAAAGTCATCTTTATAACATTTAATATTGTCCTCGAAAATACAAAATCATAATTATACAAAATAATAATATAACTTTAAATAAAAGACAAATCAATTTGGTCAAATCTCCTAGAAAATTGCACCATGCACTTTTCTCTCTCATCTCATTCTCACTTTAACCGGTAAATGTGATACTACTTTTTCATGCTAAAATATGTGTTTTTTATTCTATTTTGGAACATCCTAAATAAGTATATTGAAAAAACGACATAATAAGTAAAAAATATTTATTAAAACTCGTGTAAATTTAATAAAAAAAATAACTTTGAGACAGATAGGGTACAAATCTAAGACATATTAATGGAGTATTTAAGTATGTATATATATATATATATATTAAAACTCGTGTAAATTTAATGAGAACTGTCTAAAATAGTAAGATCCCGCCAAAATGTTGTTGCCAAAAATAGAACTTTATATATTTTATTTGAACCTCTGAGGTATTACAATCTCCTACTTAAAATAAGTTTTACTAGTTATAGAACCCGTGCTCTGCACGGGTGCAATTTAACATTGAGATTAATCAATATATTTTAGGAGTACTTTTATAAAAATAAAATTATAATTGATATAGGTATTTGTTGACTTAATGTTTTAAAAAAGTTAGATTTTGTCAATATACGCAAATTGATGATCATTTTTAGTATAATACTTTCATTTTAGAATAAATATTTGTTATCGATTTGTATATGGGTATGAGTAAATCGTTATTTCTATATATATATTTTTTTATTCCTAAGGTATCTTTCAATGATATCAAATTGTTGAATTATTTTTCATCTCGCCCTTAATAAAGATATTTTAGACATATACTTGAGAATTTTTACAAAATAGAAAATAAAATATTTACATTGTTATATATGCAGGATTTATAGTCTAGATTTCAATTAACATTTATGGAAATAGAAATTGGTTGGTTTATATTATAAACATGACCAAGAGAAAAAGTGATATGCATCATTTAATCAAAAATCAAAACCAAATTTTCAAGGAAAAATCAATAAAATGAAAAAAATCAAGAGCAGAAATAAAACAAAAATTTTAGTATAAATTATGTACCAAAATCAAAATAGAAATTGATATGTAAAACTATAAATCAAGAGCAATATCAACCCCAAAAACATCGCCTAACCAAAACCAAAATACCAAAAAGTGAAAGATCGAGAAAAAAAAAACAATAAAGATGTGCAAAATAAAAAGAAAAAATTTTAAAATCGAAATTGAACAATTCAACTACAACGAAACCCAAAAACATAAATCAGACCCAAATTTAAAATGGAAGCTAAAATTAAATATCATGAGCTATATAAATAAAGCGAATCCAATACACCATGATCCGGAGGAGAGAGAGAAACCAGCATTCCTTCAGACAAATGATGTTTCACCTTGCTTATTGTCTACAAAAGGGAAAAGTTATCTTGCAACCGAATGAAGGGAGTGATGGGCACATGCTTTATAAGTTTTATAATACCAATGGAAATATCTCAAAAAATTGAAGGTCAAACCGTTTGGAATATAGAGTGGTAGGAACCATTGTGAAAAATAATTAATTTCATTACAAATATGTGGGAGTTACAAATAATAGAGCACTTAATGAAAAAGTAATTAGCAAAAAGGGAGTTACAAATCTCTCTCTCTCTCTCTCTCTCTATATATATATATATATATATATATATATATATATTAGAAACCCAACTTACTGATTTTAGAGAGAAAATGAAATTAAATATGGTGGTTACGAAGTAGATATAACCATGGTTCATTTGAAATGAATTTCTTTTAAAAAATAATTAAATGTGTTTTTTTAGAAGAATTAAATGTATTATTAATCACTTAAAAAAAGGTTTTGAGCGAGTATTGTCATAGGGTAATAGTAATAGCTAATATTAATACTTATAAAATTAATATTATTGAATATATAATAGTAATACCTAATACTATTAATAGCTATTAATAATACTTATAAGATTAATATTATTGAATATATAATAGTAATACCTAATACTATTATGTCGTAGTTATATACTACCTAATAATAATACCTATAAGATTAATATTATTAAATATCTAATAAGGTATAAATACTATATGTTAAACCTATTATTATTAGGTATAGTTATTAGCTAAGGATATTCTATTAGTAATAATAATAGGAATTATCCTCAGTAATAATTTTAATAGGGATTATTACTCTCATATCATAGCTATTATACAATTAGTAATTATAAAAGGGATTATAACTCTCGTATCATAGTTATTATACTATTAGTAATTATAATAGATATTATTATTTTGATATCATAGATATTATACTACTCCATTAGTAATTATAATAGAGATTATTATTTTTTTGATACCAAAATGAAGATGATTTATTTATAGATACACGAAGAGGCAAGTATTTGAATAAACCTGGATATCTTTTAAGTAGTCAATCTCAGTTATAAAACCTCTTCATGTGAGAATCTTCTTTCCCATGATATATGTAGCATTTTAAATAAATACTTAAAATATAAATGGTTGAGTTGGTCTAAAGTGCATGTTTTAATTCAAAAGAGTGTGTGTTAAAATCTCACAAACAACATTGTTTTATTTTCTAGTTTTTTATTTCCTTGCCAATAGCTAAAGTTCCTCTACTAGTGTATTTGAAGAATGATATATACCACAATATCATATCTATAGTACTTAAGACTATTAGCTAATGGTACCCTCCCTAGAATTTCAAAAGTCAAGCCATGACAATGCATCTTTAATCAAAAGGGGTGAGGTGTCACATCCTTAAACATCCTCACCAACTTTAAATATATATATATATATATATATTATATATAAATTTCGACAATTGTCCTATTTGAAATTTGTAAAATAGTGATTATCGAAACAACGTTAAGTACTATAATTAGCTTCTTAAAAATATGCATTAAGACGTTTTAACCAAACTGATCAATTATTTTAATTATTCATATACATGATATATTCTAAGCTCAACTGAAATAAAAACCAAATTATGACTCTTCAAATGAGTATGTGAATTAATATATTAAACTAATTCTTAAGATCACCTCCAATCATTATAGTAGGAAGAAAAGGTAAAAGTAAAAGAGATAATTATTCTGTTTGATTGAGTATACGTATTAAGAAAAATTAATTGACTCTATTATAAATGAGTAATGATATGAGTTCTTAAAGGGTATCAAATTTTTTATACTAAATGATGTGACAGCTGATGTGGTGCATTAATTATGATTTTTAATTTTATTTTTTGTACCACATCAGCTGACACATCATTTGGTGTAAAAAATTTAGTACTTTTTAGGTACCCATAACATTACTCATTATAAATATTAGTATAATATATACCCCATCCATTCCACCCAAAGAGTTCACGTTTGAAAAGTCTATTTATTAAGGGATCTGTTAGTATCATTGGAGTTGGTCATATTTTAAGAGGATGATTATCAAAACAAAAACTTCATATTATAATTAGCTTTCTTAAAATATGCATTAAAACACGTGTTAACCAAACCAATCAATTATTTTAATTATTTGTATCCATGATATAAATTATTTTTTTGTCTCCACGAGGTGTTTTCATACGATATTGGGTTTATTACTAATCTCTGCTCGCGACACTTAACATATCCTTGATCCAATGAAATTTTTACTTAAGTCAAACACGAAATATCCCACTAAATAAATCGCTCAAATGAAATTTGTGCCTAAATCAAACACGAAATATCCCCTTAAAGTTGAACAAAAAATTTCAGCGGTAATCAAGCCACCGAGCAAATCCTTTGTTAAATGAGTTAATTATTGGCTACAACTAAAGATATTGAGATAAAATTTGTGATCTTTCTTTGAACAGTTTGCACCACTTTAGAAGTAAATTTTAGAAAACTTTTTTTTTTTCCCAATGTGGGTGCATATGTTTATGTAGGTTTTTCTTGCCCCCACCCTCATTTTGTGGTTGTTTTTCTTACTTTCTAATTTCTTATTATTGTGTTTCATCATCTATTTCTTTTGTACTTTTTTCAATAATTAAAAAATTAAGAACAAATTCACAAAACAGAAAACAAATCATGTAGCCAAATGCACCTTATGTTTCATCCAAATGAATTTAGTTCTAAATTTTTAAAATACAATATTATTTTTCATGGAGATTTATTTTAGATTCGTTTACTCTTTTTGGTCACGAGGGTTCTAAAGACACATGTTAAAAATTCAATAAGAAATGTATTTGTCATTAAGGATAAGACTAAAGCTGCGTTTGAATATCGGAAAAGTAATAAAAGCATTTGTCATTACGGATAAGACTAAGACAGCGTTTGAATATCGAAAAAGTACAAGAAAGTAAAGGAAAATATTATAAATAACCATTTTACTACATTTTATGTGTGTTTGTTTGATGTGAGCCAATTTACTAACCATTAGATTTATTTTTGCATAGGAAAACTTTCTCGTAAATCACGTCCAGCTTATTTAGTACTCCCTCCGTCCTTAAATTATTATGTACATTTTTTTTATCCGTCTCTAAATAATTGTCTTGTTTGAAAATTTTCTTTTTAAGACATTACTTTTACCATTTCACATTTACTTTTTCTTCCTACTTTAATTATGGGACAAATGCACATGAGATTAAAGGAAATAACACATTGTACCAATATTAATAATCAAGTCAATTGTTTTTTCTTAATCCGTGTGTCAGGTCAAACAAGACAATAATTTAAGGACGGAGGGAGTACAATTTAATGCAAATGTTTATGAACATATTTTCTTGTAATGTTCATGTTAATCAGACAAATACGAAAAAAAAAAAAACTTTTTAATTATTTCCTTTTCTTTTACATCACTTTATTACATTTTTGCTAGGACCTTAGAATTAGTAAGTTTTGATGTTGCAAAACTACATTAGCATAATTTCCCATAAGCTAGTTTAGAAGGGTTAATGTACAAGAGTTATTGTCAAAGAAACAACAAACAACTAAGATGTATCTAACATGAAGATCAAACAATCAAGATTGAAGAAACAACAAACAGCGAGAACAAACAACTAAGATTCAAAAGATGAATTAGCAGCAGCAATATGCCACGTATTGAACATTCATTGGATGAAGTGCTACTAGGACAAACCCTATAAATAATGTTTCAAACCCTAAAAGAATATTCTCCCAAGTTGTCCGCAAGTTGAGTGCCACACAGATTACACTCTTAGCTGGATATTGCTCATCTAGCCGTTATCGAACAATTAGATTACAACAGAAACTTTCCAAACAACGTCTATATAAAGGAAAATTCTCCCCTAAGATCAAAAGAGGATGGTTTTAGAGAGGTAGCTCACACTACTAGAAACACGCGTTTTAGTGACGGAAGAATTAGCGACGGAAATTTTCGTCGCTAACTGGCGACGAAAATCGTGGCTAAAGCAGCGGGCTTTTAAGTTAGACACGGAAATATTTCCGTCTCTAATTTCCGTCGCTAAATTAAGGAATATTATAAGAATATTCCTTTATTCCGTCGCTAAAAACCACAGGAAAAACGCAGGAACATGAGAGACGGAGCTTCCGTCTTTGATTGAAGTAATTAGCGACGGAATCTCCGTGTCTAATTACCGTTGCTAATTACAATTAATTTCGCCCAGTCAAACCCCCTTTCCCTCTTCCCCAAACCTCTCTTCCTTGATCAAATCATCCCTCGACTTCAGTTCCCTCTCTCACCCTCTCAGTTCTCTTTTTCTCTCACCCTTGATCTACTCTTTTTTCCCTTTCTATCCAGTGCCACCGCCACCGCCACCAGACACTGCTGCCCTTTCTCTATCTCTTTCCCTCTCTCACTCTATCTCTCTTTCTCTGCCTCTCTTCTCTGCCGGATGGATCACCACCGCCGCTAACGCCGCCCCTTCCTCCACCATCTACGGTATTTGTTTTTAACCATTTTCTTTTAAATTTATTTTTTCTTTTAAGTTTATTTATTTTATTTTATTGTTAACAGTCCGTCAGAACCACCATTGCCGCCACCACTACTGCTTCTTCCAATTTCTAGGTAATTTAACTATTTTATCATATTTTTTTTGTTTTGGATTTATTTGTAAATAATATGTAAATAATAATATAACTTTAAATAAAAGACAAATCAATTTGGTCAAATCTCCTAGGAAATTGCACCATGCACTTTTCTCTCTCATCTTATTCTCACTTTAACCGGTAAATGTGATACTACTTTTTCATGCTAAAATATGTGTTTTTTATTCTATTTTGGAATATCCTAAATAAGTATATTGAAAGAAAAACATAATAAGTAAAAAATATTTATTAAAACTCGTGTAAATTTAATAAAAAAATAACTTTGAGACAGATAGGGTACAAATCTAAGACTATATATATATATATATATATATATATATATTAAAACTCGTGTAAATTTAATGAGAATTGTCTAAAATAGTAAGATCCCGCCAAAATGTTGTTGCCAAAAATAAAACTTTATATATTTTATTTGAAGGATGTGTGTTATACCTTGAAAATAGAGAGTTTGTTACTTCTCCTAGGAAAGATGAAAAAGTTATCAAAGCTTCTCAAAGAAGATTTTTGATAACTACCCAATCTAAGATATCTAGGATACTGTAAATTTCATGTTGTGCCCTTTTATTTCCATGCATATTCTTGAACTATCAACATTGATTTTAATTTTTTAAAGATAAATCATAATCTTTTTCTTAATTTACACAAGTAACATTAATTGACCAACAATATTTATATCAACATACATAATTCATTTTAAATATCAGCATTCGAATATACACCAACATAAGATAATTAAAATGTAAGTAAATTTGACATGGATGTTAAATATCTTATGTTATTATTATTAAAACATTGCAAATCATATAAAGATTTCAAATTATAAACAAGATAAATAAAATGAGTTCCATACAAAAAAATCGAACAGATATGTATTCAAAGTAATATAATTTGACTGTTTAGATTATATAATTGTAGGGACATCGTGAATCGATTACATTAATTTAGTGTGAATGTTCGGTATTCCCTATTTAGTAAAAGAAAAACTTATGTAAAGGTTTTGTTTGATTAACTGTTTATCTTTCACATACATATACATTATTTTAAATTCAGTGATATTACTGACAACTAAAAGGTTAAGTTTTAAAAAAAAATGCACATTCTGCAAAATATTTATAACAAAAAAATTTGAAAAATTACATACGTGAAAGCATTCAATTGGTAAATTCATTATACACGAATGTAGATCGGTTAAATAAGTAACAATATTTTATTTTATGTCGCTTTGTCTATAGTTATCAATCTTAAGGTCCTTCAAATTTTGATATGTGATAGTAGTAATAATAGTACATGTTGAATGACCAATTTTTTATTTATAAAATGAATTATGTATATTGATATAAATATTGTTGGGCCTGTTGACCATACAACATTCGAATATACACCAACATAAGCTAATTAAAATCTAAGTAAATTTAACATAGATATTAAATATCTTATGTTATTGTTATTAAAACATTGCAAATCATTTAAAGATTTCAAATTATAAACAAGATAAATAAAATGAGTTCCATACAAAAAAATCGAACAGATATGTATTCATAGCAATATAATTTTACTGTTCAGATTATATAATTGTAGGGACATCCTGAATCAATTACATTAATTTAGTGCGAATGTTCGGTATTCACTATTTAGTAAAAGAAAAACTTATGTAAATGTTTTGTTTAATTAACTGTTTATTTTTCACATACATATACATTATAATTTTAAATTCAGTCATATTACTGACAACTAAAAGGTCAAGTTTTAAAAAAATACACATTCTGCAGAATATTTATAACAAAAATTTTTGAAAAATTACACACGTGAAAGCATTCAATTGGTAAATTCATTATACACGAATGTAGATCAGTTAAACAAGTAACAATATATATTTTTTATGTCGCTTTGTCTATAGTTATCAATCTTTAGGTCATTTGAATTTTGATATGTGATAGTAGTAATAATAGTACATATTGAATTATCAATTTTTTATTTATAAAAGTATTCTAAAATTTATAATAATTTTCTTATTTATGTAATTTTATATTATTAATATTACTTTTTTTAATCTGTATGTTGTAATTATTCGTTTAATTTATGTACATTGATCTCATAATTTTTATGTTACAGTTATTATTTGCTTATTTTATTAGAATTGAATTTCTTACATATTTTATTTCTATTAAATATAATTTAATTAAAAAATATATATATCTGTACATTTAACGCACGAATGTAAAACTAGTTTATCTTTACTTTCACAAATTTCCTAATTAATGAAGTGATCAGCGCAATCACTCCTTTAATATGAGAGGGAGAAAGAGTACTCAATTTTAGAAAGAGCAAATTATACAAATAGTCCTCGTATTATACCATTTTTTTTTACTTTGGTCCTGATACTAAAATTTAAAAAAATTAATTTTTTGTAAAATTTTACGCAATTGATCATTTCGTTCAAGTCCATTAGCCTTTTTTCGTTAAGGGCGCTCACATACCTCGCATGTCCTTTTGATCAGGGGTAAAATTGTTTATAATTTTTTTTTCTTTTAAATAGATAAAAGTACCCATATTATATCTATATCTATATATATAAAACCTAATAAGTCTAAAAAAGGTAAAATTTCGCCAAAAATGATTTGCAAAAAATAGAAAGTCATCTTTATAACATTTAATATTGTCCTCAAAAATACAAAACTGTATTTATACAAAACAATAATATAATCTTTAAATAAAAGACAAATCAATTTGGTCAAATCTCCTAGGAAATTGCACCATGCACTTTTCTCTCTCCTCTTACTCTCACTCTCACCCGTAAATGTGATACTACTTTCTTCATGTTAACATATGTGTTTTTTATTCTATTTTGGAACATCCTAAATAAGTATATAGAAGGAAAGATAAGTCAAAAATATTTATTAAAACTCGTGTAAATTTAATAAAAAAAAAATTACTTTAAGATGGACAGGGTACAAATCTATGACATATTAATGGAGTATTTAAGTATTACTCTTAAATCCTCCCTCAAGTCTTGAAAAATAATCTTTTTCTCTTGGTATGTCCCAAAAAATAGATTTATTACTAAAAGAAAATTATATTTATAGTGCAATTAAAAGGAGATACAAATTACAAACAAAAGCTACAATCTTAAAAGTTTGACTTGTCAAATGTAATTATTTTCTGAAGAAGGAAAGAGTATTGTATAACATACTATTAATATTTTAAATGAATACACTATAATATATTAAACTCATTTTTTAGGTACAATAATATACTTACTCTGCAACTAAAGTTCTTTTTTGGAAGATCAAACTATATGGAGAAAAAAAAAAGAGTCTACGTTCTCTTAAGTTTGTCTTGAAAAAGAGTCAACCTTTTTAAATTTAAGCTACAAATTTTTATTACTTTTTAATTTCTTTCAATCTTTTAAAAAATATGAAACGTTTTCTATGTCTAATACAAAAAAATATATAACTTTAGTGTGATTTAAGGAATATATTTATAAATAAGAATATCTTTTTTTAAAGTTTAACTTTTTCAATATGATTGATCAGAACAAAGGAAACAATATATAAATGTGATGTAGGAACATACTAAAATCTCTGTCTTAATAAATAATATACTTATTTACAGATTGGAGGGAGTGTAAAATTTGCAATACAAGTTACAACTATGGAATTGAGTATTGATTTTGGTAACCAAAATAAATAATATTTTAGCTAACATGTATCTAAAGGGAATTAGACCGGTTTAAAAAGACTCGTCCTAGCGTAAAACTATTTATTTATAGATTCAGTTTCACCATAAGCTTTGAATCGGAGAGTATGAATTGGGGTAAAGCAAAAGAGTAGGTCTCCTGTGAGACTAACACTGTCTTGCGGATCCTAATTTGGTCAACCCTATTAATACACGGTGGATCGGTTCAGGAACATCCTTCTTGCAGAAAATACCGTAAACAATCATTTCTAAATTTTGCCAAAAAAAAAACTTGAAGACAAAGCCTTATTTAAAACTGGTCAAAGTAACAAAGATAATGAAAACGAATAATGCTTGCAAAGTAAGTAACGCGCTGGACCTTATCTATATATAAAGCCTACTAAGTCCAAAAATAGTAAAATTTCGCAAAAAAGATCTTACCAAAAATAGAAAGTCATCTTTATAACATTTAATATTGTCCTCAAAAATACAAAATCATATTTATACAAAACAATAATATAATCTTTACAATAATAATATTTTAAAGTATGATATTATACTATTTTAAAGTAAATTTTTTAATTTTTTAATTTCTATATATTTACAATAATAAATATTTTTTCAGCTAATACGCCGGTATGGAATACACGAAATAGCAATTTCTATCTATTTTTGTCGTTTACTGTTTTAAATATCTCACCAATTGTTGATTTAACAAATCATGAAAATTGTTCAAATCCTTTTATTACTCCTACTCCGAATAAGAAAATGCATTTAGACAAATCCCCATCTCTTACTCAATGTAAAGTTTTGTTTTGTTTGTTACATTTTTAAAATTTTTATTATTGTGTTGTATACATGTTATTCCTGCTTTGTCTTCTTTTTTTATTTATGGCATTATTTATTTAGTAATACCATAAATAAGTATATTTTTAATAGATTGCAACTTATGAAGAATATGTTATACAAAAATTATTACTCATTTCTTTCTTAATAAAGTTTCATGTTTATATAACACCCTGGTTAAAAAGGAATATTTGAATTTATTATAAAAATTAGTATAACGTGTATTTTTTAAGGATACTCATATCAGAGTCGGACTTTTTAATTAAAGTGAGACTTAAATCAAGGGTAAAATGTTAAAATAAATTTTCAAGAACACAAATATTAGATTGTAGACATTTTTCTAAGGATACCAATATGTAAGAGTGAGATTCATCATTTGTTTGTTATATTTTCAAATTGTATTACTAATGTCTATACTTTTTATTCATGCTTTGTTTTTTGTTTTTATGGGGGTGAAAATAATTTACATCAATAAAAGTTTCAAATAATATTTTGGTAAATGCATCACATATCTAGTCAATAGTTGAAAGTATATATGCATCATTTTTAGAGTCTTTCGATGACATGTCACACTTGCCCCGGCGCTTGATATTGTGGACACCATAAATGAGTACATGATTTCTAAAAATCACTCAGAAGGAAGGAAGAACTTATTTGAGTTCAGATTCTATGTGCAGCGCAGAAAATAACTTAAGTTTGTTTGAAGACATTCGTTTTACGGAGTTTTTGAGTAGTATAAAGCGATTAGGATTATCTAGCCATGAACTAACAATTAAGATTGGTGTTCCGCTGATACTATTGAGAAACATTGACCTTGTGCAGAGTTGTGCAATATTAGAACTAGACTAATTATTACAAAGCTTGCATCACATTATAGAATCTAAAATTTTAAATGGAAGCAATGTTTGAGACAAAGCGTTTATCCCAAGAATATCATTGTCTCCATCACATGTTAGATTGTCTTTTAAGTTTCAGAGAAGACAATTTTTATTGGTAGTATCGTATGCAACGACAATTAATAAAAGTCAAGGTCAATTACTGTCGCATGTAGGACTCTTGAAGAATTCAATATTGAACAGATGTATGTCACAATTTTTAGAGTAACAAACCACTCTGGTCTGTGTGAATATATTGAAATGCAATGAAGAGGAAAAACCAACGAATAAAACTACAAATGTTGTGTATAAATTTTTTTTTTAAAATTCATAATATTAGCAACACAATGATATATTTCTATTTAAGTAATTGTCTCCAACATTACTTTTCCTAATTTATTATTTTAATTTTGTTTTTTTTCTTCATTTTGTTTAAGTATAATTTAATTGAAAAAGATATATATCCGTGTCTTTAACACACCGGTGTAAAACTAGTTTATTTTTAAAACTTAATACGAGATCATTATTGATGTAATTAGATAAATTATAGGAGTACTTTTTACACCATTTATTCTTCATTCCCAATTCCCTTTTACCGTGACTACCACCACCACCACCACCACCACCACCACAACCACTGACGCCGGAAAAATAAAATTCAAAATCGAAGAAATTATTTTCTTAAATCTTGAATTTTTCATTTGAGAGAGAGCACACATACAACCAACGCCAAATCACATCTTTCTTCACCAGAGTTAATACTATTTCTCTCTAGCTTTTTAGATCTGTGCTCTGAATAAGGACACATACCGGCGGTGGGAGAGGGTCGTTTTCCACGCTTAAGGCCCATTCCATCTAACCTTACCCCCAATTTAAGCCATAGCCCGACCACCACCAGATCCACCATTGAAGTAGAGAGAGAGAGAGAGAAAATATACCGGCGGTGGGATAGAGATGACGGAACTGGAGGAGGGGGGAAGAGGGTAGGTTTACAGCTAATTTGTTTTATTGGGTACGGGAGTGCCGGGGTTGTTGAATTTGTAACTCCAAAAAGTGTGTGCGAGAGAAAGAGAGAGCAACAAATCTTACAACCTTTTCATTGGAGTTAAAGAGAGCGAAAACAAGAGAGAGAGAGAGAACAGTGTAGTGGCCTGAAGAGTTTAATATGGCTAACTAGGTTTCAAAATTTGGAAAGGGGTTTTAATTGTTTAGAGCATTCAAGATAATACATTTCAATATTACACTCTAAATATCTCATTTTGGTTTAAGTTTTATTTTACTCTAAAAATAAATTTATTTTAACAAATACTTTTTATACGACCCTCTAAAAATTAAATATCCCTCATCTCAACTAATAAATCTAAATATTATTATATTTTTCCTCTTTTATTTATATTTTCCCACCATAATTAAAATAAAATATTTTAAATTTAAAATTTTATATATTATGAAAAGTATATTGTACTCTCTCTGTTCCTAAATTATTGTTTTGTTTGACCTGGCACACAAATTTTTTTAACTTAATTATTAATATTGATATAATGTGTAATTTTCTTTAATACCTATGTGTATATGACTCATAATTAAAGTAGGGAGAAAAATAAAGGTAAAATACTCTCTCCGTCCCTAAATTATTGTCTTCCTTTCCTTTTTCGTCTGTCCCAAAATAATTGTCTTGTTTGAAACTTTTCTTTTTAAAACATCACTTTTACTATTTTACCCTTACTTTTTCTTCTTACTTTAATTATGGGCCATATACACATGGGCATTAAAGGAAACAACACACTTTTTCAACACTATTCCAATATTAATAATCAAGTCAATTAAGTTTTCTTAATCCGTGTGCCGGGTCAATCCAAACAATAATTTAGAGACGGAGGGAGTAGTAAAAATGATCTTCTAAACTATGAAAATTTAAAACAAGACAATTATTTAGAGACAGATAAAAAAATAAGATAATTATTTAGGGACAGATAAAAAAATAAGACAATAATTTAAAGATGGAGAGAGTATATTTTAGTAATTTTTATTTTAAAATATTTAAAAAAAATATTGTGCTTAAATAAAATGAGAAAAATGTAAAAGATTTGAGTTACTATTTATATTAAAACTCACCCTATATTTAGAGGATGATTTAATTAGTTTTAGAGATAGAGGGTGAATTAGAGGGATCACCGTATAATCAAAGGAGAGTAAAATTTTTTAAAAGTCTTTAAAATTCTTTTAGGCGGCGGTGGGAGTGCTTTAACTGTAGACGGACGCCCTTAGAGCATGTACAATGGGTGGGGAGTTTAAGGGGAGCTTCCCATCATTTTCAACCAATTTTATTACAAAAATACCCTTAAAGCTACCCATTAGCTACTTAATCAAAAACCTCCTTCCAATGGTGGCACAAACTCCAATATTTTTACATACTCCACCATCTTTATCTCCATTCAATTAATATCTTTATATATTTATATATTAAATTCATAAAAATTGATCTGATGTCCAAATGAAATAAACCAAGTCTCTATTTATAGATAAAAATGTGTACTTTAATACCAAAAAATAAAAAATAAAAAAAATGATTTTTTATGGTCGAAAATAACCAAAAACAGCTAAAAACAATTTTGCTACAGTGCGATATATACAGTGATGCTACGGTGCATGTCAGGAAAAAAAATTTTTTTTTAAATTTTTTTAGCAAAACGGCATAGTTTTGAACTCATTTAAAACTAAACTATGTCGTTTTGAAGAGTTTTTTTTAAAGAATCAAGGTAAGCTACGGTAGCTTATTTGGCTACCCATTTTGCTTTTGCCCATTTAAGCTCCCCGTAAGAATCTCCATTGTAAGGAAGAATCTCTTGATGCTCCCCATAAGCTCCTCCGTTGTATGTGCTCTTAGCTTGGGAGAGAGAGGGAAAGACTATGGCGGAGAATGGAGAGAGAGAAAAGAGAAATACAAGGGATGGGACGTGGGTGGGTTGGGTAGAAGACGAAGTCTCGGTGGATTTCAGAGGGTTTAATTATTTTAATTTTAGTATTTTTTTTCTGTTAATATTTGTATAAAAAATTTCTTATTTGGACTATTTTACCTCTTCAAACATCAAATGAAGGGATTGTTTGGTAGTCAGAATTAAGGTTGGATAGGATTAATAAACCGAATAGTCGAATGTTTGGTACGCAATAGGCGGTCGGGACTAATAGCACGAGCTATCCGGATAAGTTCCTTATCCCCTCGCTAATAATACCAAGGTTGAGGGTGGTATTATTAGCGCCCTTACTAAAATAAAACATGTGACTAATATTTTTAAATCTAAAATTACCTCTAATTTATAAGTAAGAATTAATAGTGAGAGCACTAATAACACCAGAATTAATAATACTCTTTATTCTTGTCTAACTACCAAACATACCCAAGGTGTGCTAAAAAGTAACGGAAGACGAATGGTGTTTTTAAGGGCCGATTGCAAGCAATAAGGACTATCTAAAAAAAAGTACTCTTTTTGTCTCTCAATTTTTATTTTGTTTGATTTGGTACATGAATTAAAAAAATAATTAATTTAATTATTAATATTGATATAATATATAATTTTTAAATTTTTTTTATGCATATGTTATCTATAATTAAAATAAAATAATATCATAATTTTTTTTAAATAAAATAATTATTTAAGATGAATAAAAGATCAGGATAATAATTTAGAGAAGGAGGGAGTAGAAATTTAGAGAAGGAGGGAGTAGTGTAGTATATTAAGGAACGACTTTATAGTTTGCTTTTTTAAAAAGTTTCAATAGCAGTCAACAAAAAGTCTCTCCCGTCACCATCAACCTTAAGAGAGAGAGAGAGAGAGAGGAGATTCTCTGAAAAAGAGTTATCAGTGTTAACTTGGTTTCCAAGTTAAAAAAGTTAATTATGACTTCTTGTCATAAAGAGTGACCAGTGTTAGCTTTAGTGAGATCACTCGCCCCCAGAGAGTGGATCCGCCACTGGTTAGCTTGGTTACCAAGTAAAAGAAGATATTTATGACTTTTTGTCGTAAGAGAGAGAGAGAGACATTCTCTGGAAAAAGAGTACACTCCAAAGCGTGGATCCGCCACTGGTTAGCTTGGTTACGAAGTAAAAGGAGATATTTATGACTTTTTGTCGTGAGAGAGAGAGAGAGAGAGAGAGAGAGAGAGAGAGACTTTCTCTGGAAAAAGAGTGATCACTGTTAGCTTGGTTACCAAGTTAAAGAAAATATTGATGACTTCTTGTTGTCTATTTAGTAAGTGTCACTTCTGTATTCCGAAACAGAGAGCGAGACCGTACTCAAACAGTCACTTTTTTTTCAAAAAAAGGAGAGAAAAGGAAAACAATTGTCATAATTCTTGCTTGAAATCCACCTAATTCGTTCAAATTGCTAGGAACACCCACAAACCCAATTTCAATTCCCGTTCCAAGAATCCAAATCAACCCCCCCCCTGAAACCCTATTCCATTCCAGAGCTGTACACAAAAAACCCAGTTCTTGAGTAGTACCACCACCCACAAACCCAACTCAATGGAGCAAGTTCAAATGCCAATCATTGGAACCCAAGAAGTCTCTCCTGATTCTCTCTCCTTTGCAAGAAGGTTTCTAACTCTGTTTTTTTTTTTCTTTCTCTTTACTGTGTGGTTGTGTGTTTTCTTGCAACTGGTTTTCAAATTTTATTAATTTTTGTTTTACTTGTGTGATATGGCAGTTATCAGTTGGAAGCGTTGGAAAAGGCAATCAAGCAGAACACAATTGTGTACTTGGAGACAGGGTCAGGAAAGACCCTGATAGCCATCATGCTTCTGCGCAGCTATGCCCATTTTCTGCGAAAGCCGTCCCCTTTTATTGCTGTTTTCTTGGTCCCAACTGTGGTTTTGGTAACTCAGGTATATATATATATATATATATATATTGACTTTGAGCTTTTAAATTTAAAGAGAGACGCGTATGGGGTTTTTAATTTAAAGTGAGACTCGTTTAGGAATGGTATAGTTTGTACTTTGATGTAAACGTATACTAACTCCCTTCTTTTCTTAAAAAAAAAAAAAGTCTCGTTTTAACTCTTTGTTTGGTTGACTTGCTTTAAGCTTTGATCGAAGTTTTATAGTTTCAAATCGACTCTTTACTTGGTTAACTTGATTAAACTTTGATGGAAGCTTTATAACAATTTACTTGTTCTTACAAAAGTTTTAAAATTGTAGTGGAAAGTATTTTAATGTAGTTTCAGCTGTCAAAATTTTGTGATCTACTCATTTTCCATAATGATTTGATATTCTTGTTGACTTTTTGTATCTATTGATTGGATATTCATGTTGACTTTTCAATATAAAAGTGGATTTTTATTTTTTGGGTTAAAAATTGTATCTTGATTGTTGTCTACTCTTTTGATGGATTTGCTAGCAAGCTGATGCTGTGGAAATGCACACTGACTTGAAAGTCGGCAAGTATTGGGGAGATATGGGTGTTGATTTTTGGGATGCTGCCATGTGGAAGAAACAACAGGATGAACATGAGGTGAGGTTGCGTAAATCATTCCAAAATAGAATGCCTCGAGGTAATAGCAAATTCTTACATGTCTACTTGTTGGGTTCATCTGTCAGGTGCTTGTCATGACGCCTGCTATTTTACTCCGCGCTCTGAGACATAGCTTTTTGAAGCTTGACACGATTAAAGTTCTAATATTTGATGAATGTCACAATGCCAGAGGTAGATACTCCTATGCTTGCATTATGACGGTGAGTTATGTTTTTACGCTGCATTTTCTGGTAAAATGAACTCTGATAATGCTGTTGAATGCTCTTTTTCTCTTGTGTTTGTTATTCATTTGTATTTGCTTTCTCTGGACTGATATCGTAAATGATGTGAAGATACCTAACCACATTACGCAAAAATCAAATTATGGACATTGAGAGTCATTGACTAATATCAGTCTGGAGTCTGGACTTGTGGGCAACTGGAAAATTTGTTAACTGCAATTAAACATGATTCATGTGGAAAAACCTCTAGTTTTTCTTTTAACTTTTTCAATGTGAGCATAAGACATTGTTAAAGTTGCATCACCTGCTGAATGAGTGGTAGCCTTGGCAGTACCATTCCTCTTGATCATGGCTGTAAAAGTAACATTAATAATGTTGATATAATGAAGATTCTTATAACCAGGTTTACTTAGATGGAATGCATATTATTTTGTAATCCTTTTTTTTTTTTTTTCCTTTATTAATTTTGATTTAATGGTCACTGATCTGATGCTGTTGTTGTGCTTGCAGGAATTTTATCACCCCCAGTTAGGTTCTAAAAGTACTCATCTCCCTAGGGTATTTGGAATGACTGCCTCTCCTGTGAAGGCTAAAGGTATGCAATATCCAGTTCATTCTGATTGTTTTGTTTATTTGTATAAGTTTGCCAAGTGGCTTGAAAAGCTGAAGGTAATGAGTTTAATATGCTCTAGGTTCAAGCTCAGAGTTGACCTATCAGAAGCAGATATCTGAACTCGAGAATTTAATGAATTCAAAGGTTGGTAAATGTTATACACAATGATTAATATACAAAGGGATTCCTGGTCATGGTTGGGTAATTTTGTATAAATTTGTGTGGTTTACATTCTTTCTTTTCTTAACTAGAGTTGTTTATATCACTATTTCTGTATATATATAAATATATCTGTATCTTACCTGTGTGGTATTTTATGTCCTGCAAATGAATAAAGTCAGTCCAGTAATCTGTTATTCTTGAGAGAGTGGTGAGGGACATATTGATTATTTACTATAAATGAGGCAATTTTGTACTTTGTACTTTATGATTATTCTAAAGCTCCATAATAATGCATAATATAAATCTGATTTCATGATTATTCTAAAGCTCCATAATAATGCATAATATAAATCTGATAGTTGTATATAGTTCCATGCTTGTGCAGATGTGTCTTTGTTTTTTGAATGCGAATACTAGTTTTCTCGTTAAAAGAAATAAAGCTAAGCACTGGACCAAGGGGGAAGAATCTCATGTATAGGTGGAAGTGGTACACTGAGAATCTAAAGAACCTCTGAAAAACATTCAATGATCTCTCCCCATGATATAGTTTGATATTCAGTGTTTCGTTGGTTTTTGCAGGTGTAATTTCTGTGTTATATAGTTGATCAATGATGGGAAGATTAACTTTAAGTTCAGATGTAACATTCTATTAAACAATTTCCTTTATATATTGTTCTATTAATCTTTTTGTTTGCTTGTTAGATATCACATAATGGATAGAGTTCATATGTATGTTTTTTGGGTGTCATGTTTGATTAGTATTTGGGGTCCTTCAAATTTTGTAGTGTTAATCTGGTATCAAAAAGGTTACTTGTGAGTTCCTGATATAACATCTTACTGCAATTGACTTTAGATACCTATCTATAAAGCTTCTTGTTTGCTTGGCAGTTTTTATATTTCAAAGAGAGTTCATATGTGCACTTATTGTTTGAATGATCTTTGGAGTCTATTGATAGATTCCATCTTTTCTCTTGAACTATATGCTCAATGATAGTGACTAGTGTATGCTATCATTTTTGAAGGTGTACACGTGTGCTAGTGAATCTGTCTTAGCGAAGCACATTCCATTCTCGACTGCAAAGGTGAAGATTTACAAGCATGTGGAGATTCCCGGTGCATTACGTAAAAGTTTAGAGAATGATTTGAACAGATTGATTAAAAAGGTATTCATGTTCTTTGATACCTGCCAAAAGTATGTGTATATAGTTTTGAAAATTAAAATCACCTCCCCATGCGAATCCAAGGACGCATCCCCCATACACAGCCTATGCATTTGAAAATTAAAATTACCTCCCAGGTGTGTTGGCCTCAAGAATGGAACCTTGGTTGATACCCTGGGAAGCAAACCCAGCTACCGCTCGTATTAACCCATCTGGTTAAACTAAGGATATTTTAAAATTCTATTATAATTCTTAAAAAGTTTGACTTTCAAAAGTGGACTCTTTGAGCGAAGCAGATGGAGTGTTGTTGAATTCAGATGTGTAGCTTTAGGAACTCTCATATCCATAGTTTATGTGCATGCTGGTGCTGAAATAAGTTAATAGTTTATCTTTTCCATTGTGGTTAATATTTTTTAGCCTTTTATTATTTCTTCTTTACCAAGTTCATTATTGTTAATGTTTTCTCTAACGTTTTATAATTGCTTCTTTAATATGTTCTTTTCATTTTAAAAGCACTAACCATGTTCATTTCATACCAGCATAAATCTTCTCTCAACAATTCGAACCTCTCAGAGTCTGCTATGGAATCTGCAAGGAATAGATTAAATAAGCTATATTTGATGTTCTTTTATTGTTTGAGTGAACTTGGTGCTTGGTTGGCACTGAAGGTACACATGCCAGTTTTTGGTTTTATATTTTGTTAGCAATTTCTCATGATTCAAAAGGCTCCAACAAACTTGTGTTTGCGATAGGCGGCAGAGTCCTTGATGTGCGAGGGAACTGACATCTTTTCATGGACGAAATTAGATGTCTGTGGTGAGACCATTGTACAGGATTTCATATCGGATGCTTACAAGGTTTTCTCTGCTCACATACCATCTGGTAATGTAGTTATTCTGTGCGCTCATAATTGTGTCTCTTTCTCCAGTTTTGTTTATTCTTACGTCTCTCTCCTCTTCTTCTTCTCCTTTCTTTTTTTTTTCTTTTCTTTTCTTTTGGGGTGTAAGGTCCAGAAATGTCTGTTCGTTCGAACATAAAAGCTTATGTGGATGCTGGGTACCTTACAACTAGAGTCCTTTGCCTTTTTGAATCTCTTGTTGAATACAGGTTGGTTGGTCTTGCAAGGTTGAGCTTCTGTGTAATTGATGCGTATTTTGCCATTCAATCTTAAACAATATGTCTATCTTCAAATGGATTATATTTATTGAATTATTTAACAAAGAATTGCCATTTGTTTGTAAGAGAATAGTAATGCAGTCTTTCAAATCTTATTATGTTACCATTTTATTTCCCGTTCTTTTGGAACTTTCAATGCTGGAACTTAAACTTGAATTTATAAATATTATGAGAGGATTCTATTTGCTATTCAGTTGTACTTGTTGAAATCAAACCTGTTTACCCCTGCTAAGTTCAAAGTGCGCAGAACGGATTTTGAATCAACAGCCTATAAAAATCTAGGCTGTCAGGCATACAATGTATCCTTGATATAACTGATTGGGAACCATATTGATGTATCCAAGTTTCAATTAGACATTTTAATTTTGTCTACAAAAGATAAACTAACATGTGAAATTTCTTTGCTTCTGGTTCCTCCAATAATATTCTGATAAATAAGAGTAATTTCTGATTGTGTGGGATGCCTACTTGTATGATTTATCAAAGAAGGGCAACCCTCTGTTGACTCCAAGCGTAAATCAACGTCATCATGGTTGCTGAATTTGATTGATTCCTCGTATGCAGGGTCGAGGTCTGCATAGTGAATTTTCATGAAGCATTTTCTCAAATGATGTTTTCCTACAAAATGGATGACAAATTGCTACTGCAAACTGAGATTTAAACGTCCATGGGTTTCCGTTTAGTGCTTTTGACTTTAATGTCCCACAATTTTCAATGAAACTGTTTGGCTGTTCAAGTAGTAATTGACAGGACCATTTATATTTTATTATCATAATGATTGTTACGTTTACCTGATTTTATTTCTGTATAGTGTCTATTATAAGTTTGATTTGTGTGATCTTTTGGAGTTTCATTTTAAGATTTATGAATGAGTCATAATATAGAAATCCTGGAAAATAAGTGTAGCATTGACTGGCTGCTACTTGATTTTTATGCGTAGTGGCCTTATGATACAGTAATTTGAAGGCCAATTACATTCACCAATCTCCTCTTATGTGACATGTTGTGTGTTAATGACATAGGGATTTGAAGGATTTGAGATGCATAATATTTGTAGAAAGGGTGATTGCTGCTATTGTTATTCAAACTTTACTGCGGGAGTTGCTTCCTCAGCTAACCGATTGGCAAACACAATATATTGCTGGAAATAATGCTTGGTTGCAGTCACAGAGTCGCAACACTCAAAATAAAATTGTTGAAGAGTTTCGTAAGGGAACTGTACGTCTCTGTTTCTAATTCTTAAAGATATTTGCACAGTAGTTTAATCATGCCTGTAATTTTTAGTTGAAGAGGTTAACATGTGACATGATGCAGGTGAATGTCATTGTTGCAACGTCAATTCTGGAAGAAGGCTTAGATGTCCAGAGCTGCAATCTCGTAATCAGATTCGATCTATCATCTAATGTATGCAGTTTCATTCAGTCCCGAGGCCGAGCTCGGATGCCAAACTCAGATTTTCTTTTGTTGGTGAAAAGGTATTATTCATTCATCAGAAACTGAGTTAATGGGTTTGTTTAAACGCAGTAGTTATCATGCTCATGAATTCATTTGCGCAAGTATTCTTAAGTACAAAAGTAAAAAGGTATAGCTGACGGTGCCTGAATGATTTGTCAGCTACAAAACATATGTGGTGGTTTAACTGTAACTTTTTTCTTTGTTTAATCTGATCTGTAGTGGAGATGCTTCTACACTGAACCGGGTGAATGATTATCTTGCTAGTGGAGATGTTATGAGGCAGGAGTCATTACGCCTTGCTTCTCTTCCTTGTGTACTACTTGATAGCGAACTCTGTAATGAGGCAGTGTATCGAGTTGAAACTACAGGTGCTATCGTTACTCTGAGTTCCAGCGTTGCCTTGATTTACTTTTATTGTTCGAGACTGCCTTCTGATGGGTTAGTTTTTAGAATTCTTTTCACTTACTATTTTTTAATTTCTAATTTAGTGACTTACCTTTGGTTTCTTAATACATTTCTCCTACTTTTCTCTTTGTCATCCTAGGTATTTTAAACCCTCTCCTAGATGTGTACTTGATAAGGAGATGGGAACGTGCAAAATTTATTTTCCCAAAAGCTGTCCATTGCCAAGCATTAGTGTTTCAGGGAATTTCAAAATGCTGAAGCAACTTGCATGCCTAGAAGCATGCAAGCAACTACATTTGATGGGTGCACTAACCGACAACCTTGTCCCCAATATTGTTGTGGAAGAAGCTGAAGCTGTTGAAATTGGTATATATGCATACTCATCTTTAGGATCACCCTTTACTTTGTTGAATGTGAGTCTATCTTCGGATTTCCTTTTCCTGTATTTATTAAATAATATTTCAACGTACAGGGTCTGAACCTTATGTTGAAGAACAAGCTAAATACATTCCGCCTGAGCTTGTTAGTCGAACTGACAGGGATTCTGTTAAGTTGTACTATTGCTACATAGTTGAGATGCGGAGGAATTTTGATTATGATGTACCATTACAGGATGTTGTGTTAGCTTTGAATACTAAGACAGAATTTGCTGATGACCACCTGACCATTGATTTAGAAGCAAACAGGGGTAACATCACCGTTGTTGTGAAATACATTGGAGTTGTTAGTCTCACATCTGAGCAGGTGATGTATCTTGTTGACATACTTATTCACTTTCACAATTTTGACTTGTGATTTATTCGATTATATAAATTTATTGACAGGTGTCCATGATTTTGCCAGGTTCTCTTGTGTCAGAGGTTTCAACTCACTTTGTTTAGGGTACTTATAAATCATAGTCTCGATATGATGAAGGATGTTTTAGAAGCATTTCACGCAAAGGGCGATCGAGCAGTATTTGATTATCTCTTGCTCCCATCAGCTAGATCACATCAAAAGCCATTAATTGATTGGAAATCTGTTGGTTCTGTGTTGTTTCCTCACAACATTCTCCCGCATGATCACATGCATTGTTCTTCGCGAGTGCACACCAAAAATGGTTTGATTTGTAGCTGCTTGGTTGAAAAGTCTTTGGTATACACACCCCATAATGGTCATTACTACTGCATCACTAAAACCTTGCATGATTTGAATGCAAACTCACTTTTAAAAGTAAGGGATGGCGAATATTTGACCTACAAGAAATACTATGAAAAGAAGTAAGTAACTTTTATTTGTATGGTTTACTACAGTATACATGTGTTTAATACTACCGCTTTAGGGTTATATATGTCCTGTGCAGAGTACTAATATTTAATATGTAATGTATAACTTACGTCCTTCTAATTCTAGGCATGGCATTGACTTGCAATTTGAAAGAGAATCATTTCTAAATGGGAGGCAGGTTTTTATGGTGCAGAATTTTCTTCAAGGACGTGGAGAGAAAAAGGACAAAGGTTAGACGAATTGTCACTTATGCGTCATTTACAAATGAGTGCAATTAAGAGAGCTTGTCTTTCATATATAATATAATTATTACATCATGTCAGACCAACCGAATTCCTGTTCTGGAAGGAGTGAACTTAGTTTGGACCTAGTACTCAGGCACTATAATTCTATGGTGGCTGCTTAAGCCTTTCACCTTTTGCAGCATCTATAGGATGTATCCTGTGTTACAAGGACTTGGGTGCACGTACTTCCTTTTTTCTTTTTCTGTTTATGAGAAAAGATTTGTGTTATATTTAAAGGAGAGGAAATACAAAAAGATGGAAGAGAAGTCCATCACAGCAAAAAGATACAAGGAAAATAAATTAAACTAAAACAATAAGATTAGGCCAGTCTTGCTTGATTTCCGGAAGCTAGACCCAAGAAAAATCTTCCCTGGTTGACGCCCAAAGAGAAACCATGAGGACCAATCTATCCAGCGGCAGCGATAAGGACTGATCCCCCTAAAGATCCTGGAGCTCCGTCCAAATACACCTCAGAACGGCGAATACCATACATTGCCACAGGAAGGCATAGGCTACAGATTCTGGTGCTTGTCTAGAAATTGGATTTGGGAAAAACTTGAAGTTTAGAATACTAGCTCAAAAGGATCCGAAAATAGGGTGCAGGTAATTGGATACAGTGTACGGCTGTATATTTTAACTATGTATGATGGACGTGATTTAGAAATTATTGGATTATATTCAAACTTGTTTCATCTATTCAAGAATGGTTGTCAGTTTTTAGCTGCATTGTTAAAAATTTAAAGAAATAACTAACCGGAAGGGTAGCGTACTTAATGCTTTTTTACACACTGACTTGAGTACTTTTTTCCGACAGAAAGGGTAGCATGCTTTCAATTGGGTTTTAAATTTGGAAAAAATGTGGATGCCGTCAAATTAAACTAAAGGAGGTGATGATGTGTCAATCTGAATGATGTTTAAACCTGCTTATCAGAGATGATGATGGTAATCTGGGTTTAATGTACGGGCTTATTGAACAGGTAGGATCGATTGTCACATCATCACCTCTGATAGTTATTCTTGATGGCATCTACATAATTTCCAAATTAAAAAACCCGATTGAGAGTATGCTACCTTTTCTGTTGAAAAAGGTACGTACGTCAATGTGTAATAATCCTGCAAGTATGCTACCCTTCTAGGTCGCTTACCCATATCTTTCAATCTCGTATCTGAGAGAAGTGGCTGGCTAAACTCTTTCTTTGAGTTGGGACTTTGGCTTTTCCGATGCCTTTGCTTTTGCCTAGGTATCAGTGAGCATCAGAGATACTTTCAGTTGGTTATACGGTATGAGGGATGCACAGAAGCATAGCTAGTAACCTCCCATTCCGTTTAAACTTCCACAGAAAGAGGCTTACCCCCTCCCTCTTTAGGTTTAGATATACGGCACCATCCATCAATTGAGCTCCTATCTCCTCATCAAATCACTCTGTTTACAAAAGACAGATTAGACTCATTGATGACTAACTCTACTTTTGACCTCAAACTTCGTGTTTCCTGTCAAACCTCCCTGTCTAAATGAAAGTGAAAATGAACTAGCTTTTAGCAGTTCAATTATTGTAGGTACCCTGAATGCTAATCTTGTAAGGCCTTTTCTTCTTGCATTGCAAATATGATATATGTTTAATGACCTTAAATATGTAAATAAGATTACTGTGGTGTTTTATTTTCACAACTCATCTAGTTTGTTAAATGTCTGAATTCTTCGTTGCATGTGCTGCTCTGTGCTACAGAATAATGTTTCATATGTTTCCTTATAATTTGGTTATGTTTGATTTTGCAGGACCTAGGAAATCATCTGTTGAACTGCCTCCGGAACTTTGTTTTGTTGTCATGTCTCCCATATCTATTAGTACTTGTTATTCTTTTTCATTCGTTCCATCGGTAATGCATCGGATTGAGTCCTTGCTTATTGCGCTCAATTTGAAAAATATGCAAGCGCATCACTGCACACAAAATGTTGATATTCCAACCATAAGGGTAAGTCACATTGCCTTTGTCATGCTTTTAGTTTATTTTAGCAATGTCAACTCGGATCCTGTGAGCATTTATTAAATTTATTTGACATTTAGGGCTTTCGTACTAAAGTTATTACCACATGTTAATTTGTAAAGTCCTTTAACTGTTATATCTGCTAAATTGGTGTGCTAGACCATGTAATACTGTCGAATGCTGTACTAGACCATGTACTAGAGTATTGTCAAATGTTGTGGTAAATTGATTGAGGGTGAATCTGGTGATAAGATTGTTTGCTCGAATCTATGGTCACCCAGCTTGCACTGATATTTACAGGTACACAGACATTGTCGATGTCTCTTCTTTGATTTGATTTCTCAAGATAGAAGTTCTGGTTAACCTTCATTCATATAGTTTGTTATTTTCTCTCCCGAGCATGGATGTATCTGTTCATTAATTAAATTAGTACATTTTATTTCATTAATGTTGCAATTTCTTTTTGCAAGTGTTTTTGTTGTTGCACTTTTGATTTGACCTACTGGTAGCTTATCTGCTTTTTTCAGGTTTTGGAAGCTATTACTACCAGAAAATGCCAAGAGAAATTTCATTTGGAATCACTGGAGACTCTTGGGGACTCATTTCTTAAATACGCTACTAGTCAGCAATTATTCAAAACACATCAAAATCAGCATGAGGGTATCCTTAGTGCCAGAAGGCAGAGAATAATATCCAATGCTGCATTATGCAAATTAGGGTGTGACCGCAAACTTCAGGTATTTTCTTTTGTTGTGATCGATGGGGTGTATTGGATGATGATTCTACTAATGTGAAGGGATGGAGTAATTACCTTTATATTTGTAGTGCTGAAGTTTTGTAAACTTGGGTTTAATTAAGTATATTTTGCGAAAGTAAAATGCATCCTTGTATTCCTAGGCCTCAAAATATCAACTACAAAATGACATATTTTCTGTGTCACTATATATTAAAAGCTGTTATAATGTTGAGCAAAGGTGGTACGGTTGATTGTCTTCTGTATTAGTCAACTGTGCAAAATTCTCCAATGTGATACCTAGATAAGTTTGTTTAGATGACCCTTGGATCGTCATGGACAATTTTGAGTATCATCAGTTGAATTGCTTGCACTGTGAATTAATTTGATTCCGTCATATGGAAAAGAAGAAGAAAGAAAAAAATATTAGGACGTATATATGCTGGGGAGGACAGTAAAAAAAAAGAATAAATCTTATTAAAAGTAGGGAAGAGCTGTTAATATAATGAAAAAGGCATGGAAGATAATTCATTTTATATTAGTTGTAATACTTGTTGGCGTGATTTTATATTTAGTTTTCTATTTATCAAAGTTGTCAGTGTTTCACTTGATTTCCCACCACTATAAATTAAGTCGAGACTGTCCATTGATTAAAAACTTTTTCTTGAAATGTTCCTGATGTGCACCTTGACCAGAAAACTTATATTTCATCTATATAATGTTCAATAACTGCCAGTCCATGTAGTAGTTTTGGTTTCCTTGCTTGCTTCATCTCATATTGGTAGTCATATGACTATATTTTAATTTCTAAATCATTCACTATCAACTTCCAGGGCTTCATTCGTAATGAACCTTTTGACCCCAAGATGTGGGTCATTCCTGGTGGTTCTGGAGCAAATGTATTGGAGGAGGAATGGCTTTCGACTACAAGGAAAGTCTATTGTGGGGAAAGAAGGAAAGTCAAAAGTAAGGTTATGGCTGATGTTGTTGAAGCATTAATTGGTGCATTTCTTAGCTATGCAGGTGAATTGGCAGCATTATCATTTATGGACTGGCTTGGTATAAAGGTGGATTTTGTCAATATACCATACGAAATAAACTTCCAAGTGCCCCCAGAGAAGCTTCTTAATATCAGTCACTTAGAATCCTTACTGAATTATTCATTCAATGACAAGTCTTTGCTTGTTGAAGCTCTAACTCATGGTTCGTACATGCTACCTGAGATTCCAAGATGTTACCAGGTATAATCTCAATGTTTTTGAGATTCTTGAGCGTTGTTTATTGATTAAGAAGCTGGTTTTGTAGTTATGATGTTAGACTTAGTACTGTTTTATGCCTATGCCGCAAACTTAAATACCTATGGTAGAGTTATATAATACAGCCATCTTATGGCCTTGAGATGGGTAGGATAAATGCTGGATATTAGAATTATTACATTTTTTTTTTTTCCGACATAGCCTTGAACATAAATGCCAATTGAAGAGAGTTGTGTATGAATTATCTTGTGCTTGAGATGGTAGAATATATTTTATTTTATTTTCCATATTGTTCAAGTATTCCAACCTTTCAATTCTTTGTCAAAGGAAATTAGCTGAGTTAACTTGTGGGACCATAATTTATGTCTAAAGTGAAAATTGCAACTGTAATGCAACAGATTGGAATCTGCTCTTTTTTACACTTTCACTGTTAAAATTAACATGAAATCTTCTTTCCCATTTTCTCTTCAAACCAATTTAATTCTTGTTTTCTAATGCCTGTTTATTCCAATTGCAATTGGGGCACATTTGAACTTGAAAACTTCTCTTATTATGCAGCGTCTAGAGTATCTTGGAGATGCCGTGCTAGATTATCTCATAACGATGCACATGTACAAAACGTATCCTGGATTATCTACTGGGAAGTTGACTGATCTAAGATCTTCTTCGGTGAACAATAATTGTTATGCCAAGTCTGCTATTAAGGCTGCGCTGCACAAACACCTTCTCCACGCATCTCAAGAGCTTCATAGGCATATTGTTGCCACTGTACAGAACTTTGAGCAGTTATCATTGGCATCTACTTCTGGTTGGGAATCCGAGACAGATTTCCCTAAGGTCAGTCCTTCATATATTGTAATCAAAATAGTGCTCTTAGAAAACTACGTACTATATATGTTGCTTAGTTCCTCAATCACATTGCAAATGTTTGAAGATTAGAATCGCGCAGGCTTAGGCTAGAATTTAACTCAAATATTAGCATATCCAGCAAAGTAGAAGCCTCATCAGACAAAATTGAATTCATTCTTGATTTAACCAGTCATTTAACTAAAAACCCTGAAAAATTCCTCATTTGGCTTCTTTTTCTAGTTCTTAAAATGTGTTAAAGATCTGCGGATTGGTCATCTTGTTCCTAATGAACATTATGTTATTTATCCTTGGCGATGTATATATGTCATTACATTGTTGATTTAATAGATATTCTTCTATAGATTGACTTTCCTCCCCAGGCTTGGTGTATATATCTTTTTTTTTTTTTGATTTTTTTTTTATGTCGTAAGGGGGCGTGGGAAGGGATCGAACCTGAGACCTCACACTTTGTGAAGTCCCAGCTCTACCACTGGGCCACCCCTTAATGACAGCTTGGTGTATATATACACGCCCTCCATTCCTAAATAATTGTGTTCTTTTCCTTTTTTATTCGTTCTAAAAAATTTGTCTTGTTTCTAAACCTTCCTTTTTAAGAAAACACTTTTACAACTTTACCCTTATTTTTTCTTTCTACTTTAATTATGATCATATGCACAAGGGCTTTAAAAGAAAGTAAATACTATACCAAATATTTATAATAGAGTCGATTAATTTTTCTTAATTTGTGTGTCAATCAAACGTAAAAAAATTATTTAGCTACAGAGGGAGTATATATATACATATATATGTATATGTATATATATATATACATATATATATGTATATATATATATATATATATTACATTGTTATCAACTTTATGCTGTTTGCCTATTATATTTGTGAATCGAAATTTATTTGCGCAATTTTGTGTAGTCTTTGGAGCTACATTGAACGTTTCTACTCAATTCTAAAGGATGCTTAGAATCAGGAAAGAAAAGGTAGCAGGTTGGTTAAAATGAACTTGGTAAATAAATGAGATGCCTCCGTAAAGCATTGAATGTCTTGTACTTTCATCAGAACACTCTGGGGTGGGGTCGTTTAGTACTCGGGATTAAAGCCGAATAGGATTAATAAGCCGAATAGTCGGATATTTGGTACGCAATAAACTGTCGGAACTAATAGCACGAGCTATTCAGATAAAGTCCTCATCCCCTCGCTAATAATACTAAGGTTGAGGGTGATATTTATAGCGCTCTCACTAAAAAAAAACATGTGACTAATAGCAAGGGCGCTAATAGCTCCAGGATTAATAATACTCCTTATCCTTGTCCAACTACCAAACAAGCCCCATGTGTCCTCTTTCTCTCTTTGCAAAACTGACCTTGGTACTTTCATCAGAACACTGTGTGTCCTCATTTTCTCTCTTTGCAAAACTGACCTTGGTGACCTATCATTGTTTCTGGTTAGAACTGATCTTGGGATATACATGATATTTACTTTGTCAATCTTAATTTTAATTTTTGTGTGTGTGTGTGTGTGTGTGTGTGAAATGGAACAGGTACTTGGAGATGTAATAGAATCTCTAGCTGGGGCAGTTCTTGTTGATTCTGGATACAATAAGGATGCTGTCTTCCGAAGCATAAGGCCTTTACTTGAGCCATTAGTTACACCTGAGACAATGACATTGAATCCAGTGAGAGAGCTGAATGAATTGTGTCAAAAGGCACATTACATTATGAAGAAACCAGTTGTCACACATGATAATGGCGTGTCATCGATTACTGTAGAAGTTGAAGCACATGGCGTTATATATAAAGATACTCGCACCGCGGCCAATAAAAAGTTTGCCGAGAAACTGGCGTCAAAGGCTGTTTTGGAGTCTTTGAAAGATATGTCCAGCACGCATGGGTGAAGTCATGTGTAGCTCAAGAGAATCATGTTGAGATCTTGTATATAGAAATAAGAGTAATGCTATGGATACCTAAAAAGTATTAATTCTTTTGCACGAAATGATGTATTAGCTGATGTGGCAGTTGATGTAGTACAAAAAATAAAATTAAAAATTAAAATTAATGTATCACATTAGCTGCCACATCAGGTGACATATTATTTGGTGCAAAAAATTTGGTACTTTCTTGGTACCCATTAGCATTAGTCGAGATATAAATATGTCAAATTACAAACAACATTGATGAACATATTGTTTCATTGTATGTGGTGTTGTTTAAGTTTTATGTAAATGTATCATGTTAATAAGGAAGTTAAATTTCAAGGAAATTTTGAAGTTTATTAGTCACTACAGATAAAGCATTTTTCAACAGTGAGGTGATGTTTTTTGCAGGCTGGTTTTCTTGAAAACTAATCTATTATTGGAAGGTTGTCATCGATTGATAGCCTTTAGCTTTTATCATTTCATCCCATTTTACTCCTTTTATTGCTTTGTCTGGTGTTTTTCACTCCTTTAATTAATTTTATCATCGCGATAGCCTTTAGCTTTTAGCTTTTATCATCGATTGATAGCCTTTAGCTTTTATCATCGCGATACAGACATCATTCATCGTGATGCAAACATTATGCATCGCGATTCAGAAACCATGTATCGCGATTCAGAAATCATGCATTGTGATACAAACATCATTCATCGCGATGCAACAATTGGTGCATCGCGATCATCGCAGCGCACTTTAGGAAACTTGATTTTCGTTTACCTTTCGGGGGCGCTGCCCCCGAACCCCCACGAGGGACGCTGTCCCCTCGACCCCTACGACCGATACAAACATCATTCATTCGCGATGCAACAATTGGTGCATCGCGATCATCGCAGCGCACTTTAGGAAACTTGATTTTCGTTTACCTTTCGGGGGCGTTGCCCCCGAACCCTCACGAGGGACGCTGTCCCCTCGACCCCTGCGACCTGACGGGCAGATCAAACCCCGTTGCGTTGCCCAGCATACTGCGATTGGCGAATTAAATCAGTCCAAGAACATCTTCCTCTGTTTTCGGACAGAACACTGTCAAGCTTGATTTGAAGCTCAAAAATAGTACTTTTTGGTAGAAAAATTATGCACAAATATAGTACTAAGTTAGGATAATAATATGAGATTAATTTTAAACAAATTCGAAGCTTAAAACAGAGATTTAAGTGGCCAAAACAGCTCAAGAACAAAGAAAAATGGGATGAACTCAAAAAATTTGAATTTGATCAAATTCGTGTTTTATGCATGAAAATTGATACCCAAACATGAGGAAAGACTATATTAACAACATGAAATCATTTATACATCAATTTGAATCTCAAATCTGAAGCAACGATGTTGTTGAGGGAAAGTGGACTGGCCAACAATTTCTTCATATATATATATATATATATATATATATTTATATATATGGAGGAGTATTCAATGGTTACTCTATTTTTTAACCATCAATGGTTACTATCATTATTATCCATTGGATCAAAAATAAAAGGTTGAGATTTAATAGTTAGTTGGAAAATGCAATTAATGCAAGTAGGTGAGTCATTTAATGCAATTAATCTCAACCTTTTATTTTTGATCCAATGGATAATAATGATAGTAGCCATTGATGGTTAAAAAATGGAGTAACCATTGAATACTATATATATATATATATATATATATATATATATTTTAATTTTTTTTTGTACGCAGAAGAGGAAATGGGAAAGGGGTTGGAATGATGGTTGTTTATTTTCATGCACATGTGGCGAAGATTCGAGGATAAACTACCCAAATGGTCCTCCTAGAAGTTTACTTTTTCGGAATTGGCCCTTTTGCAAAAAATTTGATGTCAGTCATCCTTGTACTAAACCCATTTACACAATTGGTCCTTCCGTCTAATTCCGTCAAATTTTTTCTGTTAAATCACACGTGAGGGTAAAAATGTCATCGCATGTAAGGGTAAAAATTTGATGTTAGTCTTTTTTTTTTAAACCCAAAAAAATTACACTCTCTTAACACACACACGTTCTACTCTCTCTCTCTCTCTCTCTCTCTCTCTCTCTCTCTCTCTCACACACACACACAGACACAAAATTCAAAGTTGAGCAGCAGAAGCCATGGATGACATCCCACCTCTGCCGCCAGACAACTACGCTACCTCCGCCGCCAGACGACTACGCCATCTCCACCGCGTCTCCCTAATCGCCACCATCTCAACCTCCTTATTCTACTCCCCCTCGGCCGCCTCAACCTCTAATCACTCCCCCAAATTCCCCCCTCTCCTCCGGCGACACCCTTCTAGCTAGTTCTCAAGTCACCGGAAAACCCACCTCCGTCCATCCATGAGATTCCTTTATATCTTTCCTCTTATCAAACACCCAATTCTTCAACACTTTGTATGTCCCTCCATGTCTATATACATACACAACACCATATCACCCCCAAAAGCAGCAAGAACAATAAAATTAAAAATTAAAATCAAATTAGAAAAGTTATACTGACCAGCAAAGCCAGAGCCAGTGGGCTGGGATTGGGAATGGAGATGGGCAGGGTTTGGTGGTAGCAAATTGCCGAATGGGGACGAAACCAGAGCCAGTGGGCTGTTGAGGCTGGGATTGGGAATGGAGATGGGAAGTAAGGTTTGGTGGCAGCGAATTGCCGAATGGGAACGAAACCCCGTGGTTCTTCTGGGGATTGTTGTTAATTTGATCTGTTGTTTGAAGAAGCCCATACTTGAGGGAGGAAGAAGATGATTGGTCCCTGTAATTTTTTTGATGAAATGCCATTTTTGCCCTTGCCCAAATGCATGTGCGATGCACATGGTGCAACTTAATAGAAAAAAATTAACGGCACTTGACAGAAGGACCAAATCCGAACAATGTTTGAGTTCAAGGACTATTTGCAACATAAAAGGACTTAATCCAAAAAAGTGAACTTCTGCAGGGACCATTTGGGTAGTTTGTCCAAGATTCGACGGTTAGAATAGGTGACAGAAGACATTTTTAGAATAGAGGATCCTATATCCGCTGCGCAAACAGCTGGGTTAAGGGAGAGCCGTAGTAATGGTGGAGCTGCCGGTAAGGATCGGAAAAGACAATGCAACAGGGTATAAGAGGCCTCGTCCTCTTCTAAGCTGGGTTCTTTACAAGAAAAAGAAGAAAAAAAAAAAATAGAGCAAACAGAGGGTTCGGGTTGAGAAAACAGAGCAAACAGAGGAGAGAAACAGAGGGTTCGGGTTGAGAGAGATTGTTTGGGGCGGTCGCCAATCGGCTTGGCTAGTTGTTGGGCGTGTGCAGAATACAAGGGAGTTTGAGAAACTCAAATTTTTTTTTAAGGTGAGTCTTTTGGGATTGAACAGTATGCTTGTTGGGTATAATTGATATATAATTAAACTAATGGACTTACCGTTGGAGTAGGAATTTTGGGGGTTGTACTCTCCGTAAAGAAAGAATTGAAATTTGTTTGAATTGTTGAATAGGAGGTGGAATAACCGAAGTGGGGGGTAGTTTCAAAAGAAGAAAAAAAAAAGAAAAAAGAAGGGATTTGGAGATGTACAGAGGAGGGAGTATGCGGCAGAAATGAAGGAAAAAGAAAGAAAAAGAGAAGCTTGTTGCTGGGTTTGTTTCATGAAGAAGATGACGAAACTTACAGTTACCCACTCCATTTTTAGTCATTCACATTTGACTTCTTTCAGTTTAGATGTTGTCAAGTTAGTCCCTGGAATTCAATATTTGCAGGCCTAGACTAATAGAAAGGTTGAGGATCACCTTTAAGTTCTGGAAATTGACAAACAGACCCACCTAGGTGCGAATTTGTTTGGAGAGCCCTTTGTAATATGTGTTAATACTTAAAAAACAATTGTTGTTGTCTTTGGAATTAGGTACTGTTGAGAGCGATTGGGAGGAGGTACCGTTGTTTTGATTTTTGACTAGTTTGTGTCGAATTCGAGGTAAGAGACTTTCCACTCTATCTAGTTCGTTTTTAATCCCTTAATTTTTATCGAAAAATAAAATGTTTTGTTACATCGTTTTGTTTCAAATAAGTATATGAAATCGATTTTATATTTTTATCGAAAATGTGATGTATTGAAATATCCCAACAAAATAAGGATCAATCATATGAGCCTCTGAAATGAATTTGATTTCCGAATTTTTGTTATTGTTTATTGACATTGAAATTTTGTTACAAAATTGTGAACTATGAAACTTTTAGAAACCAATAGACTGACTATGTATTGAACCTTCCGAACCGTCTACTCTACTTAGCTAGGTAGACATATCAAACTCTGAAATTTAGATACCGCGTCACAGGGGTGTACTGTAACAACCAAGGTTTTCTAAAAATCGCTAGGCGGATGCTAGGCGGCAGAGCAGCGCCTAGGGGACTAATCGGGGCCTAGAAATCAAGACGTAATTACACATTTACACCATAGATTCACACAATACCTGCTGTAACAATAGTAAATAACTAAATATGACCAAATAAACTAAAAGTAAGGATCATATTACAAGATTAATAGTTAAAAATTAAAACAAAATTCAATAGTACCATTCCAAACTCTAAAGTTTAAACTTTAAAACAAAACAATAATACTACAATAGTAAAAAAAAAACAACCATAGGTCCACAAACAAATATTGTGGTCTCACACTCAAGTCTCAAGTCTCAAATATTGTGGACCAAGAGATCGAGATGGCTTTGACCCTAATGACTCTCTCAGTTTATCTTCTTCTTTGTCCAACCCCATAACATTCACAGTCTTGATTAAATCTTCTTCATGCTTTTTCAAGTTTTTCTTCCTTTCTTTCACCTCATTAATAACATTTTTACACTTAGCTTGATCCTCGACTGAAGATTTGGGACAAGGAAGAACATTCCCTTTGATGTGTCCTATATGCTCTTTTATTTAACGAACACCTCCGGACATAACCTTATTACATAACTTGCATTTCACCCTGTCTAAGTTTAATGCATTGACTAGGGAACCATAATGCCAACCAACATCGTTTGACTTTCGTTTAAGTGGTATCTCACTCTCAGATGAAGGTCGTGATTCAGATGGAGTACTACCGGTGGCCGAAGCGCTTGAAGATGCCATTGAGTTCACACTTATGTACCTACACAATTAAACATTGAACAACAACACATAAAGTATGAAAAAAAAACACTCTTACTTTGTCAAATTTAATTACTCTCCAAATAAAGTAAATATTAAGTGATGCTAACCGTTAACTGATGTTAATTGGAATGTCATAATGCTCACTCATGTTTGCCCAAAAATTGCCCAAAAACCGTGACATACATCATCCATAAACTGCCCAAAAACAATGACATACATCATCCATAAATGCCCAAAAACAATGACAGTATCTAGCCAAGCCCAACTTTTCAAATGTCATAATGCTCACTCATGTTTGCAAGAATCAAAATATTTGTTTAACCACAATAAAATTTCACCAAATTATGCCCTAACTAGTAACTACAAATACATCATCAATAATGAATAATCGATTAATCTCATACATCACCATATTAAGCTCACTCATGTCTACAATAAAGAATTTTTAAACAAGTATTGAAGAATACAGTACATACCTTACCTGGTGGATGGTGGCTAGTGGCGGGACGACACGCCGGCATGGTAGTAGGCAGTAGGGTAGTGGGACGTCGGCACAACAGCGGGAGAGCATGGAAGCGGGAAAGCACGGCAGCGGGACTGTGGGAGGGAGAAGGGAAAGTGACGGCGGCGGAGAGAAAAGGGACGGCGGAGAGGCGTTCCTTGAGACTTCACTTGAGATTTTTCAGATGAACTGGTGGTGGACTGTGGCTGTGGAGACGAGAAGAGAGATCGAGATTTCTGAATTAGATTAGGCATTTTCAACCTTAAATTCCCTTTTTTATATATAATTTTAATAAAAGACCCAAAACAGCGTCGTTTTGGACAAAAGAGTTTTTTTTTTTTTAAAAAGTTAAATAAGGCTAGTCGGTTGGGCGTTAGACGGGCAGCTAGGCGGCGATTTTCTCTCGTTGGTGATTTTTAACCCGATTTGGCCCAAATCGCGGCGTTTTGTGGATGCCTAGCGCCTAGGCGGGGGCCTAGGGCAATTTTTCGAACACTGGCGACAACTATCGATACCACGTCACAGGGTTGTATAGTGGCATTATCGACACCGTGTTACAGGGGTGTACTGTAGCCTTAGTCAACAAAGACCATGAAACTTTATCAATTTTGTTTAACGGAGTGATTGGTCATGCCACTGGTATGGGACGGTGGTGTAATCGACTAGCTTCGACCAACCTCTATTTTTGAAAGTCACTTGGAAATTATTGTTTGAACTTAGTCAATTTCTTTTGACGAAAAGGTTGGTTATACTATCGATATGGGACGGTAGTGTCATTGACTCATTTCAAAGTAAATATTTTTACTAAGCAACGTTTTAAACGTCGTTTATGAAAAATGTGATTTGAAATGCCTCTTATGACTTTTCATAGAATTATTCTTTTCGAAATACGTGCTTGATCCTCTAGATAGCGTTGTTAGTACCTTGCTGAGCTGTGAGCTTACCCTTTATCATTTTACAGATCGTTAATGTCGGTGACGGCTTGGGACCACTCAATGGATGGCTTGAGAGTTTTCTGTTATAGTTTAATTTTTGGTTCATGCGATTGGATTTGGATTTTGTAAGGAGCAGTTGACTCCATAGATAATTGTTGTTTTGGGAGCTTCATTTAGACTTGATTGGCTAAATAGTGTAATGAGCCTCATTGTTTGAGGTTTAGTTTTTATTAAGGAGTTGTTAGATTTGAGCTGCGCAATTAAATTAGAAGGCCTTGCGGAGCCCAAAACCATTTTACTGGGTCGCGACGGGTCACCCCTAGCCTATTAGTCTGACTGTGGGTTTGGGGCGTGACAGGGTAAGTTTTCTGAGATTAGTTTTGGCTGGTTGTGTTGCAAATACACATAAACAACAATGGAAGAATTAAGAAAGGAGGAAGAATGAGAGAGAAGAACGAAGATCAGGAGAGAGAAAAGAAAGCCGAAAGTAAGAGCATAATATATCTGTATATATACCCTACTGTACCCTATCACCAGAATTACATAATTGCCCTTATTGTCCAACACTCTTCTTCAAGCTGGAGCATAGATTTTTATCATGCCCAGCTTGTTACAAATATAATCCACTCTTATCCGTGTAAACCCCTTAGTAAATATATCAGCAAGTTGTTCTCCCGTACGCACATATGAAGCGGAAATGAGATTTCGTTGGATCTTTTCTCTAAGAGCACTTCCATTGTGTAGTTCTTAATGGGTTCTTAGCCCAAGGTGCTGGTTCTTAACATTATGGGGGGTTCTTAAAATTTGGGTTCTTGGATCTGGTTCCTCCTAGATCCAATTTAAGGTGCTAGTTCTTACCCAAGAAAAACTGAGGAAGGCCAGGAGAAGGGTATGGGATGCACAGCTCCCTTGTAACGGGCGTGTGCATCTCAATGCTCCCCCGTGCGCGTCCAAATATTTTGCCAGTGATCCCCCCCACCTGCCCACGTGTTCCCCACTTCCTCTCTCTCCTATTCTTTACCATTTTTATTTTTTATTTTTTCATTTATTTATTTTCTAAAGGAAAACCTTTTTTTGTTTGGGAAAATGATTTTATTTTTTAAAATTTCTCAATAAGTTATTTAAAAAAATTCCGAATACATATTTTTTTTTAATTCTAATAAAGTTTTTTTTTAAATTTTGATAAAGTTTTTTATTTTTCTACTATTTCACCAATCTTTTTTATTTTAAAAAAATATTTCCTATCTATAAATATATCTATAACTTCTTCATATTTTATATCTTCAACATTCATCTTTCTCTCACTTTAAAATTTCATACTCTCGATTAGCCAGAAATTGTTTATCTACTTAAGATGGACGATAACTCAGATAATTTTTTCAAACATTTTCTTAATCCTTCAAATGTCGATGGAGGAGGAAGTTCTCAAAATTCTCGTATTCCTCCAAATGCCCAGTTTTCTCAAAATTCTTCTACCCCTCAATACCCACCAAATTATTCCAATTTTGTAAGTTATCCATATAACCAACAAAATTTTGGAAATTTCCAAGGGAGGAAAGAACAGCTGGGCAAAATGTGGAGAAGCTGAAGAAAGGCTTCTTGCAAAGTCATTTCTCACAATAAGTCAAGATTCAGTAGTTGGTAGGGGCCAAAAACAAAATGCCTTCTAGGAACATATTGCTAAATATTACAATGAAACTCGAGCCAAGGGAAGTATGGAAAGAGAGAAAATAAAGTTAAAATTGCGTTGGTACAACATGATTAGCCCAATGGTGAATCGGTTTAATGCGATCTACAACGCATTGAAAAACGAGAATCATTTCGGCTGGAGCATAGAGGACTTATTGAGTAATTCTTATTCAAAATACAAGGCAGAAACAAATTAGCAATTTAAATTTGAACATGTTTGGAGGATGATGAAGGATTCTCCCCATTTTGAAAAATAATCAGACATCTTACACACTGCAAAGAAGGCCAGGACATCTGGTTCAGAGGGACACACCCTTACGAGTGTGGATGTAGAAGAAACCAGTGGGCATACTCGTCCAATAGGACAAAAAGCTGCAAAGAGGAAGGGAAAGGCCAAAGCTGTAACAAAGAGTGTAAATGTCAAAAAGTATAGCAGAATGGTAGAAAAGTTCCAAGAATACACAGAAGTCAGAAAAATTGAAGCAAAAGCTAAGAACAAGATGGCATGTACTAAGATAGCTTCTATAGATGCTATGAAAGCTTTTGCAGATTGATGTGATTCCAAGATTGTTAACAAAGGGAAACCAACCCCGAACATGATTTGAAACAGGAAACAATGAATCGAAATGAAAGATCGGGAGCTTCCCTCAACCCTAGGACGGATTTAATCCTTAGAACCTTGGGGTGCAATCTTAACCCACTAATCGCAATTGATTAGGAACCAAGACTACAGAACACCACAAGCGTACAACTCAACCAACTTGATAAGTTCAAGGGTTTGAGAATTCTAGTCCAAGAAATCTCTCAAAAGCTCAAAATATAGTGAAAACTCAATTCAATTCATTCATATCTCAAAAGTTTTTAAATCCAATACATAACACGACCTTTATATAGGTTGGAAACAACCCTACTTAACCCTAAAATTCGTTCAAAAATGAATCCCAAAGAAATAGGACAAAACCTTAATTTAAAACACTTAAAAATTATAAAAATACAAAATCCCGTCGTCGGCGCGCTAAGGCGCATATATGGTTGCGCTAAGGCGCACACCTCCCAGAACTTATGATCTAAAAACGTTCAATTTAGGACAAAACATGAAATTCAGAAAAATAGGTCCGGCACGGCTGTGCGGAACGATCGGCGCGAGCGTTTCAAGGCAAAATTACACTAGTTGGCTTTAGGCGCGAGCCACCATGCGGCTGCTCCATGTCAGTAAAATTATTTTTGGACCAATTTTGTGTGTATTTGACTCTCTAACATGCAAACGAACCTCCCTTCATTGCCTTGAACATCCTTGGTTGTTGTGTTAGCCTTTATCTCTTTCACAAGTGATGTTAAAGCCGCTCGAATCTTCCTTCCATGCACACGAGTCATTGGACCTTCGGTTATGCTTAACGGATCACGAACATTAACTAGACCCAAACCATGATTGTCTCGACCCGAACCCTCCTTGCCTTGGTTCTCATCATTCCCTCCCCTTTGAAAGGATTCGTCCTCAAATCACCTACATTAAAAGGACGTAGATCAGAAATAGAAAAATATGTACGATGTTAGGAATATACATGTGAATCAACTGATATATAAGTTTGCATATTCCAACAGTGATTTTCTTGTTCCCATTACAACGTATGTTTCACAAGTGGCTAAAAGGGCTGCGTACCGTTTTGCGTGGCAACTTGCTGAAACATTGTGTAGGTCATTAGACTAGGAAGTCTTTATACATGTCCGAGTCTTTGTCCTACCATCTTGTGATGACCTTTCATATGGATTAGCTCTACTAGAACCAGCAGATGTCTCATCGCAGATGTCTCATCAACAATGCATTATCAGAAGTCTCAACTTCAGCAGTCCTACATTGGCAGTTATTCAAGTATCAGCTATGCTCCTTAGTAGATGACTACAAGAATGCTAATAAATACAAAGAGGAACATCGATCGTTCTCCAAGCTACAAAGTTTACAAATAGTCGCAAAGGATACTCTGTGAATCTCCCTGATAGCTTATGATACGTATTGATGTCTGCGCCTTCACTAATATCCAATGAACATTTCCTCTTCCGTGCTTGGTCCCAGTCTTCAAGACACATCCAGTCAAAAGACCAACCACAGTGCGCTTCTACTCAGGCCTGCAAGTCACGTCTCCATTTGTCAGCCTGATTCCTGGACAGACTTCAAGACAAAGCTCACATGAAAGTTTTTACCCAACAATTCCTACAGTGCACTCTGATGCATTGGAGAACCAACACACTTCAACGGGTAGAAATTTTATTCAAAGCTTCTTCAACGGCTCTATTCTCTTCTCTACCTATAAATGAAACCTCTCATCCCTCATCTTCTGTGTGCAAGTGAAAGTGTAAGTGCAAGTGAAAAAGCAAAAAAGTGTGAGAACAACAAAGAGTGGAAAAATCACAAATGTAAGAACAAACACTTTGTGGGAGAGTAATCTGAAATTCCTAAGGCAAAGAAGCTCAGCTTAATCAAGAACTTCTTTCTTGATTTGAGTTATTTCTTCCTTTGAAAGACTCAGTCTCTTCAGTAGCTATACTTTAAATCCATAGCTAGAGACTAAGCATCCAGCCTACTGTTGAAGACTGACCCAGCTTGAAGATGTCTGATGAAGAACCAGAGCTTAATAATCCATATTGCATTCATATCGGCAGACTTGTACTACATTATAAGGGCTGTCGAGTATACAATAAATTGTCATCACATTTGGCCGAGTGCTTTGCACTCAGTTTCAAATACTAGTTATTTGAACAACTCATAATATTTTCTTCTCACAACAAATTTATCGAGTTGATACTACAGAAAGACAACATGATAAAGTTGACTACATCTTCCAAAGTATTTTCGATAAATTTGATTTCGCTTTCTTAATCTCTCCCTTTTCTTTCCAATTCACTTTCCTTCTTCCCCGGGGAGATTGCTAGGTTAGAGAGTATAGGTTGATGTACTAAGCATGTTTACCTTAGAGTAAACCTCTGCTGAATTTTAATATAAAAATATATTTATTTACATTTAACCTTTACTTATCTTTCTTGTAATATATGATTTCATATATTGTGCAATCTGGTTATGAAAAGTGATCACTGCATCTAATGAAGAATTAAATCAGTTTTTGTAATGTACTTGTACAAATTTATGCACAGCTAACTTAAATCTTCTCTGTTATACATTTACTGCCATTTATTCCGCTGCCCAACTCACTCATTTTAGCAAATTTTATAACTTCAATTTTCTAGCAAACCTTCAAGTCCTCAGTGACTAAGTTGATAAGGTCTGCTGAAGCAAGACTGTTGTTTTCATATCAGCCGAGTTGCATTTAAAGAAAATTGACTTGACCTTTTACACTCTTCATCCCTTTTCTTTAATGTATTTCAAATTAATGGATGAATTTTTATTTAAGGTTATATAGGCTATTCACCCCCTCCCCCTTCTAGCCTATATTCTGAGCATATCAACATGGACCTAACGACTAACATGCACTTTACCGTTTAAGACCAATCTGAGTTTATCATCATCCATGAGCTCCACAATGATTTTGGTCTTAACCTGTGTAAGAAATTCCACAAAGCTATGCAAAACAAGATAATCATAGTTATCAATACATAATAAATCCACACTCCAAGGAGACAGTATTCTAGTCATGTGTGGTAAGGAAACATTAATGTTCAAGAACAAAATCTCCACATGCTTAGGAATTTTAACACATCCAAATTCTCCATAATCTCCAAGTTCTCCTCGGAAGTTATGAGAAACATCACGCAAGTCATCACTTCTCCCAATACTCAACATTTCATAATCCAAAGAAGAAGGAAAGATAAATTCTTAAGCAAGTGTATAGGCTACGACAATCTATTTTCCCGGTTCATATCCCCATTTGAACCTTTCAACCTTCTTGCTTGCTTTAGGAAACACTTTAATACAAACCTGTAAAAGAAACACAACTAAACAATGCAATGCAAAATGATCAAAGTTGTTAGCACATAATTGATTATGTAACAATTTAGCACCTCTCGTCATGCTTATCTTAACACAACCTAAAACTTTCTCTTGTTCATTTGGTAACAACTCATTACATTCATCAGGTTTGAATATCAATCTAACAAATTTCCCTTTATGTACAACAAGGATCAACACAACAGTACCCATCAACACATCAAGATCATAGTTATTTATACAAGTCAAAGAACCTAACACATGTGACAAGTTCTTTGGTCTGTCACATAATCTATCGTGCACTTTCGAAGAGAAACATTCCACATGCTAAAGAGTCTCACCATGATTAACACTCTCAATTCTCAAGCTATTATAAGTCAAGGCATACTCTTGCATTCTTTCAACACTAACACACAACTCCCCCATGGGTTACATGCTTAAGAAGAATTGCAAAAGATGATTTAGCTCTAGGTGTGTCATGCAATCTATAAATCTTGTGAAAGAATAATGCAACATGAAAAATTGGTTTTGAGAACTCATTTGCAGTTTAGAGGTCTTATGAAAAGTGAATGGGTGAATATTCCCAACGGGTTGATGCATTTTCTAAAAAAGGTTTTTCGCCACTTTAAAGTTGCACGACGGCTATCCGTCAATTGGCTTATGGAGATTCGGCCGACCATCTCGACGAGTACCTCCGTCTGGGTTAATCAACTGCCATCGACATTTTGTTCAACTTATGTCATTGTATTATTGAATTGTTTTGAGAGCATTACTTGAGAAAACCAAATGATGTTGATACCCAACGTCTACTTCAAATGCATAATCAGAGACACGACTTCCCAGAATATTAGAAAGTCTTGATTGTTTGCACTGGGAATGGAAAAACTGTCCAGTCGCTTGGAGTGGGCAATTTACTAAAGGTCATGGGAAGCCTACATGGCATTAAGATCTAAAGAGAAAGATCTCGAGGCATTTTGGATTTGTCTCAAGAGACATATATAAACAAAGTTTTAGAGAGATTTCGAATGAATTATTGTTCACCAAGTGTGGCTCCCATTGTGAAGGGTGACATGTTCAGTTTTGACCAGTGCCCAAAGAATGACCTTGAGCGGGAACAAATGAAGAACATTCAGTATGCTTTAGCTATTGGAAGCCTTATGTATGCTCAGCTGGTTTGTACTAGACCCGACATTGCATATCTTGTTAGAGTGTTAGGAAGATATCAGAGTAATCCAAGTGTTGATCACTGGAAAGCTGCAAAGAAGGTGATAAGATACCTTCAAGGGACAAAGGACTACGTGTTCATGTATAGATGGACTCATGATGATCTTGAGGTGATTGGCTAAATTCACGAAAGTCCACCTCAGGATATGTTTTTATGCTAGCCGGTGGAGCTGTGGCTTGGAGAAGTGTGAAGCAGACCTTAACTGCTACTTCCACTATGAAAACCGAGTTCTTATCTTGCTTTGAGGCTACCTCACATGGTGTATGGTTGACGACTTTCATTTCTGGCTTGAGAATCGTTGATTCTATTTTTCGGCCATTGAGATTATACTGTGATACCTTAGCTGCAGTTTTTATGGCTAAGAACAACAAGAGTGGAAGTTGAAGTAAGCACATCAATATCAAGTATTTAGCCATAAAATAACGTGTTAAGGAAAGGAAAGTGATCATTGAAAACGTTAGCACTGAGTTGATGATTGTCGATCCTTTGACGTAGGGCATGCCACCAAAGAATTTCAAGGGTTATGTAGTGCGAATGGGACTTGGTTCCATAATGTGATATCTTGTTGTATATACATATATTGCTTCAAAGAAACTTTTATACAGTTTGATGTTTTCTCATATGGTTTTGTGCACACATTTATTTGTTTATTTTGAGAAATATCATTAAGTTTGTACCTAGAATAAACAATATGGTTTATTCATTAAGTTAAGGGATAGTATTAAGAGACTTGATATATTGTAATACATGGAAGATAATACTCACCACTAGAGGACCTATCGCCATGATTCATATATTTTTGTTTCTTATTATATTGGGTTAAATGAACCAAGTGGGAGAATGTTGGATTTATTTTAGAATTAGATTTTGGTTTAAAATCCTTTCCTAATTTGTCAGGAAATCCAATATTGAATCTGGTCCATTTTTCTGCCCAAGTTCTTCCCACATTCAGCCAAGTGATGTAAGAAAAACTTCTCCCAAAAGCCGCTTACAAACCATAGGTCGGTTGAACTCACGTCCGTTAAACTCTGTGATGCACGAAGTTTTAAAAAGGACATGGTGTTCTCTGTTTTGGGTCACTAAACCTACTTCTCCTTCATCAAATTTGCACCATCAAGATTGAGAGAGTGAAGGTCCAGAAAAGCCAAAATAGAAAACAAACTTTATCACTCGCAGCAATCGATCGTGAGCGAAATTGAACAGCAATGGCTGAAGGTACAAATTTCGATCCCATTTACGCTTCCCCTATTGTTTGATTCATGTTTATTAAGATAGCGAAACATGATTCTAACACCCCACATCTAACCAGTGTAGGTCGGAAATATTACAGATAGACTACAAGAACAAGCAATTTAAAAAAAAAATTACACTGCACAATAAACGAAAGTAAAGAGTAGAGCAATCGACCAAGAAGTCATGGTTTTGATTTAAGCAAGAGAGAATTCTCAGTGATTTGAAATTTAAGAAGCTTTTAAAATTTGTTAAAGCTTTGTATAACCTCTGCATGTTGATAGTTGTTTGTCAGAGCAACTTAGATTCCTATAGTGAAACTTAGAAAGAGGGTAGATGTAGGAGGGCTAATTGAAAAAGTCTATGAACCTCTTAAAAGAATTTCTCTTAGCTCTTTGAATTTGATATACTATTCCATTTGTCCCGGATAAATGTTCCTACTTTTTATTTTGTGATGTCCCAACTAATATTTTTAAAGACTTTTAATCTACCTATTCTCTACCATTCTTCCTAATATACCCTTAAAGCTTCATTTAATATAACACGTCTCAAACAAACTCAATTATTTAAAGTTGTTGAACTCAATTAATGTTAATGAGTATTATGGTCAGAACACATTTTACAGCACATCATTAATTATGTTTCTTAATTACTGTGTTTTATCCACTATGAACATTTATCCAGGACGGAGGGAGTATATTAGTAACTATTATACCAGCTTAAAAGAATCTATTTTAGAGTAATACTCCTTCCGTTCCAGGTAAAGAGTTCACTTTCTTTTTTTAAAAGTCAATATATGACTAAATCAAATTAATATTTAATATACTTTACTTATGTTTTAGTAAATAAAATTTCATTAATTAAAAATTACATTAAAAATACTATGGATTACAACTTTCATAATTTTATAAAAACAAATAAATCTATGTAAATTATCGGTCAAACTTTAGTTAAGTTGACTCAAAAAAGTCAAAAGTAGACTCTTTACATGAAAAAGGGAGAATAACAACTTCACTTGGTGCAATGTTTACAAAATGCAGTGTTTTAAAAACGCAGCGTTTTAAAAAACTTAGTGTTTTAAAAACGCAGGTCTTTTTTTATAAATGCGTTTGGGATATCACTTCAACACGCAACTTTTTTTCCTAGCAGCGTTTTGGAAAAAAGTTGGGAATTCCAGCATTTTAAAACGCAGATGCGTTTTAAAAACGTTTTTTTTTCTGCCGCAGCATTGAAACACAATTTTCGCAAATAAGTTGCGTTTTATCCCAGTGTTTTGGCCAAAACATTCGACCAAACGGGTTCTTAGAGTCCTTTTGGTGCAGCGTTTTCAATACGCAGCATTTTAAAAATGCAGCATTTTTAAAACGCAATATTTTCAGAACGCTTTTTTATTTATTTATATAAATGCGTTTGAGATACCACTCAAAAACACACCTTTTTTTTTTCCTAGCAGCGTTTCAAAATCTGCGTTTTGGGAAAAAGCTGAGAATTCTAGCGTTTTAAAACGTAGCTACGTTTTGATAATACAGTTTTTTCTGCCACAGCTTTGAAACACAATTTTTGTAACTAAGCTACATTTTATCCTTATGTTTTGATCAAAACACATAACCAAACGGACTCTTAGAGTAATAACACCTTAACTTAAACAATTATTTAGCTATCTTACATATCTAACATTGTCAAATAGTCGTTTGTTTGACTTAAGCAATTGTTTACATTGTTTACTGTGAAACCATGAGATAAGTTTGGGTAAACGTATTTTCCATTTGGTACGAAACCTTTTTAAAGTTGTTTTAAATTAGACAACTAAAGTTAGTGTTTTTGTATTTTTATTCCGTAAAAATTATATAACGGTCAAGCATCTAAGAGTTTCTTTAATACAATTATTTTTTTAGTAAAAATTGTTAAATACGTAAGAAAGACATATTTTCTCACAAAAGAAAAAAAAAATCTCCAACACAAACTTCTTCCTAAGAGGTGGAGATGACGTAACATTCAGTTGGGAAAACATCTTTACGTGATCGTTTATTTCTAGAGGGTCACCTATTTGATGTCTTTTTATTTACGTCATTTATTGTTAATTTTATTTTATTTTATTTTTTATCGTCAGTAAATTACGGTAAAAAGCAATTTTTATTTTTTATAATTAATTATAAAAACAATCATGCTAAAAAGAATATTTTAAAATAAATTTTGTATCGAAGCTTGTTTAGAAAGAACGAGAGACTGAAAAAGATGTACACGTATCCCTTTATTTTATTTTAATTTAAAATATCAGCATCACTAATACGGTCAAAGAAAATCGATCAGTTTGCACAAGACACTCCAGCCTTTTCTACGCTCCATAAACACCTCATCAGTTTGTCATTATGGGAGGAATACTATATTGGAAAAAGAACATAAAAAGTCATGGGGCAAATTACACAAATGGTCCCTGTAGTTCTCGACTTTTTTGGGATTAGTCTTAATCCCACGCCAGCGATCCTTTAACTCAATTTTTTGACGCAATTGGTCCTTCCGTCTATTACCGACTATTTTTTGTTGTTAAATGGAATCACGTGCATTTCACGTGATTTAGCCCAAGGGTAAATTAGTTAATCTAAGCTTAAGAGTACAGGGACCTTTTGTGTAATTTGCCCTAAATTAAACCCACCCCAAAATCATCTTCCCCAACCCACCGTAGCTTTATTTCTCCTCCACCACAGGCCCCACCGCCACCTCCACCACCGTAGATTGCAACCCACCTCCACAAGCACCTGCACCACCAAATCTGCCATCACCATCTGTACCACCAAACCCGTCATCACCTCCTGTACCACCAAACCCGCCATTACCACCACCACCGCAACCCAGAAAATGAGAACAGATCGAGGCTTCTTTCTGTTTCTCCCAATTTCTCCTCTCCCTCAGCCCAAAAAATGAGAACAAAATTGGCCGGATTTGTGGGTTTTGGATTGCAAATCCATATCTCCTCTCCCTCAAGCCACCATCGCCTCTCTATCTCTCTCCAATTTCTCCCTCTCTTTTGATTTTGTCTCCGATTTAGGGTTTCCCCATCCCATTCAGATTTCATTCTCTTAATCATCACACATCGTTCTTCTCCGACTTAGCGTCACCTGTTCCGGCAAAGTCACAGCTGCTTTACAACTTACATTTAATGGCATCACACTGTAGCGCGAGAAAGTTTAATGGCAAATTCGAAACCTTTACCCTCCTATCTACTCGATCTTCAACGGATCTGATTTGTTCAAGCACTAATCTAGATCTGTAAACCTCTACCTGTGGATGTAGGTATAAGATTCGATGAAAATGGATGAATTGGGTTTGTGAATCAATTTGTTGAATCAAACTCCAGTGTGACTTTTTACATAGAGAGAAAGAGAGATAATGGATGAATTTGGTTTGATTTTAAGTTGAATTTTGTGTTTGATTTTAAGTTGAATTGAATTTGATTTTAAGAAAATGAGAGGAATTGGGGATGGTTTGTTAAATTGTTTGGTCTTTAATTGTGGTGGTGACGGCAGCCATGGTGGAAAGGAAGGGGTGGTGGGGGTAGCCATGGTGGAAAGGAAGGGGGCTGGGATTTTGGGATGGATAAGAAAAGTGTAAAAAATTTAATTTAGTAAATTACATCAATATCCTTATATCAAGTATTAAAAGAAAAAATTATAATGGGTATTTTTGTCAATTCAAAAGAAAAATTGCATGGATAATTTTACCCTAGGCAAAGTCACGTGAGAGGCGCATGAAAATTTAACGGCAAAAAACTAACTAAATTGGACGGAAGGACCAAATGCGTTTTACTTGATTAGTACAAGGACAAATTTTTTGCATAAATTAGTTTAGAGACGAATTCCAAAAATGTTGAGAAGTACAAGGACCATTTGTTTAATTTTTCCAAAGTCCTATTTTAAAAAGGATTTCGTATCCACAAAGTTTAATAAAAATGATTCTTCTATCTCAATAGTCTCAAAATAAAAAATTAAAAATTAAAAATTCTGAAATTAATATTTTTACTAGTACCGTTAGGGTAGAGTTCTCATTTCAATGTACTTTTTTTTTTTTTTAATGATGATGATTATAAAAATTATATTGTATTAAAAAAATAAAGAAATAATACTAGCAGTATTAATAATCAGTAATAATAGTCATCTTCTACCTTATAAAGAGCCGTGATGTGATTGTGGTTGCCGGATAGTGAAATGACATATTTACCCTCATATTTCGCGTATTTACTAAAACTTCAAAGGTGCTCATGTGTTTTTTTATCAAATTTTTCTGTTGATTTCAATAATCTTCATATGCAGCAAGATGAATGGAGACAGAACAATAAATGAAGAAATTGTATTTCTCATTAAGACTTGAGAGAGAAGCTTAAGGCCTGTTTGTTAAAACTGAAAATTAAGCTCTGAAAACTGATGTCTGAAAAAGTAGAGCTTAAAATATTAAGACATCATCTTTTGACTTAAAATTTTGGCTATTTTTAAGAGATACTTAATTTATTAAGTGATATAATATTGCATTATCAAACAATCTTATTTTTAATATCACTTAAAACTTTCCTAATTAAGCTCTTAATTGGGTTACCAAACATGTCCTTACAAATGAATATACAAGATGACCAATATCAAAAAATTGACCAACGTACTATCAGTTACTAACCGATTTCACCCCGTACTCCCAATATCCAAAAATTGACCAATGTACTAATAATTTGAGTCCAATGTGGTCCCTCCCGTTAACTTTCCATCCAATTTTTTAACGGGGCAGTTAACGTGGTTAACTGAACTATTTTATTAGGGGTATTTTTGTCAGATCATTCCAAATCTCACTACCCCCACCCCACACACATTTTCTCTCTCTTCCTAGAGAATTCAACCCAAGGACCTCGGGTAAGGCTAATTCATCCCATTTCTCTATTCCAAAACCCTAGCCAGCCACTCCCCTAAAAACTCAAACTTCACTGCTCGACTGAAACACACACCATAGCCAACAACAAATAAGCTGAAGCAGGCAGCCATGTCCGAACTCAAGCTCACCCGCTCTGATAAGAAGAAGAAGAAGTCCAAATCCAAAGAAGAGACTGACTCAAATGTCCCTGGTTCGGATCCTTCCCAGAAGCCCGATAACGACGGCGATTACCTGATTAAGCCCCAAAGCTTCACACCCTCAATTGACCCTTCTCAATGGCCGATCCTCCTTAAGAACTATAACTGCCTCAATGTCCGCACCAGTCACTACACCTCTCTCCCCTCTGGTTACTCTCCACTCAAGCGCCCTCTAGCCGAATACATAAGGTACGATGTTCTCAATCTTGATAAACTCGCTAACCTTTTCTCCCGTGAGGTCGTGGCTTGGATCAAACGTATTTTTCGGGTTGAGAAGACGGGTCACTGTAGGACCCTCGACCCCAAAGTCACCGGTAACCTTATTGTTTGCATTGATAGAGCCACCCGTCTGGTTAAATCCCAATAGGGTGCTGGTAAAGAGTATGTATGTGTTGCCCGCCTTCATTCTGCTGTCCTTGATATTGCTAAAGTGACTTGGGCCTTCGAAACTTTGACTGGGGTAGTTTTTCAGCGGCCTCCGCTCATTTCGGGTGGGGGTGGAGAGATTTGGAAAGAGGGAGGTCCTTGGGATGAATTCTTCGGCAAGAGAAAGTGTGTGTTGGGTGGGGTAGTGAGATTTGGAAAGATCTGACAAAAATACCCCTAATAAAATAGTTCAATTAACCACGTTAACTGTCCCATTAAAAAATTGGATGGAAAGTTAACGGGAGGGACCACATTGGACTCAAATTGTTAGTACATTGGTCAATTTTTGGATATTGGGAGTACGGGGTGAAATCGGTTAGTAACTGATAGTACGTTGGTCATTTTTATAATTATCCCGTTAGAGTTCTCATTTCAATGTACTTTTTTTTTAATGATGATGATTATAAAAATTATATTGTATTAAAAAAATAAAGAAATAATACTAGTAGTATTAATAATCAGTAATAATAGTCATGATCTACTACCTTATAAAAAGCCGTGATGTGATTGTGGTTGCTGGACAGTGAAATGACATATTTACCCTCATATTTCGCGTATTTACTAAAACTTCAAAGGTGCTCATGTGTTTTTTTATCAAATTTTTCTGTTGATTTCAATAATCTTCATATGCAGCAAGATGAATGGAAACAGAACCATAAATGAAGAAATTGTATTTCTCATTAAGACTTGAGAGAGAAGCTTACAAATGAATATACAAGATGACCAATATCCAAAAATTGACCAACGTACTATCAGTTACTAACCGATTTCACCCCGTACTCCCAATATCCAAAAATTGACCAATGTACTAATAATTTGAGTCCAATGTGGTCCCTCCCGTTAACTTTCCATCCAATTTTCTAACGGGGCAGTTAACGTGGTTAACTGAACTATTTTATTAGGGGTATTTTGGTCAGATCATTCCAAATCTCACTACCCCCACCCCACACATATTTTCTCTCTTTTCCCAGAGAATTCAACCCAAGGACCTCCGGTAAGGCTAATTCATCCCATTTCTCGTTTCCAAAACCCTAGCCAACCACTCCCCTAAAAACTCAAACTTCACTGCTCGACTGAAACACACACCATAGCCAACAACAAATAAGTTGAAGCAGGCAGCCATGTCCGAACTCAAGCTCACCTGCTCTGATAAGAAGAAGAAGAAGTCCAAATCCAAAGAAGAGACTGACTCAAATGTCCCCTTCAGGTCCTTCCCAGAAGCCCGATAACGACGGCGATTACCTGATTAAGCCCCAAAGCTTCACACCCTCAATTGACCCTTCTCAATGACCGATCCTCCTCAAGAACTATGACCGCCTCAATGTCCGCACCAGTCACTACACCTCTCTCCCCTCTGGTTACTCTCCTCTCAAGCCCCCTCTCGCCGAATACATAAGGTACGATGTTCTCAATCTTGATAAACTCGCTAACCTTTTCTCCCGTGAGGTCGTGGCTTGGATCAAACGTATTTTTCGGGTTGAGAAGACTGGTCACTGTAGGACCCTCGACCCCAAAGTCACCGGTAACCTTATTGTTTGCATTGATAGAGCCACCCGTCTGGTTAAATCCCAACAGGGTGCTGGTAAAGAGTATGTATGTGTTGCCCGCCTTCATTCTGCTGTCCTCGATGTTGCTAAAGTGACTTGGGCCCTCGAAACTTTGACTGGGGTAGTTTTTCAGCGGCCTCCGCTCATTTCGGGTGGGGGTGGAGAGATTTGGAAAGAGGGAGGTCCTTGGGATGAATTCTCCGGCAAGAGAAAGTGTGTGTTGGGTGGGGGTAGTGAGATTTGGAAAGATCTGACAAAAATACCCCTAATAAAATAGTTCAGTTAACCACGTTAACTGTCCCATTAAAAAATTGGATGGAAAGTTAACGGGAGGGACCACATTGGACTCAAATTGTTAGTACATTGGTCAATTTTTGGATATTGGGAGTACGGGGTGAAATCGGTTAGTAACTAATAGTACGTTGGTCATTTTTATAATTATCCCGTTAGAGTTCTCATTTCAATGTACTTTTTTTTTAATGATGATGATTATAAAAATTATATTGTATTAAAAAAATAAAGAAATAATACTAGCAGTATTAATAATCAGTAATAATAGTCATGATCTACTACCTTATAAAAAGTCGTGATGTGATTGTGGTTGCCGGACAGTGAAATGACATATTTACCCTCATATTTCGTGTATTTACTAAAACTTCAAAGGTGCTCATGTGTTTTTTTATCAAATTTTTCTGTTGATTTCAATAATTAATCTTGATATGCAGCAAGATGAATGGAGACAGAACAATAAATGAAGAAATTGTATTTCTCATTAAGAGTTGAGAGAGAAGCTTACAAATGAATATACAAGATACAAAACTATCTCAATAACTGAAATAGAGAGAAAGAATAGCTGCCACTAAGTAAGATTCTTTCAATTATATTTATAGACCGGTCCCTGGCACTTTGACTATTAACTACTTGGCCCTTTCCATTTTATCTTCACTTGGAGGAGCTTGTTCTTCAATACTCTTATCACCCCCCTCAATATGGAGGTGTGATTCAGGATGAACACATTCAGCTTGGTGAGCAAATGCACAATCCTATCACCAGATAAGGCCTTGGTGAAAAGGTCAACAGGATTGTCTAAGGTGAAAACATGATGAGTGACAATGGTTCTGGCAGTGAGCTTTTTGTTAACAAGATGGCAGTCAATCTCGATGTGTTTAGTCCACTCATGGAAGATAGGGTTAGCTGCAATGTGGAAGGCAGATTGATTGTCACAGAAGAGAGAAACTGGTGTGAGATTCTGAATGTGGAAGTTGGAGAGAAGATTGAGAAGCCAAGTAATTTCACATGAGACATTGGCTAGAACTCAATATTCTGACTCTGCAGAAGAACGCGAAAATGTTGATTGTCTCTTACATTTCCAAGAAATGAGAGAGGATCCAAGCATAACACAAAATCCAGAAAGGGACTTTCTGGTAGTTAGGCAAGCAGCCCAGTTAGAATCACTAAATGCGGTGAAGGAAAGAGAAGACTTGGTAAACAAAAGACCTTGAGCAGGTGAACCTTTAAGGTAATTGACAAGCTTAAGAGCAGCATCCATTTGAGGTTGCCTAGGCTGGAAGAGAAATTGGTTGAAAAGATGGACAGAATAGGATATTTCAGGTCTTGTAATTGTAAGGTAGACTAGCCTTCTGATCAATCTCCAATAAGAGCTAACATCAGGTAAAAGAGTGCCTTTATCAGAGGCTAACGAATGATTAGTATCCATGGGGATCATAGAAGGTCTAACATTTTCCAAACTAATATCCTTGAGAATATCCAAGGTTCTGAGAACCCCGTTTCGAAACCTCCCCATCGATGGAAATCGACGAAGAAAATGTCGAAACTTAAGCATATTTGATTTATGTTCGGAAAACTCAAAATGGACTCTTAATTAAGTGAATAGAAACGCCACCACCGTTTATAGGAATACTGAGTAAAAACAAAGATTCTTGGTCCGGGGGTAGGCTACTAGTCGGGAAGGGGTTAGGCACCCGACTTGCCCTTTAGGTCTCATTAAATTGCTTAAAGCTTAAAATTGCCAAATAGCTAAGTATTTATTCAAAAGATGGTCTCGATTACAAAACAATGTTATTTAGGCATCATTTGACAAAAAAAAGAAAGAAGAAAAATTAATTAAGCATCAATATAAACATCACTAAATTAACAAGAAAGCATTAACCCAAGAAAGCCTTAAACTACCAAAATCATACTTCTCCATGTACTGACCTTGCAAAAGTTACCTTTCAACACACTGACTTGGCAAAATATTAACTTCTAACATATTGACTTTGCAAAATGGTCAAATTTATTGACATGAATAGCAAGATAAAATGAAAATCTACATATTAGAGACATGAAATGTATTATTTAGCACAAACTCCAAGTATTCCAAATAGAAATGAGCAAGTCTTCTATTTTCAACTAAAGCATAAAGATGAAATATAAGTTTCCTAAAAATTTTCTTGAGAGCCTAACATTACTAGAGGTGGAAAAGATGAAGGGGGTGAAACAAAAATACACTTAACTAGAGGGAAGAAGGGAAATCACCATGGATTTCAAGTCTCTGATATCACCTCTTGACAGAGGCTTCAAAAGCTTGGAATCCGATAGAGATTACGTGGAAGTGGGAGAAGAACAGAGAGTTGAACTTTAAAAATAACTCTTGAAGGCATTCAAATAAATCCACACTTAATCATCCATATTTCAAAATGGAGTATAAGAGAAAAGCAATCATGCTTTCATGCTTATACCGAGTAAAACTCACAACCCATTCTATTGTATTTACAAAGGAGAAGAAATTACGTCTAAGAGCAACTCCAACCCAAAAACCCCAATTTGGGACAGTTTCAGCACCAATTTGAGGCAGTTTCAGCACCATCTACTATTCCAACTCCAACCCTTCACACCAAATCTTACACCAAAAAGAATATTCCTTAGCATATTCTATTTTGATTTTCTACTAACATTTTAAATTGTAATTATTAAGAATATTACACAATTAATAATTTCATTATATTTAATAAGTTTATTTTATAATATTATTTATATAATTAATAATATTTAAAAAAAGTAATTTAATATATTTTAAATTACTAACCATTTTATAAATACAAACTCATACATTATGAAAGAGCAAGCAATACATCTATTTAAAATCTTAAAAAACTACAAAGAAAAAAAAATCAACAAAAACACTCAATTCAAAGTACATATTATTTTAGCCTAATTCTCGCTATTATTAAATTGTGCCCATAAATGTTCAATTAAGGCATTCCGAAGTGCAAGGTGAGCATGTTTATCCTTGATTTGTCTATGTTGAGTAAGAAATTCTTGAAATCGAGTGTTATCATCTCCTGCTCCCTCAACATCCGGAGCCGACACTTCCCCTCGTTCTTCAATTGGTGCATTTACATTGCATTCATCTTCAATTATCATATTATGCATAATAATGCATGCAATCATTATGTCGTGTAGAACATTTTTCTGCCAAAAATGTGAAGGTCCAGCAATAATGGAAAATCGTGCTTTGAGTACTCCAAATGCTCGCTCAACATCTTTTCTACATGCTTCTTGTTTCATTGTAAATAATTTTTTCTTTGGACCTCGTGGATCATGGATAGTTTGAACAAGTGTAGCCCATTTTGGGTATATGCCATCAGCTAAACAGTAGCCGATGTTATACTCTTTTCCTTGAATGACAATGAGTAGGAGGAGCTATACCTTGAGCAAGATTACCAAAAAGGTGGGAAGACTCTAGTACATTGATATCATTGTTGGATCCAAGTAAACCAAAATATGCATGCCATATCTAGAGATCATAATCAGCTACAACTTCCAGAATTATTGTTGGAGTTCCACTACGACCAGCATATTGTCCTGCCCACGCTGTTGGGTAGTTTTTCCACTTTGCAATCTAAGTTACCTAACATACCAGGAAATCCTCGACTTTCACCAATATGGAGAAGTCTTGAGACATCATTAGCATTAGGAGATCGTAGATACTCGTCTCTAAATACCTCGACAACAACACGGCAAAATCTTTTCAAACTTTCAATAACAGTTGATTCGCCTATTTTTATGTACTCATCAGTAGCATCTGCTGGTGAACCGTATAACAACATTCGAAGTGCAGTTACTTTCTGCAAACTTGACAACCCAAGTCTTCCAAGTGCATCTTTTCGCTATGTAAAATAGGTGTCATGATTGCTAACAGTATTAAGAATACGAAGGAATAAATTCCTTCCCATTCGAAATCTTCTACGAAAATATCTATCAAAATATACAGGATTTTCTGCAAAGTAATCATTAAATAGATTACGATGACCAGCTTCTCGATCACGATTGATCACTATGTGACCAGGAGTTGAGCCTCGAAATTGACCTTGATTGTTTTCTTCATTGAGATAGTTGAGGATGGCTTGATTGTTGTTAGAAATGACTTGAGCAATCACATCTCTTCGTGCACGAAATGCTTCTACATAATTATCATCATCAGAGCTTTCAGATGATAAATTAGATGGACCTTCAATATTGTAATTTATTTTCTAATAAAAGATGTGTGTGATTATATATTTATAATAGATGACCAGAATTGAGTTGTTTCTGATAAAGATATGCAGATCATCTCATCCATTAGATCAGCCCATCCTAATAATAATCGTTGGATCAGATCCTTAGTAATCTTATCTTATCTGCACATTATTCAAAATGACAGATGATGGGACACGACACTGCGCTCATCTCATCTGTTGGATTAGCCCATCCTTATGCCAACCGTTGGATTAGATTTTTAGTTATCTGATCTTATCAGCACATTATTCAAAATGACGGATGATGGGACACAACATTGCGCTCATTTCATCCGTTGGATCGACCCATCCTTATGCCAACCGTTGGATTAGATTTTTAGTTATCTGATCTTATCAGCACATTATTCAAAATGACGGATGATGGGATACCACACTGCGCTCATCTCATCCGTTGGATCAACCCATCCTTATGCTAACCATTGGATTAGATTTTTAGTTATCTGATCTTATTAGTACATTATTCAAAATGACGGATGATGGGACACAACACTGCCCTCATTTCATCCGTTGGTCAGCCCATCCTTATGCCAACCGTTGGATTAGATTTTTAGTAATCAGATCTTATCTTCAATTTTAATTTGGACCCTATATATGTGCATACAAGAGATTGATAGTTCAATTTTCTCAGTAATCCTATCTTATCTTTGTTTCTATTACTCTTGAAAAAAAATGAGTTCAAAATTTCGATCAGTATCATACTCTATTGAAGAAGATGTACACTTATGTCATGTTTATTTTCACATCTCTCAAAATCCAATCATAGGAATCAACCGATCAAGAGACAAATTTTGGGCTAGAATTGAGGCAGACTATCACTTAGAGTCAAAAATTGCGAGTCTGCATCGACCAAGAAGATCATTGCAAAAAAGAATGAATCTGATCACTAGTTCAATATCCAAATTGAAGGGTTGCATATGATAGATAGAAAACTTGAATCCAAGTGGTGCTTCTGAGCAAGATCTTATAAGTAGATGCTGCATTTTGTTTTAAACATACCTTTGTTCATAACATTGTCTTTATAACTGTTTTTTGTTTTTTGTTTTTTTTTGGTTTTTTGCAGTTAAATAATCCTAAAATATTGTTAACAGAAGATGCAAAATACGGAAGAGGCTTCAAATTTGACCACATGTGGCACATTCTCAAAGACATTGAGAAATTTGGCAATGACAATGTTGAAGTCGCAACAACGAGAAGTCAACAAGAATATGCTAATATTGGTTCATCCCAGTCAAAATCTGCTGAGGTAGAATTTCATCCATTTGCATCTCCGCGTGTATCTTCATTTAATCTTAATATCATCGATGACGATAGTGGTGATGCTTCAACTAGACGACATATTGGGCTGAAACAAGCAAAAGAGAAAACTAAAAAAGAAGAGTATGTGTCAAAAATGATTCATCAGAATGAAGAACTTGTAAAGCAATTGAAGGTTGGTAATGATATGTTTAAATTAAGGGAAGAAAATAGAATTCTATTCAAAGATTTGAATTCTATAGCCGATCCGATCATACGTGAATTTATTTGTTGTAAACAAATTAAAATTATGCAAAAAAGAAGTCAAAGTGAGGAATTTCAATCGTTTTCACGTCAAGGAGAATGATCTCAATATGACGAGCATGGATCTCAAGATGTAGGGCAAGGATCTCAATTCAATAGATCTCAATATGACGGGCAATGATCTCAATTTAATATATCTCAATATGTCGGGCATGGATCTCAAGATGTAGGGCAAGGATCTCAAAATCATCCAGAGGTTTTCAATCAATTTAACAGTTATTTTGGCGGACCAAAAACTGATCTCCTGGAATATTAGTCATTGTCAAGTTTAGTATTTTAAATGTTAGCGTTTTTCTTTTAAGTTTAGTGTCGGTCATATGTTTAGGTTGTATGTCATTTTTTATTTTCAAGTTGTATGTCATTTTTATTATCAAGTTGTATGTCATTTTTATTTTCAAGTTGTATGTCTTTTTTTATTTTTAAGTTGTATGCCTTTTTATTTTCAAGTTGTATGTCATTTTTAAATTTAAATATGAGATTGTGTTTTCTAAATAATTTATTATAATTATTTATTTAATTTTATATTAATAATAAATACAAAATAATTTACATAATAGACCAATTTATTATAATTTATTGAATTTATAGTGTTTAATACTTTAAAATAAATTACATTATTAATATTTATTACATAGCTATTATATATATTATTAGTTATTAATCAGTTAAAATATTTTTAAATTAATAATATCATATTATTAATACTTTTTGTATTTAAAAACTAATTTTTTATTTTAAAAAGGAGTAGGTCCCATCAACCCCAATTTGGGGTTAGATGAATAGTGCTGCCCCAAATTTGTGTCAGTACTATTCATCACACCAAATTGGGGGGAAGTTTGGGGGCTCGGTTGGAGAACTTTGGGGTGGGTTTTGCCCCAAATTGGGGTTTTGGGGGCTCGGTTGGAGTAGCTCTAATAAAAAAAAAGAAGAAATTTACTCTACAACACAGAGCAAGGTTTATAGCTAAATTTTGGCAAGTAAGTGAAACAAATCAAAAGATAGGAATTTTTACAAGAAAATAAAAGGGAAAATTGGGGAAACCTCAAGTATGATTGTTGTGAATTTAAAAATGGTCTATCCTAGACCCTTGATTGCTTGTGCTCCCCTTGTCTTGCTCCATGAGAAAAGGAGGCTTGATTGTGGTGTTGTCTTTGTTAGTTGTAGATTTTGATGTCTTGTGTTGTGTTGTTGTTTATTCTAGAGGTTGTGGATGTGTGGTTATGTGTGAAGTGGGTGTGGTGTGTTTTGTTTTGATGAAGGCAAACTTGTTGCCATAGTCTGAGAGAGAGAGGAAGAGGAAGTTTTATCAACACTGTTTGTGTGTGTGTCTTGAGAGGCTAAAAACTTGAAAACGAGAGAGAAGATGGCTTAAATATGTGGTGTTTTAGCCTCTAATTCGTCCAAAGGCCATTAACAAAGATAGGGGACAATTTTGGAGTCGTTTTAGGTTTGATAGGGGTCAAATTGCAAAGAGCATGTACTGACTGCAAGGGGCGTTGCGCCAAAATAAAAAATGGCGTGGCGCCCATTTTTGATTTGTTGCTAGTGTACACTTTGCCCCTCTTGTGCAAAATTTTGTTTTTTAGGCTCCCCGTATATTTCCTTTGCACTTCAGGTCCTTTATGCATTTTCCTTTATATTTTAACCTTGAAACATTTGAAATAGTTTGTGTTAGTCAATTTTATGCATAATGTTCTTTAACGCACATAATAAAATATGGGTACGAGATTGGGGTGTCTACAGAGCCCCTTGGCGATGGAGCTTACAAAGTAAGAAAACATCGTCAAAAAAATAAACTCCCAATCTCGAATAAAACTAAAGTCATGGCTGGGCCCCGAGGGGTTACCTACGTATCCGGCCTAGGAATCAAGCCAAAACGTAGTTCGGGTATAGGAAAAGAGTAAACATTGCGATGGTCGAGCCTTGCGGTAGACCACATATCCTGTGTAAGGAATTAGACCAAGCGTAGTTCGAATGCAGAAAAAAGAAACATTGTGAAGGTTGGGCCTTATACCGAGGCTGCACTACGTATCCCTCCTCATGGAATCAGATCAAACATAGTTCAAATATGAAAAAGATGTGATAAAAATGTAAAATTTGCGATGGTCGAGCCTTGCGGCAGGCTACGTATCCCGTATAAGGAATCAGACTAAGCGTAGTGATGAAAATGTAAGCATGTGATGGTCGGGCCTTACGTTGAGGCTGCACTTCGTATCCCTCCTTGTGGGGAATCTGACAAAGCGTAGTTCGAATGTGAAAAAGTTTTGCGTGTGGACAAACTCCGGATAGCCTAGCCTTACACTCGTTGGGAAATGACCATGTGAAAACAGAAAGGTAAAGACATGTAGAGATAGATGTGTGTGTGCGTGGCCGATTCCAGACCCTAGGTTTACACCCGTTGGAAAATGGCTTAGTGACAATAGTAATGTAAAGACATGTGATTTGTGTATGTGGTCGATTCTAGATCCCACTATAGGCCCTGTCTTCAAAGTTGCGAACTCAGACTTAAATAAGGTTTTACTCCTTTGACTTTCTAAAGGCCTATTTGATATTAGTAAGACGATTTTACCGTAGAAAAAGAGTAAATAGGTCTAGCTTTTGGTTGAGAGGAAGAGAAGAAGTTCAAAGGGATTGGACTCTCTTTAATAGACTCTCTCCACTGCATAAGAGAAGGTAGGCTATGGGCAGCCTTTGTAGATGGGAATTAGAGTCCAAGTTTAGATACGATAGGAAATGGCCAAATAAAAATAGAAATGTAAAGATGTAACACCCCGAATCCTCGTGTGCATGATTTACGTAGTTTATGCGTTAAACTTGTTTCGTTAACATGCTAATTGAATTATACTTTGCTTTATATATGTTAATTTCATGTTTTTGAGGATTGTTATGATTATCATGTGTCGATAGATTACTTGTTGTGGTTTATGATGTTGATTTGAAGTGATAGAAATGTTGTATGATCACTCCTAGGTGTACCCAAGTGTCCAAACCAAGGAAATAGAGTAAAAATAGAGGTGGGTTGGACAGATTGTTTGGCACGGCCGTGTGCCTTTCTTTGGCACGGCCGTGCAAGAGGATAAATTACTCCAGATTGTTTGGCACGACCGTGCAGCACTCTTTGGCACGACCGTGCGAGAGTTGCACGGCCATGCGACTCCCTTGACACGGCCGTGCGTGTCGAGCAGCTCTAAAATTCAGATTTTTGGGAAGTTCCATTCTTACCCCTAAACTCTACCACTTGTGTGGCTCTCCATGAGCCACATCCCTACCCCTCCTTGGTCTGATTTTAGAACTTAATTGTAGAGGGGGAGACCTCATTTCTCCCCACATATCTCTCTCTTTCCCTCCATTAGAGCTCCATAGAGTGTGTGTGTGAGAGCTTGGTGAGATTAGTGTGTGTGAGTGTGTTCCCGGAGATCCAACCGTCCGATCGACGATCCGAGACCATCATTGTGTTGGGGTTGAGCTAGGGAACAACTTGGGTGGCTTTGATTTCATTTTTATTGTCTTGATTTTCGTCACAAGGTAAGTTACTAAACCCCCTTGAATGCTTTAAGCTTCCATGTATGTTAGATCATCAATATTATGGTATGACTTGCTTTATATGTTATTTTTATGTACAAATCTCTAGGTTGAGATGTGTACATTGTGCTTATTATATGAGTATGGGTTGGATGATATTAATGAACAAAGGTTGGCATATAAATGTTAGGATTTTAACAAATAGAGAACTTGAGGCTTGAAAATGGGTGGTCTTGCACTTAGCATTGAAACCCTAATTTGGCAAACTTTAGTAGTGACTCCGAAAAGTAGATTTTAGGGAAGATTATGACTCCCCGAACAACATATTAGATTACTACGAGGTTTAGAGTCCGATTGATCGAGATTCTAGCCCTCCGTACCTTCGATACTGTTAAATTAGAGACGTGTGTATAGCTCTAACGTGTTGAATCGAACGTTTACCTACTTGTTAAAATGATGATGAGTGATGGAATAGAATAATCTACTTGTCATTTGTCAAGTTCACTACTTTTGAACTTGATGGTTAATTGCATTTGATGAATAAGAATATCTATTTATGCATTGTGTAAGTCCAGTGGCGTCTGTTGAGTAAGGTAGGACGACCTATGGTCTTCACAAATTAACGTTGTGATCGCCATAAGTCGCCGTACCGGAGTTGCACACACCCTCTTCCGGGGCCGCTGAGAAGTAGCCCCATTGTTGTAGCAATACGCATGACTTTGGCTTGCTATGTTGAACTCGACGGGATTGTGTCGGGACGTCGATACTACACACACGAGTATCGAGGCACTGTTGTCTGATTGTGTATTGCAGGAGCGACACAAAGTTGAAGAGAGTGATACGATATCTTTCTCTAACATGGGTATTTATGAACACCCACGAGTTGAATAAATCGCGTATTGGTAAGGTGGTAAATAATTGGGTTACGGTATATGAATGTTAATACCCTGTGATAATTATTGCTTGAATACCTTGCCATGCCATGTAGTTGCATTAGTAACTTACTGTGTCATCACGACTCACTCCGTGTGTGTTTATTTGTTTTCCTTAGATCCGAGCCAGGCAGGAAGTTCGCGGTGAGGCCGATTAGTCCTATCGCGTAGCTCGCAGGTGGACCATTGTTCGGGTTGGTCCTGGAACTCTTTTGTTGATAGTTAGACAATTCTTTTGGTGAGGACGACTGGTTAAGTAAAGTCATGTAGACTTTACCTGGGTAGTATTGATACTTTGTTTGTACCTCTTATTCTTTTGGTAGCCGACACGTGTATGTCGAGCTCGCATACTCTTTTACATGTTAACTTAATTGTTTTCCCAAGCGTGCTATGGCTTGTGGTTTTTGCGTAGTTATTTCCGGCATGTGGTGGCCGAGGTGATTAATGTTGCTTGTGCCTTAATTAGTTGGGTTCCGGCGGTAACGTCGCCGATGAATGAACTTATCTTATCAAAGTTTTTGTTATTGTGGTTTTGTGGTGCGCACGGATAGTTGCGCCACATACTTTTATTATTGGTTATTGTTTATTGTGTGTTGTTTTGGCGCGTCGACCTCGAGATTTCGTATTGGAATTCGGGTCGGGGCGTCACAGTTGGTATCAGAGCAATAGTTTTGCTGTCACCAGGATAGGTTCCTTGGCCTAGGTGGGTATGGTTTATTGTTGAGAATCTTAACGTCGAGTGATGTGTGTAGGTCATCATGGTGCGGACTAGGTTCGGAGCGAGTGCCAGTCGGGTCGGTACTAGTGCCGGCGAGAATGATGAGAGAGATGATGGCGTGAATCGACCCCCTGACGTTCCCCCTGAACCGAATCAAGAGAACCCGAACGCAAACATAGCAGTTATGATGGGACGAATGATGGAACTTATGAACCAAATGACTGAACGCTTGAACGGGAGAGCACCACCTACACCGGAGGTTGAAGCTCCACAGCCCGAAGTTGAAGTACCACAACCTGAAGTGAGGCCTAGAAATTACGCTACGACATTGGAGCGTTTCTTGAAGATGAAACCACGTACTTTCCTTGGGGAGCCGGATGCCGCGAAAGCTGAGTTGTGGATTGAACATATCATCAAGATATTTGCAGCCTTGGGTTGCAACGATGACGAGAAAGTTAACTTAGCTGTGTTCAAGCTTGAGGGAGCGGCTGAGCACTGGTGGCAAGTGTTGCAGGGAAGTTGGGAGTTGCGGGGAGAACCCCACAGTTGGCCGAACTTCTTGAGGGAATTCAAGGCACAGTATATTCCGGAGGTGATTCGCGAAAGGAGAGAGAGAGAATTTTATGACCTGGAGCAAGGTGGCATGACGGTGGCACAATACTCGGCCAAGTTCACGGAATTGGCTCGGTATTGTAGTCACTTGGTTCCCACGGAAGCAAAGAAGGCCCAGAAATTCATCAAAGGCCTGAAGACAGAATACAGGAAGCAACTGTTGTCCCTACAGCTTGCTGACTACCGAAGTGCAGTGGATAGGGCTTATGGGATTGAAAATGACATAGAAGAGCATCGGGGAAGAAACTTGAACAACCCTCCCCAGACATCGCAGAACCAGGGACGAGGGCAAGGTTCCGGCAGCCGATACAACGGGGGAAACAATAACCGCCGAGGAAATCAGGGGAGAGGGCAATCTGATAGGCAACAGGGTCAACAATCCGGAGGGAGGAGTAATAGCACCGCATCTGTACAGAGTCCACGGGGTACTCCACAAACTTGTAGTATATGCTCGAAACCGGGACACTCGGAAGATAGATGTTGGAACAAAGTAGCCGGGCAATGCTACAACTGTAAGGAAATGGGGCACATCAAGAGGAACTGTCCCAAGCTGAAGGATAGTCAAGCGGGGAGCGCGAGTGTACAGACAAGTGGGACGAAGAGAGACAGTGATGGTAGGCCTAAGGTTCAAGGTCGTGTCTTTGCGCTCGATCAACAAGGAGTGCCAGAGTCTACGTCCGTGATAGGAGGTAGTCTTTCTTTTGGTAGTAGAGCACGAGTTCTCATAGACCCCGGCTCATCGCATTCATATGTTGCATCTCATTTTGTGAAAAATTTGTGTGTATTGCCCCAATCATTACCTTTTGTGCTTGAGGTGTCTACCCGTTGGGAGCACATGTTGGCTTCGAAGTATACCGAGCTTGTGATATACTGATAGGTGATCACACTTTGCATGCTGATTTGGTTGTGCTGCCCATACGTGATTTTGATGTGATACTTGGCATGGATTGGTTGTGCGTTTATCATGCTTTAGTAGATTGCCATAGGAAGAAGGTTACTTTTGCTATGCGGGTGTTCCCGAGTTTGTATTTGTTGGTGATCTGTTAAGAGTAGTATACATGTTATTTCGCTTTGAGGGCTAGAAAGTTATTGTCACGTGGGTGTGCGGGTTATTTGGCGTGTGTAGTTGACAAGAGTATTTCCACACCGAAATTAGAGGAAGTTCCGTAGTTTGTGAATTCCCGATGTGTTTTCAACCGATTATGATATGCCTCCCGATAGGAAGTAGAGTTTTGTATTGAGCTATTACCGGGACTACTCCTATTTCTAAGGCCCCTTATAGAATGGCACCGCGGAATTGAAAGAGTTGAAGGAGCAAGCATGGAACTTCTTGATAGGAGTTCATTAGACCAAGTGTATCACCTTGGGGTGCACCGCTTTGTTTGTGAGGAAGAAGGATGGTACTTTGAGGTTGTGCATCGATTACACAGTTGAATCAGTGACAATCAAGAACAAGTACCCTTTACCACACATCGATGATTTATTCGACCAGTTGCAAGGGTCGGTTGTGTATTCCAAGTTGGACTTGAGGAGTGGGTATCATCAGTTGAAAGTTCGAGCGGAAGACATTCCCAAAACTGCCTTTCGCACGAGGTATGGGCATTATGAGTTTGTGGTTATGCCGTTTGGGTTGACAAACGCACCGGCGGTATTTATGGATTTGATGAATCGCGTGTTTCATCAATATCTGGATTGTTTCGTGGTGGTCTTTATTGATGACATACTTGTTTACTCTAAGTCACGGGAAGAACATGAGCAGCACTTGAGGGTAGTATTATCAGTCCTTCGGGAGAAGCAGTTGTACGCTAAGTTTAGTAAGTGTGCCTTCTGGTTAGAGAAGGTATCATTCTTGGGTCATGTGGTTTCGAGGGATGGGATAGCAGTTGATCCATCCAAGGTAGAGGCAGTGACAAAGTGGAAAACACCGAGTACAGTTACCGAGGTTCGTAGTTTCTTGGGTTTAACGGGGTACTATCGGAGATTCATTGAAGGATTTTCCAAGATTGCTACACCTCTGACGAATTTGACAAAGAAAACGACACCGTTTGTGTGGGATGAAAAATGTGAGACTAGTTTTCAAGAGTTGAAGAGACGCTTGACGACATCTCCTATTTTGACGTTGCCTAGTGGGGGTGACAACTTCGTGGTATATAGTGACGCCTCGAAGGAAGGCTTGGGTTGTGTGCTTATGCAGAATGGAAGGGTTATTGCGTATGCATCGAAGAAATTGACAGCTTCCGAACAGAATTATCCTACTCATGATTTAGAGTTGGCGGCGATTATGTTTGCGTTGCATAAATGGAAACATTACTTATACGGAGCGAAGTTTGAAGTCTTTACGGATCACAAGAGTTTGAGGTACCTCTTCTCACAAAAGGAGTTGAACATGAGACAACGTAGGTGGATGGAGAAACTGAAAGACCATGACTGTACAATCCTCTATCACCCCGGGAAAGCGAATGTTGTAGCGGATGCATTGAGTAGAAAGACGTATGTCTCTTGCTTAATGGTCCGAGAATGGAAGATGTTGGAGGATTTGCGAGATTGGAATCCTTCCGAGACAAAACGTGGAGTAATCTTTGCGAATACTCGAGCTACCCCAGTTTTGTTGCAACAGATCAGAGAGGCTCAAGTTGACGACCCAGAAATTGTTAAGATGATTAGTAAGTTGGGCGAGGGAAAAACACCTGACTTTGCAATGAACAAAGGACGAAATCCTTACATTTCGGGGAGAGTTTGTATTCCTTCGAATGAGGTGGTTAAACGACAAGTCCTTGATGAAGCTCACAAGGCAAAGTATACTATACATCCGGGGAGTACCAAAATGTATAGGGATTTGAAGAAGCAGTTTTGGTGGAGTGGAATGAAACGAGAAATTGCGGAGTATGTTTCGAGATGCTTGACCTGTCAACAGGTGAAGGCCGAGCATCAGAGGCCAGCGGGTTTGTTGCAACCACTTGAGATCCCCGAGTGGAAATGGGAGCATATCACGATGGATTTTGTAACAGGGTTACCCCGTACTCGTCGAGGATTTGATGCCGTTTGGGTTATCGTGGATAGGTTGACTAAATCGGCGCACTTTATTCCTATCGCGATAACGTATTCTTTGAGTCGGTTGGCGTTGTATATTCAAGAGATAGTGAGGTTGCATGGGGTTCCAGTGAGTATTGTGTCGGACCGGGATCCGAGGTTTACTTCGAGGTTTTGGCAGGCATTACAGGAAGCTATGGGGACGAAATTGAACTTTAGTACGGCCTTTCACCCCCAGTCAGACGGACAATCGGAGAGGTTAATTCAAGTACTTGAGGATATGTTGCGTGCGTGCACGGTAGACTTTAAGGGAAGTTGGGATAGTCATTTGCCCTTAGCGGAGTTCGCCTATAACAATAGTTTTCAAGCGAGTATTGGGATGGCACCGTACGAGGCTTTGTATGGTCGGAAGTGTAGGTCGCCGATTTGTTGGGATGAAGTCGGCGAAGCAAAAATTTGGGGTTCGGAGTTGGTGCAACAGTCTGTTGAGAGTGTGAAGATTATTCGGGATAGACTACTTACTGCACAGAGTCGACAGAAAAGCTATGCTGATAATCGGAGACGAGATCTCGAGTTTCAGGTAGGAGATTATGTGTTCCTTAAAGTATCACCGCGTAGGGGTACTAAGAGGTTCGGCAAGAAGGGTAAGTTATCGCCGAGATATATCGGCCCGTTTGAGATTCTCGAGAAAGTTGGGACATTAGCATATAGAATTGCGTTGCCGCCTTCGTTGTCAGAGATCCATAACGTGTTTCACGTGTCCATGCTTCGGAAGTACATGAAGGATGACTCGCATGTATTGGAGTATGAGGAGATCACTTTTGAACCCGACCTATCATACGTCGAGCAACCGGTGAAGATTTTGGACACCAAGGAACAAACCTTGCGGACTAAACGGATCCCACTAGTTAAAGTACTTTGGAGGAATCACGATATTGAGGAAGCTACTTGGGAGACCGAGGCCGATATGCGTGAGAGACACCCTCATCTTTTTGATGAATTTGGTAAGGAATTTAGGGACTAAATTCTTTTAAGGAGGAGAGGATGTAACACCCCGAATCCTCGTGTGCATGATTTACGTAGTTTATGCGTTAAACTTGTTTCGTTAACATGCTAATTGAATTATACTTTGCTTTATATATGTTAATTTCATGTTTTTGAGGATTGTTATGATTATCATGTGTCGATAGATTACTTGTTGTGGTTTATGATGTTGATTTGAAGTGATAGAAATGTTGTATGATCACTCCTAGGTGTACCCAAGTGTCCAAACCAAGGAAATAGAGTGAAAATAGAGGTGGGTTGGACAGATTGTTTGGCACGGCCGTGTGCCTTTCTTTGGCACGGCCGTGCAAGAGGATAAATTACTCCAGATTGTTTGGCACGACCGTGCAGCACTCTTTGGCACGACCGTGCGAGAGTTGCACGGCCGTGCGACTCCCTTGACACGGCCGTGCGTGTCGAGCAGCTCTAAAATTCAGATTTTTGGGAAGTTCCATTCTTACCCCTAAACTCTACCACTTGTGTGGCTCTCCATGAGCCACATCCCTACCCCTCCTTGGTCTGATTTTAGAACTTAATTGTAGAGGGGGAGACCTCATTTCTCCCCACATATCTCTCTCTTTCCCTCCATTAGAGCTCCATAGAGTGTGTGTGTGAGAGCTTGGTGAGATTAGTGTGTGTGAGTGTGTTCCCGGAGATCCAACCGTCCGATCGACGATCCGAGACCATCATTGTGTTGGGGTTGAGCTAGGGAACAACTTGGGTGGCTTTGATTTCATTTTTATTGTCTTGATTTTCGTCACAAGGTAAGTTACTAAACCCCCTTGAATGCTTTAAGCTTCCATGTATGTTAGATCATCAATATTATGGTATGACTTGCTTTATATGGTATTTTTATGTACAAATCTCTAGGTTGAGATGTGTACATTGTGCTTATTATATGAGTATGTGTTGGATGATATTAATGAACAAAGGTTGGCATATAAATGTTAGGATTTTAACAAATAGAGAACTTGAGGCTTGAAAATGGGTGGTCTTGCACTTAGCATTGAAACCCTAATTTGGCAAACTTTAGTAGTGACTCTGAAAAGTAGATTTTAGGGAAGATTATGATTCCCGAACAACATATTAGATTACTACGAGGTTTAGAGTCCGATTGATCGAGATTCTAGCCCTCCGTACCTTCGATACTGTTAAATTAGAGACGTGTGTATAGCTCTAACGTGTTGAATCGAACGTTTACCTACTTGTTAAAATGATGATGAGTGATGGAATAGAATAATCTACTTGTCATTTGTCAAGTTCACTACTTTTGAACTTGATGGTTAATTGCATTTGATGAATAAGAATATCTATTTATGCATTGTGTAAGTCCAGTGGCGTCGTCGTTGAGTAAGGTAGGACGACCTATGGTCTTCACAAATTAACGTTGTGATCGCCATAAGTCGCCGTACGGAGTTGCACACACCCTCTTCGTTGGCCACGCTGAGAAGTAGCCCCATTGTTGTAGCAATACGCATGACTTTGGCTTGCTATGTTGAACTCGACGGGATTGTGTCGGGGACGTCGATACTACACACACGAGTATCGAGGCACTGTTGTCTGATTGTGTATTGCAGGAGCGACACAAAGTTGAAGAGAGTGATACGATATCTTTCTCTAACATGGGTATTTATGAACACCCACGAGTTGAATAAATCGCGTATTGGTAAGGTGGTAAATAATTGGGTTACGGTATATGAATGTTAATACCCTGTGATAATTATTGCTTGAATACCTTGCCATGCCATGTAGTTGCATTAGTAACTTACTGTGTCATCACGACTCACTCCGTGTGTGTTTATTTGTTTTCCTTAGATCCGAGCCAGCAGAAGTTCGCGGTGAGGCCGATTAGTCCTATCGCGTAGCTCGCAGTGGACCATTGTTCGGGTTGGTCCTGGAACTCTTTTGTTGATAGTTAGACAATTCTTTTGGTGAGGACGATCGTTAAGTAAAGTCATGTAGACTTTACCGGGTAGTATTGATACTTTGTTTGTACCTCTTATTCTTTTGGTAGCCGATACGTGTATGTCGAGCTCGCATACTCTTTTACATGTTAACTTAATTGTTTTCCCAAGCGTGCTATGGCTTGTGGTTTTTGCGTAGTTATTTCCGGCATGTGGTGGCCGAGGTGATTAATGTTGCTTGTGCCTTAATTAGTTGGGTTCCGGCGGTAACGTCGCCGATGAATGAACTTATCTTATCAAAGTTTTTGTTATTGTGGTTTTGTGGTGCGCACGGATAGTTGCGCCACATACTTTTATTATTGGTTATTGTTTATTGTGTGTTGTTTTGGCGCGTCGACCTCGAGATTTCGTATTGGAATTCGGGTCGGGGCGTCACAAAAGACATGGCGATGTAATGGATATACGAAAGTTGCATTGTGTGAAGTCCCTTGGGGAATGTCGTTGTGCTACTTTTCGGATGGCGGGGCCATTGGTGATGTATTAATCAGTGATCTTGGGGAAGATTTGACGTGTAGCTTTTGGCGAGATGTGGTGTCCCATGGGGACGCTGGAAGGACGTGTTAATCTATGGTGGGGCCGTTGGTGACGCTTCCATCAAGATGACATGTCGTACAGGAAAAGTGGTGATGTGAAGGATCCAAAGCGGAGATGTGATAACCGAGCCAGTGTGCGTACATGAGCTTGTCAAAGGGGAAACAATGATTGCTTTCCTTTCTCAAGAAAAAAACTCTATGCATCTTGATAAAAAAATTGTATTTTGTTGAAAAATGTTTGTATTATCTAAAACAGATTGTATTTCTTTAAACACGAGTGACACTTGTGGTATATGTATTGTTGGTTATAATAATATGTGTGTTGGTGGGTGGAAACAAACTTGTGTAAGGCTTATGTATTTTGTACAGAATGGCAGTGGTTTTCTGTAGGTGCTAGCCTTGAACTAGATTTAAGAGACAGGTCTGAGAATGATAGTGCAACACATTGTTGCAATCTGGAGGTGCAAAAACCATGCAGCACTTTTCTTGGGAAGATGACCCCTTCTACTTGTACATTGCCATTGAAGGATCATGATCTATGTGAGAGGATTAGCCTCTAGTTTGTGCCTCTCTCTTTGTGAGATGAAAACATGATTGTCTCCAAGAATGATGGGAGACCTTGATGTATAAGAGATATGAGACAGATGGGGAAAGCCCTAGAAAGATTTGATGTGAGCAAGATTTAATGGAGAAGTGTGATATCCCACATCGGGTAGATGTGGGACTTGTGTGTGTGTTATAAGTGGCCACCGGCTACCACTGGGCACCAACCTATCCATGGACTTTTGGGTGGCTTGTGGTAGACCAGTTGACCCAGGTGCTTAGTGGGCCAGTGCGTGGGCTATGCATGGCGGATCGGGCTTCGGGCTCGAGTCGTTACAAATGGTATCAGAGCGGGTCTCGGCCGGAAATGTGTTGGAACACATCGCCCGGGCTACCGATCCTTTGGACCTCCTTTGGGTCTTGACGAGGACGTCAAGGATTCAAGTGGGGGAGATTGTGATATCCCACATTAGGTAGATGTGGGACTTGTGTGTGTGTTATAAGTGGCCACCGACTACCACTAGGCACCAACCTATCCATGGACTTTTGGGTGGCTTGTGGTAGGCCAGTTGACCCAGGTGCTTAGTGGGCCAGTGCGTGGGCTATGCGTGGCGGATCAGGCTTCGGGCTCGGGTCGTTACCGGAAGTCCTAGGATGACTTGATTTAAGAGCTTTGTAAAAGCCCTAGGAAAACCCGACGAGAGGAAGACTTGATAGGAGAGGCCGTAGCAAAACTTGACTCGCTTTGTGAAAGCCCCAGGAAGACTCGATGAAAAGATTTGATGGGGAAAGCCCCAGTGAGACATGGATTTTGTGATATTTGCTTGTAGGGAAACCACAGGAATACTTGATTTAGGAGCTTTCCAAAAGCCCCAAGAAGACTTTTGTGAGATTTGATCTTTGTAAGAATTGATGGAGGGGAAGCCCAAGGAAAACTTGATGAAAGAATGATTTTGAAAAGATGTGAGGAGTATGCGCAAAGAAGAGAAGATGACTCCAAAGACTCAAGACATTGAATTCACTTTATTGTCGAGTATCACTCGATTGGTGAGTTATGAACCCTCCTTGATTTTATCTTTTGATAACTCTAAATGGCTTTGGTAAGCTATTAGCCTTGACTCGGATCATGTTACAGCCAATTGAAGCAAAGTTGTAGATGGAAACTGGGCTTGTGTTTGAGGTTGGGTGTGAATTTGGTTGGTAATTTTGCATGCTTTTTGGACTTGATATGTTTAAGAGAGATTTGGACTTTGATCAGAAGAGAAGGGGTTAGGATGCTTCGCATCCATTCTTTCTTTTGCCTAGGCTGCCCTCTTGCATTTCAACCTGGCGAGACGTTTTCAGTTTGCTTGAAGCATTTCGAGTAACAGAAATTTCCAATCCCCCCATTTTGGAACGGAAGGCATAAGGTTAGAGCAATCAGCCCCAGTTTTCTTTGCTTGGAGAGGCTGAAGGTTGAGTCTTTTGACATCTTGGTTTTGGACAGAAATGAGTCTTTGATGAAGATGTGAGATTTGGATGGTGTTTGGATGTGGTGATAAGCCCCAGTGTTGCCATTCACAGCTCGACCTCAATTGGTCGAAAATGATTCTTGTTAAGACATTTTGCTTTGTATTGCAATTTTTAATGATTTATGGGTCCATGTCTTCGAGATGACTTATCATTAAATTGTGAAAAGATTTATCATGTTTTCAACTAAGTTAATTCTTGATCTGTACGAAGATTGACAATAAAGGGATACTCGAAAATAAGTGATTTTCATTCAGTCAAGAGCACAAAAACACGAACTTGAAAGAAGGTAACACCAAGGTGGACCTAGACTCGATTGATTAAAAAAATCAATTTTTTTATGAGAATACTCTACAATAATTGACTCGAGATGCAAAAGGTGAAGAGGCACATCTTTTGAGAATCTATGAGTCTCTAGAGTTTGTTTCTTGCTCAGGCTCCTTGGACATTGTGATCATTTGGGAGGAGGTAACTCGATAACTTTGTTATAGATGAGGTCTTGGATGGCATCTTTGAGACTTCTATAGTTGTCGGTGGGATGTCTACTGATTTGTTGATATTTGCAATACAGCGAATGATTCAAGCCAAGAGGTGAAGGTTTTGATGGTTTATAACCATCAATCGATTTGAGTTTCCTCAGAATACCATAGACATCGAAGTGGGTAGGGCATTGTAGTATCTGTTACGACGCCCTTTTTATTGTGGGCCATCATTGTTGATGCTTAACGTATGGATGAAGGCACCGATAGTCTTGTTACTTAAACCGCTTATGTTAAAATGGTGGGAGAGGATTGAACAAGTGTCGACTTTCATGAGACCAGTGCGGATCTCTTCGTCAATGCGAAACCCGACATTTAGGATAGCCGAAAAGTCATCGTAAGGCAGATGTCTAATGCGTTCCAAAAATATGGGTTACTAGCATTTGCGCTATTTTTTTTGCGTCACCGTAAGGCAGTGTTAGGACCTTTTCGTGAACTTGACAAATGTTTTATTTTCCTTTTAGGTGCATGAGTCAAGATCTCGCCTATTACTTTCCCAATTGCTATTGTCATTGTATCGCTTTTGGAATTCTTTAACAATTTGGTCCCAAGTAGCAATTATATTACTCTTGAATGACATGAACCAATGTTTGGCTGCGCCGATTAACGTGGAATAAATTATTATGTAAGAAGATGGATACAAAGTGGAATGTGTACTTTAATATTAAGATCACGTTGCAGATTCGCATGGCACCCAACTCAATATACGAGGTTTTATTCGATCCAAGTGTCCAGGTTGACTTGGGGAAGCAGACATGTTCATGCTATCAGTGGAAAATTCAAGGATTCCTATGTTTCCATACAGCCATTGTGATTGTTAGATCCGGGAAAATATCAATGATATGGTTGATAACTACTTCTTAACAAGCAATTATATCAAGTGTTATGAGGGAAGCTTGATGCCAACTGCCACTACGAAAAGGTACGAGCTTCCGAATTGTTGCGAGGGTGAGATCATTTTACCTCCTATAATGAAGAGATTACTCGGACGTTCCAAGAAGACAAGGATCCCATCAAAGGGTGAATCAACAAGAAAAATAAAAGAAAAGTATATGAAGTAGATGTCACAAACTTTGTAACCATAACTCTAGGTCATGTACAGAGGCTATACAAATTTTATTTTTTGTTATGTTGTAATTTTTTTAAGTTCATTTGTATATACAAGGTTGATTTTTGTAATGTTAATTTGTGCATCGTCAATATATTTTGTAGTTTTTGTGTTAAGAAATGTGCAATATCAATATAAAATGTGTATCGTCAATGTATTTTTGTTATGTTGATTTATGCATCGTCAATATATTTTGTAATTTTTGTGTTAAGAAATATGCATCATCAATGTAATTTTGTGAATTTGTGGTAAGAAATGTGCATCGTCAAGTATAATTTTTGCATCGTCAATTATAACAGTACTATTTTTCAGTATAATTTGTGTGAAGAATTTGCATTGTCAATGTAATTTTATGCATCGTCAATTATAATAGTACTTTTTTCAGTATTATCTTGTATTAAGAAATGTGCATCATAATTTGTGCATCGTCAATTATAACACTATTATTTTCAGTATAATATGTGCATTGTGAAGTGTTGTTTTATGCATCAACAACTATAATAATTGTAATTTTTATTTAATTTCTATTGTTATTACAAAAGTTATCAAGAATACAATCCATCTCTAGTACAACTCAAAGGAGTGCATTCCTTAACATGGGTCATGGAAAAAGAAAGATTTAACACTACTACTACCGGCCACAGAGCTAACAATTAGTTTTGCAAAAGAACATGACATCCATCACATTATCCCTGATCCTTAAATGCAGAGCTAACGATTAGCTTTCTATTTAGCAATAGAACATGACATCCTTTACATTATCCCTAATCCTTAAATGCAGCCAAATGTTCGTAGTAATCAGGCGGAACTGCAAAGCCATCAAAACGAAGTTGACGTAAACAAGGTTAACAAAACAAGTAGAATGAAAATTAATTTGTTTACAAACCTGTTGAAAACAAATCGAGTGCACCTCGCGCATCTGAAAAAATATTATTGAGATTATAACAGACAATTTGATTTCACGATGCAAATATTATAAAGAGGTTGTGCATCGTGATGCACAAAATTAGTACTTTTTATATTACAAACTTGTGTATCGTGATGCACAAAACGTGTGCATCGCAAACGTAATTTCAAAAAAGAGAGGAATAACACGAAAAATGTAAAGTTTGTATACATATTTCACTCTATTCAGTAAGTGCTAAATAAAAAGTACACTTATAAAATGTATTACGTACCTATGATCATATAAAATCTTGGATCCAAACTTTTTCCGTGAAGATTTAGCTAAAAGATGTGTGAGTGCTTCTTGGAACTCATATTTGACTCGACTGACTAACCGTAAGTAGCAGTAGATGTTACACAACCTATTGATTTGTTGAAAAATTGTTTGTGCAGCGGATGGATACTGTTGGTACTAACGCTATTCAGGACATTTTTGCTCTGTTTTTGAAACCCTAAAATGTATTCAGCAATACTAACCTGATATTCAGGCATCGTAAAACATCCTACAAACTTGTTGGAGATTGAGGACGTCTTTGAATGACGATGCACCAACCATTTGAAATATAACCAACAAAATCTCATAATGTTTTTCAAAAGTTTTTGCAAAAGTTTTTGGATGTTTTAAGATTTTTTACTCCGTTTGAAGTGAAGTTTATTGTGTTTTTAAAGTCAAGAGAGTTTGTTTTGTTATTGTGGTCTGACAGCCGATGTAATGTGTACGTGTATCGCATCGTACGTGTTATAAAGTTGTGCATCGCAAATGAAAAAATGTAATTTATGCATCGTTTTGTGTTGCGATGTATCTTTTTTGATTGCGATGCATAGTGTGGGCTTCCATGTTTTTATGTGCATCGTATTGTGTTGCGATGTATTATTTTTTGTATTTTGCGATGCATAGCGTGAAGTGTTCCTTGTTTTTAAAGGACATACCAAATTTTGCCCCTAAAAATCAAAATCAGAACCAAATCAAAAGTATTAGTTCGGTTCACTTTTATTGGTTCGGTCCGATTTTAAAATTAATATGCCCACCCCTAGTATATAACATCCTTCAAAATGTTTAATTCATGTCCATAATACAGAGACTACATGTGCATTTAACCCTAATATTGTTTAATTCACTTTCCTAAAACCAGGCCACCAATCCCTTTTAATAGTTAAACTTTTTAGTTTTTTTATTCGGAAAGAAGTCTTTTAAATATTGTATTGTTATAAAGTTCTCTCTATTTTATGTTCTAAGAGTTTCATTTCACATTTTTGAGTCTTCAATTTCATTAAGAAATTAAGGCTATGATTTTCTTATTAACAAATTTATTCTTATCATAAAGGACTTTTTATTGTCTTTTACTTTAATCATTAAAATTAAGAGCATGTATGCCGCACATTATTTTTAGTTTTTACCAATTATATTGATGAACTACATTTCACATTTGAAAAATTATCTTAAATGTAAGTATCTTTTAAATTTGTGATTTAAGAATTTGTACTATACAATATAAGTAATTCACCCTTTTTCATCTAGGACTTCTAAAGTAAGAATCGTTTTTTCTTTTAAGTTTTAATTTTGTACTCCTTCCGTCCCTAAATTATTGTCTTCCTCCGTCCCAAAATAATTATCTTGTTTGAAAACTTTCTTTTTTAGGATATCACTTTTACTATTTTACTCTTATTTTTTCCCCTATTTTAATTATGAACCACATACATAGCATTAAAAAAAATTACACATTATACCAATATTAATAATCAAGTCAATTATTTTTTCTTAGTCCGTGTGTCGAATCAAACAAGACAATAATTAAGGAACGGAGGGAGTAATATAAATAAGATACATGACCCACTATTGACTAGTATAAATACTCCCTCCGTTCCTAAATTATTGACCAATATAATTAAATATTAAAGTAAGTCTGATTAAATTTAATTATTGACCAATATATATATATATATATATATATATATATATATATATATATGGAGTTTTCAACGGTTATTGTGACCATTGGTGGTTACTATTTTTATTATCATTAGATAAAAAATTTAAGGCTACGATTTAATGGTTAGTTAAAAAATAAAATTAATGTAAATTGGTGAGTAATTTAATAAAATTAATTTAAACTCTTGATTTTTGATCTAATAATTGATATAACAACATTAGAAAATAAAATAACGATTAAATAGTTCCCCAAATATATATATATATATATATATATATATATATATATGAGGAAGTATTTAATGGTTACTTTTTGTTTTTAATCATCAATGGTTACTCTTATTATCAACCAATGGATCAAAAATCAAAGGTTGAGATTTAATGGTTAGTTGGAAAATGCAATTAATGCAAGTAGGTGAGTCATTTAATGAATTAAATTTCAACCTTTGATTTTTGATCCAATAGTTGATAATGAGAGTAACATTGATGATTAAAAAAAAAATAACTATTAAATACTCCATATATATATATATATATGTGTGTGTGTGTGTGTAAAAGTCGCGATGTCAGACTTTTTTTTTTTTTTGGGTATGATATGATGTGAAATATTTTTTCTACATTCTTCCACAATCGGACACGTGAGTTTGTTATTATTATAAGTAGAAGAAAGGTATTCTGCATTGGAAGACCCAACGGTCCAACTAACGTAGTATATTACTCCATTTGAACAACTCTGCTCATATTAAAGTCGCATACACATTAGAAAAAAGCATGCTGGATCCTTGCTGTTGCTTTGGCGACCGGAGTTCCGACACGGTCGGCGATGATGTCGTCTCCGATCGCGACCCGGTTCTTCTCATATCCGGCATCGGCGGTTCCATTTGTAACTCGAAAAGGAAGAAGTTCGGGTTGTTCCAGACCCGTGTTTGGGTCCGCCTCCTACTTGCTGATTTTGAGTTCCAGAAGAAAGTTTGGTCTCTTTACAATCCCAAAACTGGTCTCCCTCTCTCTCTCTCTCTCTCTCTCTCTCTCTCTCTCTCTCTGTCTCCCTATACGCACTGATTTTTTATTTTGTATTTGGGGTGTTAGGTGGTTGTACGACCCAACTTGGGCCACCTTGACTACGTCACTTCCCTCTAAAATTGGAAAAATATTGAGTTCTTATAGTGCCGGTATCACCGATAATACAAAAATCAGCAATTGTCTGATGCGGCACTAATAATGCAACAAGTCAGCAACTTGCTGATGTTTGATGCTGGTGATTTGTTGTATTTTAATTTGATCGGTGATATCAATGGCGTGATATTACCGTTACATTTAGCATCTACTTATGAAAGTGGATGCAGAACAGGTGTTTGTTAAAATGGCTGAACTTTGTGTTGTTTGGACTTTATTTCAGGGTATACAGAACCGTTGGATAGTAGTACTGAAATCGTGGTCCCTGAAGATGACTATGGACTATACGCCATCGATATTTTAGATCCCTCACTCGTAAGTTTTACTCCCACTTAGTTTAATTTGATACTCCAATCTATTTGGTATATACCACAATCTATTTCGATGAAAAGTCTACTATTAAGTTTGACCCGACCCGAAACAAATGATCACATCAAAGAGTCTATTACCTGCTTTTTTAAAATTTTTTTTTTATTTTTTATGTTCCAAAAAATTACTCCATAACTAAAAGTATTTTTATTACTTTACCTTTTTTTTTACTTTAATGATGGCAACACGTGCGAGATTTAAAGTAAACTATTCCATCCAGCTCTAAATTAACTACTTCCTCCTTTCTAAATTATTATCTTACTTTTCTCTTTTTCAGTCTCTAAATGAATTTTTTTAAGACATTATTTTTATTATTTTATTTTTACTTTTTATTTACTTTAATTATGGGTCATATATACATAGACATTAAAAAAATTTACACATTATATCAATATTAATAATCAAGTCAATTATTTTTTCTTAATCCGTGTGCGAATCAAATAAAATAATAATTTAAAGACAGAGAGAGTACATGTTATACCAATATTTATAATAGAATTAATTAATTTTTCATAATCTGTGTGTCAGGAGTGAGTATTAAGTTTGAACCGACCCGAAAGTTAGTTTCACCCCTAGCCTTTTATCCGCTTCTTAGTTTAACTTAGTGTTGAATGCACCAGCGGTCCCTGTAATATTTAAAAGTTTGAAGATAGTCCCTATACTATGGAAATGCTCGCCATTGATCAAAGTAGCATTTTTGCACCTCAGAAGTCCCTGTTTGGATGCCGTTAGAGTCTTTTATGTTAAGTGTGAGTAGAAGCATAAAATTGTACAAATTGAAAGTTTAAGGTATTTAAAATAATTTTTTTTAGAAAAATACTCATAATTTTCACCAAATTTTTATTTAGAATTAGTAATTAAAAATATTTATTTATTTATATTACTGAATTCTAAAAACAATTAGTGAAAATCATGAGTGTTTTTCTAATAATATTTATTTTGAATAAATAAAAAAATTAATATTTAATTTTCTAAAATTAAAACATTTAAAATTATTTTATGAGTTTTATTAACAATATACACACCAAATCAAATTCAACACTTATTTTTGAGTTAAAATTTTGCTTTTTCTAAAATATTTATTTTAAATAAATAATATAAATTTCATTATTAATTTTCTTAAAAACAAAATTTTAAAAATTATTTTATAAGTTTTATTTACAATATAGACTCCTTTTTTTTTAGAGATTAATAATTTAAAAATAATTTTATTTTTAAAATTACTATTGGAAAAAAAGAGGTGAAATTCATGAATATTTCTCTAAAAATATTTATATTAAATATCTTACACTTTCAATTAATACCTTGAACTTTTAATTTGTACAAGTTCATCCTTTTAATCTCATTTAATGGACCAGATTTTAACGACATCTAACGCAAGAACTTTTGTCGTGCAAAAATGCCTTACTTGGTCAATGGCATGCATTTCCATAATACAGAGACTGTTTTTAGACTTTTCCATAGTACAGGTGCTGGTGTATTTAACCCTTTAATTTAATACTCCAATCTATTTTGATCAAAGTCTACTATTAAGTTTGACCCGACTGAAACAAATCTATGAGCCTTCTACTTCCTACTTTCTTTTTTAGGTCGTTCTACAAATTTTCCACTTTCAAATCTTTTTTTTTTAGAATTTACCTTTATTATTTTACCCTTGATTTGATCCTCACTTTAATTGATGTGTCCCACTCTCACATAGGTATCCTTGGAAAAATACACACTATCCTAATATTTATAATATAGTCAATTATTTTTCTTAATCTGTGCCGGGTGAAATAGGACACCTTTTTAGGAACTGAGGGAGTATTAAGTTTGACCTAAACCGAAACAAACCGAATAAAAAGTTCACTATTAAGTTTGACCTGACCCAAAACGAAAAGAGTACTATTCATAGGAAGTAAACTTGTTTTAAGTAATAAAAATTTTGACGATTAAAAACTACATTAAAAATATTGCGTTGCGACTTCTATAATTATATATAAAGATAATTCTATAAATATTCTATTAAATTTTAATTGAATTGACATAAAAAAGTCACATTGGACTTTTTGTGAAAACGAGAGAAATATGTAATGTGGGTCAAGAGGGATTCTTTGCAAAATCAGTTATATCTCAGAACCCAATTAAGTCGGAAGCTTTGGCAGAGCTAGAAGGTATCAAATGGGCAGTCTCAAAAGGGTATCTAAAGGTAAGTATCAAGTCAGACAACAAAAGTTTGGTGCACCAGTGGAAGAACGTGGAACCTTGGTTGCAAGACATCTTTAATAACTTGCTAGACTTAAACACTTGGAAAAATTATTGTAATATTTTGTCTATTTGTAAAGTTACTAGAGATTGTGTGCAAATACCACTTAGTTATGCTGAAATGGCCAGAAAAAGGTACACAGACCTACGCTGGATGGAGTAATACAAATTTTCTTTCCTAAAAATAAAATAAAAGAGGGATTCTCTTGTTAATAGATTTTTGGACTAATTATACTTTGCACTCTCAGTTAATAGAAATTTTTGTACTTTTGACGTTATAGATTCTTATTTGATCTTGAGGTTACCAAATTTAATTTCAATCAACTATGAGCTCTAAAACCTTTTAGTTTTCTGCTGATGGAAGACCCTGTTAAAAGATTTTTTGATTAATTACACTTTGCACCCTCAATTATAATTTTTTGTACTTTTGACGTTATAGCTTCTTAGTTGATCTTGAGGTTACAAGATTATTTTCAATCAACTATAACCTCTACTACTACGCGGTGCATAATTACTTGCGATGGCGTGTGAAGTCATCTACAATGTTGCTTCATCTCCATTTTATAGTTTGCACTCTACACATTATTAATCAAATTACAAAGTTGACAGTTTTGGTCTCGACACATAGTAATTTTGAGATACAGAGCCTTGACTTTGCAAAAGGTAACCTCACAAAACCACATTTACTTGCAATCTCTAATGTTCCGTAACTAAATTACTATGGTTCGAGGGAATGTGAACATGGTAACCACATAATCTATCTTTTCATACATGTGGTCTCCATACAGTGATGTTATAGTTAGAATTTGTTCTCATATTTTAAAATGTTTAAGCATTACATGAAAATACGTAATTTTGGAAACAGTCTTGTGAAAAATATGTAGTTTGAACTTTGCAGATTGATTTGAAACTTGAGCTTTAAGCTCAAATCGGTTCAGCCTTGCAAATGGATACTTTTTGGCAATTCTGTTAGGTCCGATGCAAGATCATCAGACAACCAAATCATTCATATTCTTCTTAATTATGTTAATTTTGAGTACTTTGAGCATGTTTGTTAATATTGATATACTATCACACTTCATAACTCGTGCACTGTAGACGTTGTATGTGTCTAAACTAAAGAGATTTTTTTTCATTTTATCTCCTATTAGAGTGATTTTTATTGTCAAATGAATGTTTTCATCTCGAATTTTATCAACACTAGTTTTATCACACATCCACCTTAGCATTCTGATATACTCTTCTGTTAAGATGTTGTTTCTTTGTTGCCCAACATTTTTTTCCATAAATCAACCCGGACCTAATAGCTCTATTAATAACTTTCTTCTCAACTTAATTGGTATATCCATCTTAACATTCTCATTCTGGCACACTCATGTCAATATTTACATTCTGGCTACTACACCTTTTCATCCTCCCTTTTGCTTCTTTATCTGGTCTTCCTTAGGCCTAACATTTCCTTATCCAGTTTTAACTTCTTTTTTTGCTTTCTATCTTCTTATGCCCCTATGAAAACTATATATATATATATAATGCCTTGAAAGACTACAATTAAGCTTATGGTGCCTTTGGTGTGGCTAGAACAAATGGTGCCTCTGGTGAGGCTTTGAACAACCGACCTCTCCGTTGAGAGGAGTAAAGTACCAGGGTGCCTCTTGTAGGACTTGAACATTTAACCTCTTTATTAAGAGAAGTGACAAATACAAACTGGTGCATTTGGTGAGGCGTGCCTCTAGTGAGGCTTGAACACCCAACCTATTTGTTGAGAGTAGTTACGTACCAGGGTGTCTCTGGTGAGACTTGAACACCCGACCTCTCCGTTAGGGGAAGCGAGCATTACGAGTTGACCTAGAGCTCGTTGGTTTTATATATATATATATATATATATATATATATATATATATGTATGTATGTATTTTCAACTGAAGTTGTATATTATTACCCTTTTTAATTGGTGTATCTATCTTAACATCCCATTCTGGCAAACTCATGTTGTTAATATCAACAATCCAGCCACACCTTTCCCTCCTCCCTTGTACTTCTTCATCTGGTCTTCCTTATGCTTAACATTTACTTATCTATCCAGTTTTAACATTTTTTTTCCCCTTTCAATCTTCGTATGGCCCTATGAAAACTCCATAGTCTTATATATATATATTTGTCTTGGCATTCCAGTTGGTAAAATTATTGCATTTGACGGAGGTTTACCATTTTCACGATATGATTAATATGCTTGTTGGATGTGGCTATAAGAAAGGAACCACACTGTTTGGATATGGTTATGACTTCCGGCAAAGCAATAGGTAAAGTATCTCAGCTATGCTTTTGGTATCTTAAATTGATTATCACTCTATTGATGCTCTTTTCAGAGTTTCGGAGTTGTCTTCACCTTGTCTTAGAACTGCTCCGTATTTGTTGTATTGTTGCCAGAATTGACAAAGCAATGGAAGGCCTAAAAGTAAAGTTGGAGACGGCATACAAAGCTTCAGGGGGAAGAAAAGTCAATCTAATATCACATTCGATGGGTGGATTGCTAGTGCTAAGCTTTATTTCACTTCATACTGATGTACGAACATATCTCCTGGTGACTTGCTTCAGACTCCCTCTGTTACGGTCAAAGAGTCCTATTTTCTGTTTTGGGACATTCCACTATAGAGTCTTATGTCAAAAACTAAGCTTATGAAATTCTTGAGTTTTGGAATTTATCCTTATCACATTAAACTTAATGATTAGAAATAATATTTAATCCTTAAAGCTAAGGATATTTTCAGAAATTATTTTAATCCTTAAAAAGTTTGACTTTGTACATAGACTCTTTGAGCGGAACAGATGGATTAACTAAATTTTATATGGGAACTTTACGAATGCCATGAGAGCATGACCTGTAGTATCCTTATCCACAGGTTTTCTCCAAGTATGTAAATAAGTGGATTGCTATTGCATGCCCTTTTCAAGGTAATTTATCGTGGCTAGTATTGTTTTGGTTTGATTGCTTGGCATGTCCACTTTACATTTTTGACATCAACTCATCTGTAGGACTTGGAAAATCCTGCTTTGTGGTCATGATGACCATATATCAGTATTATAAATTGCTACTTGTTAATAAGATTATCAGTTGGGAGTACTAGGAAACATTTAAAATTTTTCTTTGATTTCTTTCTCTTCGCGTTTCAGTCTGGGTAGAATCGGTAGGTGTTTTTCTGAAGGGAAAATCAACCAGTAATTAATCTTTTTCTTCCATTGTAAGATGTAAAATTTTAACCACAATCCTGACCGAGTTAAAGCAAGTTTGGATAATAGTTTGAATTTCCACTTCCTTTTCAGTGTTCTTCTTAATTTTTTTAGAGAAACAGATAAATGCTGAAATTCCAATTGACTATTTTTGAATCATAAAATCAGTGAAACTGTCAATATGTCCTAAAATGCATCAAATGAAGCTTTATGTTGCTTGCTCTTACTAGGAGTGAATCACTTTCCTTCCTTTTTTTATTTATTTTTTATATTCACCTGCATTTTCATTTCTGACAAATGGTGGTAGTCGTGGGGAAGAATTTGAGCTCAGTGCGTTAAGAGTCCCCAAGTTGCCTATAGCCCAGTAGGCTTGAGACACCAACCTAATATGTGAGTTACAATGTCATTCTGAGCATCAATTTGGAATCTGCGTTACAGGTGCACCAGGATGTATCAATGATTCTCTCTTGACAGGATTGCAGTTTGTTGAAGGCCTCGAAAGCTACTTTTTTGTGTCAAGGTGGACCATGCATCAACTGGTAATTCTATTCATGGAAATCGTTTTTCCTTATCAAGTTAGCTATAACTGATTCTTTAGATTCATTAATATAGATACCTCATACCTGGGTTTCCTTTATTTATTGAAACTCATACCTGGGTTTCCTTTATTTATTGAAAGAAAGCATATAAAGAGGAAATGAGAAAAGAGATAAGAAAGAATATGAAGCTTTGAAAACAGCAGAACGGGGAAAGGAGGGAAGGAGACCAAAACTTCGAATCAAATTGGGTTCCTTAATTCCTCAAGGGAAGAGAGAATCAAGAAGATTAGATAAATAAGATGAGGTAGAGGTCCATACATCCACTATCCACCATGAGTTTCTTGAGTGTACGGAAAAGATAATGTAGGAGAAAAGGAATAGGGAAAGAACTGAGAAGAGACACCTTCAAAGCTCTTGCATCCTATGTTGCTTGGACTCGGCAAAAATGAATCAAGTCTTCGTGTTAGACACTTGACAGTTGGAAAAGTGTCTGGGGATGTGGGTTAAGTACTTCTCAATAGATATGCTATTGGAAAGCACATTTATTTGCCAAATTGTCATAAAATTTCTTTGGAGACGTAATTGCGCATTTCAATCACATTGAGTAGTGTAAGATGCTACTAAATATTAAGTTAAAAAATTACATAGCATGTAAAACAATAAAATTTTGCCGTGTCCCCATGTCATTGAATTGGGTGAGAGATGAATATAATGTTCGGAAACATATCCACAGCCAACCTTCTTTCCTGGGTCCGAGTAACATAGTTTCAACCATTGACAAAAATGATATCATCGAGATTCTTCTTGCTGTTAGAGCAGCAGGCCATCCGTCCATTCATTGAATGATATCATTGCACTATATGCACAATGGCTGCAGCAACCACTATAATGATGAAGAAATACAAAATTTTAACATGAAACGACTGATTCTAAAAATCCCAAATTAATTGATGGTCACAGCAATCAGCATCATTCACTTTGCCAGGAATTCATCCAAGACAAGTCATCGAGAAATTACTATAATCTCCCATGAGGAATCATACACATGTCCAGACACTAGTGTTTTCTTGATCAGTAGAATTTGCTTATGTCATGTTTCCCTGATGGGGAGTTGGTTTGGTATGTTTCCATGTAAGTAGTGAGTTCGCAATTATCTCTATTAATAGCTCGTGTGATGTTGGCTTTGATCCATGCTGCCCATGTTTCTGAATTAAAGTTGTCTTTTGAACGGAAAACTGGCCTTCATGTAGCATGAATCTGTTCCACTCTATTACTTCAGTTTAGTAATATTCTCAAGTGATTTCACTAATATTGTCATGCTGCTATTACTCCCCAAGTACTAGAGGTGATTCACGTTGTTCGACTACAAAACTACAGAAGTGCTAACCCGATGTTGCTTCATTTAAACATCAATGTAAAGAGGAAGAAAACAAAGTGAAGACTTCATCTACTATTAAGGTTCTTTGTTCTTATTTCATGTCGTCAACTTCTCTTTCAGTTTTGTAGTTCTGTAGAAACCAAATTAACGTCTAGGTTGTGGCTGTGGTGAGTCTAGCTAGTTTTGGTTCCTAATGCTAAATTGCTAATAAGCGGATACTAATTCATTTCTTTATCTTTTTCTTTTTAAATATGTAAGCATGTATATATATTTATATATACATGTATCATGGATATTAGGACGGTTAAAAAATAGATAGCTGGCAAAGCTCAAAAGAAGAGAAGTCCATAAAGGAAAGCCTCCTTAAAAGAAACAAAAAACAAAAAGTCGATGCAGCTACTCCTAAAGCCAAATCCCAAAGAATATTGATGGAAGAGACAGTCCAGTCTTGGAACATCGCACGACTCCAGATCTGGGGTTTACTGAAGCCACTCTCTTTAGAAGACACCCTTCTATCTTTTTTCTTTCTAAAGAATTCAGAAAAGACAGAGCTGGAGTATCGTCGATATTTTCATTTTCTGCCTCCTAATATTTGTGCACCTCCCAACAGAGAGAATCTTCTCTACTAATTTTGGCACATCTGAAACTGGGTTAGCTCATTTGAGAATGGCGTTCAGACGTTCAGTTTCTGGAGTACCTATAAAAGTTGGTGCAAGGAGCTTTCTAAACTGCATGCATGTATGTGATCTTGGTCAGTTGGCTACTGTAGCTATTCTTTTCAAATGCCCCCCTTTTTTCCTCTAGAAGAAGCAACACCTGAACGCCTAAAATCTGTTTACGCAACTCATCTAGTAAAAATGATAATGTCAAGATTAAATAAAGAGAAGCATCTTTGTTAAAAACTCTCTATTCGATCACCTTTTCTATATTCATGAGAATGATATGTTGATGTAAACTGCTTGCTTTATCTCCAGAAAATGTCTCATAGTGCCTCATTTTGGCTAAATCACATGAACTTATTATAAGTGGTTGATTTATCTTATGTGTGTAGTTGGTTGAGTGCCCATCAATTTATGAGATGTTGCCAAACCCAGAATTCAATTGGAAAAAGCAACCTGAAATTCAGGTTTGGCGAAAAGAATCAGCGAGTGGAGATGCATCAATAAAACTGGAATCTTATGGCCCAGCAGAAAGCACTATTCTATTTGAAGGAGCATTGAAGAATAATGAGGTACTTGCTCCGAACTTCTTACTGCAAATAATACTGATATCTAGACCTTTTGAGGTTCTTCTAACATTTATTGAGAGGGGATAACATGAAAGCAAACCTCCGATATTTGGGGAAGAAATAGACTGTTGAGGAAATGCTTAAATATGCTTCACTAAGTTCGTTCAACTTGAAGTGATAAAGCACGATTGTATGCCGTTATTTTAGTTAAGAGCTTTTGATCACTAGTATGAGTTGCATCTATAAAGTGCACTCAAGTCTTAACTACAACTGATGAACACTCTTTTTAACAACTTGATTTTTGTATCAAATAGGCCCCCACGGGTGTTTTCTTTTCCATTTTGGACAAACCCTATGTGGATTGTGCAATTGTCTGGCGGATATTGCTGATGCAATCGGATTACAACTCCTTTGCGAAATCCTGCAGTGAATTTTTTTTTGATCGAAGAAATGAATATGGGTAGATTTAAGGAACAGAAGAATCCTCAGTGAAATTATGGTTGATACCCCCTTTCCTTATCACCCGATCTGCTGTAGTAGTTGTTGGCTGGGTCAAAGTCTAGGGGTGCTTCGTAATATATATTTTTTGTACTACATGATAACATCAACGCCATTGTTATTGATACTCTTTTCCTTATCACACTATCAGCCGTAGAAGTTGTTGGCTGTGTTCTAGTCGAGGGATGCCTCTTTTATTTTTTTGTACTATACGCTGATATCAGCGCCGTTGTGGTTGAAACCCCTTTCCTTCAAATGTCTTAAATTTTGGTTCACCCCACCAACATTAAGATAGTTATTCTAATTCATATGTTTGCAAATTTCAGATGAGAATTCTCTTGAGACAGCCCCCAAACAGGATTCTGTTTTCCATAATCCCTCAGATCCCTTAGCGGAGAAGTGCCAAGAGAGTCATGATCAAGATTCTCCAAATGAGAGTCCTCTCGGTGCGAGGCACCGAAACAACCTTCTCAAATTTGTATTCATAAGAAAAATAAAAAGACAACAACCTAATCCCTCGGAAAAGCAAAAAGGCAGAGAAAGATTACTCAGTTCTTTAATAATCCATTTAAGTTAATAATAGTTGTCTAAGATTATTAATTATTTGCAGTCCTTTAGTCAAGACTTAGTCTCCAAGTTTACTTAGCCCTGAATGTTTTCTTGGTCCTAAAGTTATATCTCCCTATATATTTATTTGTACTCCCTTATTTTGAGTTAGTCAATGAATGAGTGAATATTTGAGAATATCTCTTTGATGTGTGCTGCATCTTTCTCTTGGGTGGTTCAAGAACCCTAGATGTGATGCCTATGGGACCCTAGGTGTGATGCCTAGTTCTATCTTCTAGTATAATCATTTTTCTTGTTCTTCTCCTTTTCTTTTTCAAAGCAATTTTACCAGTTATCAGATCTGAAATCATACCTGATTCCTTTCGTTTCAACCCTAAAAGATATCTACAGAAGCCCACACACATGTCCTGCATCAGTCGCAATCCCAATGGTTTCTTTGCACTCTTCTGTGGTGTTCCTGAAAGATTAGGAATCTCTGTAAGCCTAATGTCATGCGCTCTTTCACCCCTATGTCATCTTTTTGTCACTATCACTTCCCTCTGCAGAACCATTAACCTTGAACCTTAAGTGTCAAGTGAGCAGTGCTTAAGCTTCTTAAGAGGCTGAGGTTGGCGACAGAGTTGGTCTTGGAACAAATCCAGGTTGGCTGAAAATTGAGAACTGTAGTTGAAGTTCTACGTTATTTTCATATCATTCTCATTTATTGCGTTTGATTCAATCTCCTACTCTTTTTTCATTTCCTTGTTCGTCTTTTATATGGAAGGCTATGGTTTCTTGTGAGATTAGGTCCTTGGTTTGGCCTCTGGTTCTGAGTAAGCTCAATACTAACGGCATCCGGACTGCTGTGTGATGTATAAGAATGCTTCTTGAATTTCTACAGTGGTGGCACTTGGTTCCTATGGCATAGGGTTTTCGGGGTTTCTGGGGAGGCCCGGTCAGTCGTGCTTCTATTTTTTCATTTCTGCAGCTGCATGTTAAAGGCTTCTTGAAAGGTGGTGATGCTAGCTTATTGTAGTGTGGGGTGTACGCTACGCTTTGGTGTATTTGAACAGAGCGAAACTCGAGAATTTTTAGGGACCAGGCATTCACGAGGATTCTGTTGTGGAATAGAGTTGTCTTTTTGGCGTCTATTTGGGCATTGGCAAGGGGAGCTTTCCACGGGGTTCTGCTACTAGAAACTCAACCTGATTGGGCTGCTTTGCTTTTCTAGCTTTTCTTCTTTTTTGTATTTTTTCACCATACTTTCGTGGACTTCCATCCTTCGTTTTCTACTTTCGTCCTGTTTAATGTAATCTGATTCTTTTCTGATTAAAAATAAGGATTAATATATAATTTGGTACCTGAACTTTCCCAATTCTCCTAATTTGGTCAAAGATGTTTTAGCTTTCCTACCTTCGTCCTGTTTAATGTAATCTGATTCTTTTCTGATTAAAAATAAGGATTAATATATAATTTGGTCCCTGAACTTTTCCAATTCTCCAATTTGGTCAAAGATGTTTTAGCTTTCCTACCTTGGTCCTTGAACTCAACTTTTATTGTCATATTAGTCTCTCGTACCGTTATCTTTAACAAATCCGTTAAATTTTTCTTATAATGACAAAATTTCCCTCACTTGAGTTTGAGTGAGTTCCTAGGTGGAATTATTTCTGGGTGGAAGGGATAAAAAAAAGAATATGAGTTGTCATGCTGACTATATATATTCTACTTACTAAATTACAAAAAATAAAAAATGATTAAAAAAAGAGAGATAAAGGAAAAAAGAAAAACAAAGAAGAGTGAGAAAGAGAAATAAATGCTCCACCAACAGAATTGATGTGGCAAATGCCACGTCAAACAAGGACAACCCTTCCTTTATTTCTCTCTTTCTCTCTCTCTCTCTCTCTCTCTCTCTCTCTCTCTCTCTCTTCCTCTCTCTTGAATTGCATCTCTTCTCTCTCTGTCTCTCCTTCTCTTTCGATTCGACGTAACTTCAATTGAATTGAAAAATGCACAGAGATACACCGGTCACTTCTACAATTTGCTTCCTTTTGAGACAAACTCCAAGAATCGCTTCCCAGTTCCCACGAACTTCAATTTTCTGGGTGTTGTTCGAAATTCCAAGATTTTTGTGAGTTTTGATTTCACTCTAGGAAGGTGAGTTAAATCGATTGAAAGCTAGAGCCGTCGAAGGAAACCTCTACGCCCTATGACGCTCATCTGCCTTATTTCTGTTCTGGTTGAGGGCATCCAACCGAGAAGTGCCCCGTTCTTTTTGGATAGGGGTTCGTCTCTTCTTTGGGATGAGTTTCGGCTTTCAATCCTTCGACTGGGTATTGCCTACAGCTTCACTTCTAGTGGTGAAAACTTGAAGGAGAGTGATCCTTTGATTCAAAAAACTAATGGTTATGAAGCTCCGAAAAACCCCACTTTACCTCTTCTACAGAGAAAGAAGTGGATCCCAATGGTCTGAATGTGAATGAGGGAGTTGCTCAAGGGAACATGATGGTTCCAGAAAAGGGTGCAGCATGTGGTGGAGGTTGTGGCAGCATGATGCACGTAGGGGTTGTGGTGGCGGTTGTGGAAACAAATTGGAGAGTGGTGGTTGTGGTGGCGGTTGTGGAAACAAACTGGATAGTGGCGGCTGTGGTGGTTGTGGAGGTGGGTGTGGAAATAGGTTAAAGAATGGTGGATGTGACGGTTGCGGTGACTCTGGTGCTTGTGGAGGTGCTTGTGGCGATAGCTTGGCAAATGATCCCCTGCTTTCTTCAATCTCTGTTTCAACCATTGCTGTGGAGACGAAGGCTTGACCAGGGATGGTTGACCAAATGGGTCTTGTGGGTTGAGACTGGTGAGATATGGAGAGGGATCCACCATTTTCTGATGAGATATAGAGAGGGACCCACCAAATATTTCAATTCTACCTAGACATCTGGTTCAGACTTAAGTGAGGGCATTTTTGGTATTTTAAGAAAATTTTAATGGTTTTGTTTGACTTAACGACACGAGGGACTAATACGACAACAAAAGTTGAGTTCAAGGACCAAGGTAGGAAAGTTGAAACATCGTTGACCAAATTAGGAGAATTGGGAAAGTTCAGGGACCAAATTATATATTAATCCTAAAAATAATAATAAAGTTCTATTGGACAAGCCATGCTCTGCCTTATCGTACAGAATGTAGATCAACTAAGCAACAACATGTTCACAAAATGAGTTTAGCCAAATTAAGAGTGTTGGTGTGGTAAAATAAGATGATATTAAGTTTGTAAAGGACTTATTTATGAGACGATAAATGTAGCACACATAAGAAAATTGCTTAAGATGGTTAAAATATATATTACATAACCAATAGTTGTGCCAACTAGCTAGAGTGATAATATCTATCCGAACGGCTATACTAGAGATAGGGGAAGAGTCGTGATACAATTGCGTGTAGTTCAACAGAACATAGGGACAAAGGCATGTCTTGTTGTATGAAGTTAGGCAATAACTTCTTGCTCTGAAATGGGCCTGTACTCTATAGTGTATGTCCTGGAATTGTGGACGATTGTTAGCCATCAAGTAAACATTCTTTGGTTGTAGAATCTTTTCTGTAGTTCCATATTTCGATTTAAGCCGTTATCTTTTATATCCTCATTGTTGCATGATTCTAGTACTTAAATGGGCATATCAGATCATTTTTATTATCACGGCTAAACTTTATTAATTCAACTGATGCAGTTAACTTATAATGGGAAGTCCGTTGCTTTACCCTTCAACTTTTCTATTCTCAAATGGGCTGCTGTTACTCGCCAAATGCTTAATAAGGTGCTGCTTCCCGAAGGGATCTCCTTCTACAATATATTTGGAACAGCATTCGACACACCTTTTGATGTTTGGTACGTGACTGCAATGTCATCTTTTAGAAGAGTATTAAATTAGGTCAAGGGTCTGCAAGTAAGATTTTTTTTTTTGTTTCTATTCGATTAAAGTTATGGAAAAATAGGGTTTGATATAGTGCACTTGACTCCCTAGATATTCCAGTTTTGGCTTCATATCTCTGTAAGGATGTTTTTGGAGTTTAGTGGAAAATGAGCCTTTTATGTTGGTTGCTGAAAAATGCATGTTAAAGTGAGCTACTGGCTCTTAATCTCTGAGTGATTTTACGTGTAGTGCAGGGCCTTGATCTTTGATTTTTTTATTTTTCATTCTTTTTGTTTGAGTAGTGATAGCGATCCCAACTTATCCATCAAGCGTGCGTTTGGTTAGATATCACCTCATTTAAGCTGTAGGTCTACAACTATATGTTTACTCATAAGTTGGGATCCAAAATTTGAGTTCCCTACCATTTTCCCTGTTATTATAGGAAAAATTGCGATTTAGACCTTGACACGTTTATTTATTTATTTTCTTTTTTCAATTTGACCATGAACATTTATCCTTTTGAATTCCCAGTGAAACTTCTCTTTGGGGTTCTCAGTTACACCACGCCATCTAATTTCGGTCTAAACACTATATGGCCATGTTTTTTTGTCTACGCTAATTTTTAGGCTGAGATCAACTTGTATTTTCCAATATTTTTCTTTTCTCTGCCTTCAATGTGCTAAACCCACCACATTTTTTCTCATTCCCAACCCCACCATTTATATCTCTACTGTAAGTTCTGTCTCCATCCCAGTCTCTCCCAAACCCACCTCCATTACTAGCCAATCTGTTTCCAACTTTGTGTAACTTCAATAAAGAGCATGTAGTTGTCAAGTCAAAACTTCGATTGTTTTGATCTTTACAATAGGTTTGGTGATGGTGAAGCCTCATTTGAAGCAGACCATGACAAAAGCCTGTATCCTACCAGCCACCTTGAAAATCATTCGTCCTATCAAATTAAACACAAGTAGCCTTCTTCTTGCCCCCTCTCCTCCATCAGTTGTTAAAAGTATTTTCTCTTCCTGTTTTCCTCTCTTTTGGAAGATGTATACAGTTGGAACAGCATCATGTTTTTCTGTTACATGTTTCATGCATTTTTGTGTGACAGTACACTAAACTTAGTATAGATTTAGAAATCTCATGCCTATATTGGAAATAAGAGGAAAAGAACTCAAAGAAGAAATTAGTAAATCGAACACTTGAGTGAAATGCGCTTTTATCCAATGTCAAAAAAAAAAGCTTATTAAGTCTTTTTGCCTCACTTCTCAACACTTGAGTGAAATGTGCTTTTATCGAGGCTAATATTAATATCATTCAGGATGAACCTCATTCTATTTTATTACTCCCTCAGATCCTAAATTATTGTCCTATTGGACTTTTCTGAGTCAAACGAATTGTTTTTTCAAATGAAAATTTGGCGTATATATTTTTTTATTTTTTTCCAAAATCATAAAACACGTAATTTGTAGTACCAAAAAAGCACTACGAATAACGTGTTTTATGATTTTTAAAAGAAATAAAAGATATACGTCAAATTTTCATTTGAAAAATAGTCCGTTTGACTCAAAAAAGTCAAACAAGACAATAATTTAGGAACGGAGGGAGTATATGATATTTAGCCTTGTTTATAGGAGCGATTCCTTCAATCTTTTATCAAGGCTGTGCATGTTTTTAAACAAAAGTTATGTTTGAAATGTACATATACGCATGTTTTTATGTGTAAATACACCTTTTACAGCTACGGCTCAGAAACTTCTCCAATTGAGGACCTGTCCGAGGTATGCCACACTTTGGTAAGTATTTCTCATTTCTTTTTCCTTAGCTTTAGCTGATGTCGTTAGAGAACCTTTATATCTAACTTGGCCTCTGGAACCCTTATCATATGTCTGACTTGATACTTGACATTATTATCGGTTAGGTTGTTGATATGTTACGGGGTCATCCTAATGAGTGCCTCAGGGCACTTGTTAAGGACCTACCTTATTCTACATTGGAAACACCCATGAATACATGTGTTAATGTTCCAGATGCCTTGGCGAGTGTTCTCTATGCCAAATATTGATATAAATAGGTGCTTAACAAGTTTGGGGGGGGACTTGTTAGCATTTCTCTATATTATACTCCTCCCTTTCACTCAAAAATTGTCCTAGTATTTGGCAACATTGAACATAGAGGAGTCTTGTTTCAAAAACTAATCTTATTAATTTTATGAGTTTCCAAATTTTTCCTTAATACATTAAACTTATAATTAGAAAATCATTTTAATCCTTAAAATTAAGTGTATTAGAGTAGATATTTTTTAATCTTTAAAATATTCAACTTTCAAATGTGGACTCTTTGACCGGGATGGAGGGAGTATGTGATAATATCCAAGTCGTAGCCCTCATTTATTTAGACATTATTAGTGACCAGCTTCATGTAAGCCCCCCACTTACCTTTTTACTGCTTTTGAAGAGACACCCCACGACTTATTGTGCATGCACGAAGACACTTGCAGAATGAGATTTTCAGGTGTTGTCTAAAATCAGTTTATGTTATGTGCTTCACTTATATGTTCTATATTTTTGCTTCTCCAGCCCCAATACTCGTATGTGGATGGAGATGGAACTGTTCCTACTGAATCCGCTATGGTACTATTGATGCTCTTAATTTTATTTTATTTTTGCATTTCCTGGCCAACTTTCCTACTAACAAACGTATAAAAAGATGTTTGATTTTGGTCCATGTTACAATGGACTTGGACGATAAGCACTGTTATCCAAGCAGGTTGACTATAGTAATTTTTATTTTTAATGTTACATCTCGAGTAGAACCATAAATAGTACTCCGTATTTTTCTCTTTTTAGCTTTGATCATGTACTAGGAAATGCTGAACATGAACCTGAATTGTGCTCCTGCAAAAATGGTTCGATTTGCAAGTGATTTCAACAAGATGTTTTAAGTCCTTGCTTGGGAGTATCAATTATTTAGAAGCAAAACTCTGAATTGCCTTAGAGAAGTTTGCAAGTGATTTCAACGAGATGTTTAAGGCCTTTCTTGGGAGTATCAATTATTAAGAAGAAAACACTTAATTACCTTATAGAAGCAAAATGAGATGGAAACAGAAACCAATATGAAAGATTTGATATCATTCTCCAATAATCATTTTTGGTTGAGGTTGATGTAGGAAATTGCTGCAAAGTGGATTATATGCATATTTTTATTTTTCCCTTTCCATCAACCTCGACTAAGAATGCTTATTCTTATTGTGTAAAGCCAGCACTTACCCAACTTAGAGAAGAAAAAGAAGATCGAAATGAAAAATAGTTTGAAAATCGTGAATATTATTAAAGAATAATCATTTTTATTGAGGTTGATGTAGTGATTAAATAGTTGCTTTTAGTAGTGAATCTTAGTTGTCCTACCAAACGAATTATATTTTATTTCATACAGGAGGCCCATTAATATATAAACCAAATGAACAAATACGGATTTGATACTTGATTTATCTCTATATTTGGGTAGGTTGTAGCAACAAGTTATCACCAATGTTAGCAGCTTGTCCAAATTTAACTTTCATATGGTGTACTTGCATTACTGTTAACAAACAGAACCCCAGATACACAAGAGAGAGAATGGGAAACGAGCTCCTACAGTAAAGAGCTTGCTTAAGAATGCTTGTCCTGAATAGCTTCAATCATCAGGTGGGAAGCAGTGCAGGGTAAATGGTTTCTTTGTCTGTCACTGATGGGGGCACTATGTTACTTTCAAGCATATATTTTTCGGTAGTTGCTTTGGCTAACTAGAATTAGCTTTTTAGAATCTCTTGATTTTGGTTATTAAAAGAAAAAAAGAAAAAAACTCTCTCATTATTATATTTCAATTTTACGTTATATGGGGTTAGGGATGTTTTCGTCCACATCGTGATGTGTATCTGTGGCATCATAATCTTTTGAGCTAAACGTTAAATGTTGCCATCGGTACAGAATAGCCCTTTACATCTTGATGAGAGGTTACTTAATTATTTGGGTGGTTTTGGTGGTTGATATTGATGGGCAGTGGGCATTGGTGCTGGTGTAGCTACGCCTACTATGTTTGGGTAGATAAATTTGTTGCTTCGGGACTAGGTGTTTTTTTGCACAAAGGGTTTTTGCGTCTGAAGTGGCGTATTCCTTTTGTTTCAACACTTTTTGACAGAATTTGAAACAGAAGTTATGCTAGTGGGAAAATGGAAACTGTTACGTTCAGTGGTTAGTTAACTAGTCGAAGGGTGGCCTGTTGCGAAAAAAGGTGCAAAGTTTACTGTCCATAAGGGGTGTCGTTCTCTTCTGTTATCATCCTCCTCACAAGACACAAGGTAATCAACAAGCCACACCTTTTACCTGGCCATTGCGAGCTGGAAGCAGAAGCCATCTCTGGATCATTGTTAAGAACGAAATCAAGGACTTCTGTAAATCTTTTTTTGTGTATTTGTTACTATATACTTAGTTTTGCTTTATTACTGAACAAAATCTTGTCAAATTACTATCTAACATACATTTACTAATCATTGGAAGAATATTGAGAAAATTATCAATAACAACTTTTGAAATTTTGTAAGAACAGTTGTGCTTTATAAATCTTTGGTCAAAGTTTGATCAAAGTGGCGAACAAAGTCAAAGTTGAACTTATTTTTTGGCAAAGAGGGAGTATATTTTACTCGGTATTTGATAGTGAAGTACACTAAATTTGTTCATTGCAACAACTGCAGGCCGATGGCTTTGTAGCTGTAGAAAGAGCGGGAGTTGCTGCTACCCACCGGGGACTCTTACGTGATGAAAAAGTATATCAGCTTGTGCGAAAATGGTTAGGAGTTGAGGAAAAGAAGTTCAGCACGTACTCGAAGAATTCCACATCATCTAAGACTTCTCGAGTGATGGATGTATGTTCAGATTGAAGTGTGTAATTTTACTTGAATGAAGTAGTAGTACTGAAATAAGTCCAGATCTTGTAAATAAAGTGACCGAAAATAGTACTTCTGATGTATCATAATCTGGATTTGGTTTGACTGTATTTATGACAGTGCAATTCCTTGATAGTTTGAAAGACAGATTCAGGTTCTTGGTCACTTGGCTAATTACTTCTTTTGGCAAATGATTTTCCCTCTTTTTCGCACTCCTTTAGGTGAGAAGATTATTTGTTGCAATCTGTTTTAAGTTCTATGCCTGTTCATATCCCGTCTGCTATGCCCATTCCAAGTACAATGATAAATAGGTTGGAGAATATTTTTGCTGGTTTTTTTGTGGAATAATGGAAGTCAACATAGGGCTCATTGGATAGCTTGGGATAAGGTCTGTACCCCAAAATCAGGAGGTTTAGGGATTAAATATTTGAAAGAGGTAAATGTCAGCAATGCAGGCCAAATTAGCATGGAGTTTTATACAAGGGTTTTCTCTTTGAGCTAGGTTCATGCATTCTAACTATTTGGGGGTGTGTGCAAGATGTTATGCAGCAGCCTTTATGGTTATCTGGATCTAACTGCTGGTATTTTAATGTGCAGGTTAGTTGGTAGAGGGGTTATCGAATTCTGGGGTACCAATTGGTGCGGTGAGACTCTCACCAGGAATGTCTACAGTGCTTTCACTTACTAGAGTACATTCTAATGTCATGATTTTCCAGCAAGCTATTACAAATGCTCTAGCTTGTGCAGGAAGTTATCAGTTCAGTGGTTCTATCTGAAGACAATGAACGGGTGATTTGGACCGAGTCTAATGCAGGGCCTTTTCAGTCTTCTTTATTCTACAGGCTTAATAGAAATACGAGGGGTCAGGTTGCATGCCATGCTAAGATCTTTTTTTTTTAGAGAAACAGGGGCGGCACCTGTTAAATTTTATTAAAATAAAAAAATGAGATACAAACTTGAGGGGGACAACCAACCTGGCCCCTATAACTGGGAGGACAAAGGAGCCTGACCTCGAAAAGGAAAATACAGACCAAAAGAAATAAAACCTAACTAGGAAATACGAACCCGAGCAATCCCTTGAGCGTCCATCAGAAGGGCACCTCTAATAGAATTAGGAAGATGCTTGGAGCTAAGATCTGGAATAATTGGATTCCCATCAAAATCAGTGCTTTTATGTGGAAATTGATTCATGGAGCTCTTCCTGTTGATCTAAATTTATATTCCAAAGGTGTTTAGTTAGCTTCAAAATGTTATTGTTGTAGAGAACCTCAGCAGGAATCCATTACTCATTTGTTTGTTTCTAGTGGTATTGCTGCACATGTATGGAAGGTGGTTGGAGCTAAGTTCAATCTTCATACTTGTTGAGTTTGATATACATTGTTGGACCCTTATCTAACAACTTAAGCTTTTGGATCAGTTGGTAACTTAACATGGTATCAGACCTCTAGTTTGGTAAGGTATTAGGTTCGAGTCCTCCAGCTGGTAATTTAACAATACTGCAGCCTCTTCTGTGAGTATGCTCGTGCAGCAGTGGATTCTTGAATCTTCTGTGAGTATGCTCGTGCAGCAGTGGATTCTTGATTCTTGATTTGTAAAGACTATAGGTCATCCTACCTTGATTAGACAACAATGCCAGCTGGACTCAATGCAATGCACAAATTGCTATAATACTCATCTTATGCAAATAACCATCAAGTTCAAAAGTAGTGAACTTGATAAATGTCAAGTAGATTATATTATTCTACCAAGAATTCTCATCTAACATATTGTTTAAGAACTTAAAACAACCACATTAGAGCTAAATTACAAGTCTCTAATTTACCAGTATCAAATACTCGGAGGACAAAATTCTCTATCAAACGAACTCTAATTCTCGTAGGAATTTAACATGTTGTTTGGTAAATGCTACTCTTACATAAAATCAACTTCTTAGAGTCATTACTATATATACTTCTCAGAATTTGGGTATAATTGCTATATGCAAATTTCCCATTTAAAGTCTCTAACTTGTTCTTTAGTTCAATTCCATGGTTGAGCACTTAATTTCAACATGCAACATCATCCAAACCCAACATTTATCACATGAACATGTTATACATCTCAACATATTATTTAGACATGAAAATACCAAATATACAAGTTATGCATGTACAATTGATGACAAATATGTAGCAATTCTTAAGCATACATAGGGGGTTTAATAACTTACTTAAAATTGGACAATCAAACCAACAAAATCACAATCAAAGCTTTGTATAATGGTGTCCTAGTCCTTAGCAACACAATGGTGGTCTTGGATCACAATTTGGTTGGTTAGATTGAGAGAACATGAATTACACACACCAAATCTCACCTTGACTTTACACCTACTTCTCTCAAGCTTTCATGGAAGAAATGAATGGAATGGAGAGTGACTTGGGGTCTCTCATGGTGCTTAAGAGGAGTAATACAACTGGTCTTGAGCTTAGGGGACGTACAACTAATTCAACCAAGGGTCCAAGGAAAAAGTCAACAAAACAAAAAAATTACAAAAATGATGTCCGTATGCTTGCTAAGGCACGGCCTTTTGCGCGCTAAGGCGTGCGAATGCGGGTCTGGTGCGCTAAGACACGATCCAGACTAAGGTTTTGGTCTGATTTTTAAAATGTTCTGGTTGTTGCGCGCTAGGGCGCGCCTGGGGTGCGCTGGGGTGCGACCTGGGACTCAAAAATGTTCTAAAATGTTTTCAAAATGTTCTTAATCATTAATCCTAACATGATTCTAACCTCCATCAATGTTTAAAACACATCAAAACTCATCCAAGTCCACATATAATAAGGCTAAAATGTTATGCAATACAAGTATGAATGATTAAATCACAAACTAAGCATACTAAACACATGAAATCATGGTGTAAACTACTCAACATGTTATTCAAATGAACCTAATACATATGTCTATCATAGCAATAATGCGATCAAGTAAACATATTGAACATATAAAGAACTTAGTGTATTACAGGCATAAACAAAATGATCTTTTCATTGAAGTGTTTGCAGTAATATACATATTAAAATATGTGAATAACAAAAATACCTAAGGGAAACATGTTATAATGACATTCTAATGATAAAACCTCTTTAGATGGTCTGTATGCCATGGATTTGAATTCCTTCCCTATTGATTCCGCAAATTGCAAGTCCCTTTCTCTAATTATTCTTATGATTTGAAAATTAAGGTCCTTCCCAATTTGGAGATAATTTGTTCTGACCAGCTTGCTTTCCTGTTGCTTTTACCTTTTGTATAACCCAATCTCCTATAGATAATGTTCGCGGGTTCACTTGCTTCTCGTGATACGCCTTAGCCTTTTTCTTATAATTCAACCTTTTTTCTTTCAGCCATTCGACCTCTTTTAAGCGAGCTCTTTCATTCTTCCCTTCATCGTAATACAAAACTCTTGTTAATGGTAGCCCGATCTCCATAGATGCCAAAACTTCTGAGCCGTACACAAGAAAAAATGGAATTTCCTTAGTGGTTCCTTTTACCATTGTCCGGATGTACCATAATGCTATGTGGAATTCATCCGCCCATCACCCTTTCCTTCCTTCTAGATTCTTCTTCAAGGCTATTAGTATTTGTTTGTTGCCTGCCTCTGCTTGGCCGTTCCATTGGAGGTGTGCGAACAACGACCTTACGTGCTTATCTCTCATTGCTTCGCATGCCTCCTTGAACGTCTCCAAAAATTGTGTACCGCTGTCAGAAACTATTGTCTAAGGCAAACCAAACCAACACCATATTTGATCATGCACGAATTTAATCACATTATCCTCATTGATGCTCGCCAATGCTTTAGCTTTGACCCACTTGGTGAAGTAATCCATAGCGACTATAGCATATTAGCAACTTTCTTTTGTTTTTGGGAAAGTGCCGATCAAATCTATTCCCCATCTGTCGAATGGCCAGGCGGCCACCATGGGGATCTACTCTCTCGCGGGCAACCAAGGTATGTCAGCGAATAGTTGACATTTTTCAAGTTTTCTCACATATTCTTCAGCGTCTTTTCTTAAACTTGGCCAGAAGTACCCGTGGAACATAACCTTGTCGAAAAAAGTTATGTATCTCTGTGAGCACTTTTTTAGTTAAGTAAGGCTCTAAGCACCTAAGTAATGGTTGGTTAAGTGACCTCTGATATAGAACCCCATCTTGAACCGTGTAGCTGGTCGCTTTAACCTTGAGCGCTCGAGCATCTTCTCTTCTTTCTGGGAGGGTCCCTTTTTCAATGTATTCTTTCAACTCAGTGACCCAGCTTTTCTCAAATTCTTCGATATCCATTACATGTGGTCGGCTTATGGCAGGAATTCTTGGATACTCAATCCACACCTGTGCTGGTAGAGTTTCGACATCAGAAGTAGCTATTTTTGATAAATGATTTTCCTGTGTATTTTCCTCCTGATCAATTTGGTTTAGCTCCCAATATTTAAATTTTTGAGCCAAGTTTTTCACCATCTCACAATACTGCAATGATGTGGGGGTTATTAGCACCATACTCTCCCAAAACTTAGTTCACAACGAGTTGTGAATCGCTATAAGCAGCCAAGTGTTCTATGCCCAGATTGATGCATAATTCCATTCCTGCAACTAGTGCTTCATATTCAGCTTGGTTGTTTGAAGCGAGGAATTTGAACCTTAATGCTGCTTTTTCTATTTCGTGGTCGTTGTTTAGGGCGATCACTAGTAGGCCAGCACCGTCTTCTATAATTTTATTCTTTTGACTAACTACAACTTAATCTTTAATATTATATATCTAGTTCTTTGTTCAATTTGATATTTACAGCTATTAAAGATTTCATGATGTTTTCAAGTTTTTTCTTTTGAGAAAAAATAACACATACTAACATTTTAAGTCCTTCTGCGTTGAGATTCTCAAAATTGCTTACTTGATTTCTTTTGCTGCTTTAATTTCTTCAAGGTCATCATTTGAGTCACCTGAGGTGTTTGAATCAATATCATCATTTGCCATAAGACACTCTATGTCTGATTCATCATTGTTCTACGTTGATTCTTCTTTGGCACTTGATTGGATTGAGGAATAAATTTCTTCTTGTAAGACAAACCAACTCCAATCATTAGTATTATAATAGTTATCAGATGTAGATGTAAAATATATATAATCATCAGAGCACATATTTATTTGATAGGCCATAATTATGAATTTGAATCTTTCACCAATTGTTAAGCTTGGAGATACTTATATCTTTAGAAAAGGGATCAACACCCAAAAACTATCGTGTTTCTATTTGGCTTTACTATCAATAATCTAACAATATCAAAATTGCTTTGATACCAATTGAAGGGGCACTTCCCAGATGGATTACTAAGCTTAAACAGTTTAGCTTTGATATGATTGAAAGATCGATCTCAAGTTAATATTACAAGTATTATATCACACATTGGTATAGCTTTGATACCAATTGAGAGGTTCACTGTTCTTATTACAGGTTTCTTAATAACAAATAATAAATCAATCAATACAACTTTTATGCCTATTGAAAGAGGGTAGTTTCCATATTAATATTACTGATTTTTTTTTTCTTTCCAAAACAGCTAAGCTCTGATTCTAATTGAAACACTTAATAATCAGGTATCTTTATGCAATAACACGCCCTTTACAATGATCACTGAGATTGATCAATCCCTTGATAAAAGGATAATTGTTAGTACTAGAGTGATAAAAAGATATGGTTTGCCAAAATAGTTAAGATTGTTAAACAGAGTTGTGGACAATAAAATTAGATTGAAACAGTGATCTTAAGATAATTTATGATCTTATCTTATGTGTGTGTAGTGCTTTGATGATTACTTTGAACAACTAAACAGTTTGATGATTGTTTGATTAGACGAATATGTAAACAATTAAGTTGATGCGTAAGCAATAAGTAAAGAGCTAAGGGTACATAAATTGACACAATTATTTATAGTGGTTTGGATCTCTTATCCTACATCCACTGTCCTCACAGCCTTATAGCTCTATGAGACAATAATCCACTATAATTCTCTTAAGTATACATATTATTGACAAAAAGTCCTTTATTTTTCTCTTCCTATTGGCTCCCCAACTAGGACCTTTATACAATACAGAAGGGGAGATTTGCTTCTTAATAAAATGACTCTAACTAGTCTAATGAAGTCGTTGTTGTAGTTATATGTCATTGCATGACTACGACTTGATGTGTAACTGGTAGCAAGAACAGTTATGCTACCGCTTTGCTTGATTTGGCAGTAAGTTGATGAGTGATCTTGATCTTGGTGGGATGGTAAATGCTTTAATAACTTAGATATCAAAATATCTTAAGTTATTCTCTAACTGAACAATGATAGCTGTTTGCTTTTACAAAATTCTTGGAACCAATAATCTCTCTTGTTTGCATCCTACTGTTTGATTTTGTGATCACTCGTGAATGAGAGCTATCTCTCTAAACCCATCCTCTTGTTTGATCTGTGGGGAGACTTTCCTTTATATAGACATGTCTTGGAAAGTTTCTGTTATAATCTAGACGTTATACAAGGGCTAGATGACTGATTTCCAGCTAAGAGTTCAGTCTATGTGGCACGCAACTTGCAATCCACTAGGGAAAATATTTTTTTAGGTTTGGAGCATTCTTTTAGGGTTTGTCTCGGTAGCATTTCCTCCAATGAATGTCCAGTACGTGGCATGTTACTGTGTCTTGCTCACTCTTGAGCCATAGTTGTTTGTTATGACTAGCTATTTGCATATCTTAGTTGTTTGTTTTTCATGTAAGCTTCATCTTAGTTGTTTGTTGGTTCTTTAATTGACAATAACTTTTGTATATTAAGCTGAATAAATTTTTTTTATGAGGATTTATTCTAACTTAGTTTTGCAACATCAAAACTTAATGAATCTACGGTCATAATAGATCTTATAGTCCGTATTTTTTTTTTTTACATTTAAGTAAATTGTTTAAATAAGGAAGAATGCCCAAAATTGGTTCATTTATTCATTTTTCATCTCAAAATTGGGTTTTAATGGACAAATCTTGCCTTTTAAATCAAAACTGGTCAACCAATTTCAAAAGGGTAGTTCAGTCATCATTTTGTACATCACAAGCCTTCACCAAGATTTCCTTGGAAATTAATCTTGTAGTAAGTGGTTAATTCTAAGAATTGTTTGGTTAAATAAGAAAATAAAAAAACTAAAATGCCCCTTAAAATGGAATATGCATGACACAACCATTTTCAACTAAAAAATTAACATCCATCCATCTAGACATGGTTTTGAGAAGAAAATGGCCATTGAATCCCTTTTAAACTAACTTTGAGATTTCAAACGCTAAATTAAGGAAAATAAACTTCAGCATCAACTAATGAGAACACTTTTTCCACCAGAAGTAAATTAACTGAATTAAATAATATTCCCCTAAATTCCCGAATATTACCATGAAATAATGACAAAATATCTAAACGAATGTTACTTATTCAGTTCCTAAATTATTGTCCTGATTGACTTTTTTTGAATTAAACAGAGTGTTTTTTAAATAAAAAATTGGCATATATATTTTTTCAAAATCATAAAACAGTAATTCGTAGTACTTTTTTGGTGCTACAAATTACGTGCTTTATAATTTTGAAAAAATTAAAAATTATAAGTCAAATTTGTTTCGAAAAACAGTTTGTTTGACTAAAAAAAGTGACAATAATTTAAGAACGTTGGGAGTGTTTTTTTAATGAATTTACTAGATTCATGTTTCTCAACCCTTCTGCCCTAACAAGCGCTTCCAATGCTTTTTTTTTTTTTTTTAGAGAAACAGGGGCGGCACCCTACAAGATTTTATTAAATAATAAAAAGAAATACAAACTTGAGGGGGACAAAAAAAAAAAAAAAAAAAAGGGCTTCCAATGCTAGATTGTGAACATTAATAATATTTACGGATATGTTCTAGTCAAATTATTTAAAAAATAATATTATTAATTTTTTGTAAATTAACAAAAATTAACACCCATAGGAAACGATAGATATACTAGTCACATTGTTTGTTATGGACTCATTCACCAACATCATCAACATATATACTGCTCCATTCGTTCATAAAATATTGTCTTATTTGATTTTTTTGAATTAAACTAACTGTTTTTTAAATAAAAAATTGACGTTTATTTTTAATAAAAATTATAAAACACGTTATTCGTTGTATCAAAAAAGTATTATTATTAAGTGTTTTATAATATTTTAAATAATAATAATATATACGTTAAATTTTTATTTAGAAAAAAGTTAATTTGACTCAAAAAAAAATCAAACAAGACTATTGTTTAAGAAAAAATGGAGTATACAATATTAAGGTTATTTAGAAGAGGAAATCGGATTCACTTAAAGGAAAACTGGATATAGAAACATGCAGTTGACAAAATGATTTTTTCTATTTATTATTATTAATTAATTTTATTTTTTTGTCACACCTCATTAGGGTTCCCCCGGGAGGGTAGGGGCTTTTTTAGGACTTTGAATATTTATCTAGGATCCCTTCATAGTGAAGATTTTCTTCCAATTTGTCCCTAAAACTTGAGAATGAAATAACCCCAATAAGCGGAAGACAAGGGTTAGTGTCCTCCCATGGGGGTACATTAATTGAGCAGACCCCCACCCCCCAAGCATCTTCTCATTGATTTTCTTTTTCCTTTTTAATTTCTTTTATAAGAAAATACAATAAACTCCTTTCTTGTTACATGGTTTTCTAGGTCACACCTTGTACTATTTTGATTTTTATCGGTTCGAAAGTTCTTTTAAACTGTTCAATTTTAGCTGACTCGCCAACTTAACTAAATGATGTTAATTAACACGTGTATGGAAAGACCAACAATCATATCTAATAGCGCTTCTTTTTTTCCTCACCTCGCACCTACCACCAAATCACATCCTCTCTCTCTCTCTCCCATTAGAAAAGCGCATGTCAAGGTCTCAGATGTATACATTGGCAAGCTTCATTACTAACGTGTGCCTATGGTTATCCCTTTTTTGCTTTAAGGCTCTCAGTTTCGTATTCAACTTACATTATTTCGTCTCTCACCATGCATCCACCATAGCCAGCAAATTCCCTTGGTTTTTGTACTTAAAACTTTATAACAATCATGAGTAACTCTCGTGACTGTTTTTGACATCGGATTATGGATGAAAGTGTGTAAAAACCAAAATTTAACCGTTTAAAAGAGTGAATAAAAAAGTATGAAGGGGTGAGAAAGCAACATAAAACTATAAGGGGGTTTAATATATTTTTCTCTTTCTGTAATTAGTGTTTTTTGTTGTTTAGCAGGCATATACTACTACGCCCTACCAAGGTATCTCCAGTCTCACTCCACTTTTTTGAGTATTCATTCATTCTATAAAATATTGCAAAGAAAAGGAAGATGTCAGATGTCAGATGTCAGTCATGCATGAATTATTGGTTTTATGTGAACAGTAGAGAGATAAAAACTTTTGAACAGTCAATACTCAATATAAGAGTGAGAGAGAGAGAGAGAGAGAGAGAGAGAGAGAGAGAGAGAGAGAGAGAAGAGTCCCCCGTTTGTAGCGGGGGAGCAGTTTGATGATTAGAACTTAAAAGAAAAAAAGAAAGAAAAAAGAAAAGAGGATAATAATAGAATAAAAGTTGTATGGATGGAATGTGAGAAAGTTATGGGTTTTTGAAGGCCGCCTGAACCCTGACTGACTGAGCCCCTCCATCTCCATTTCCATCTTTTCGCGACCGAACTGCCCAAAAGCAATATTATTTTATACACAAAATTAGGTACTTATTAGATATATATAACTTAAATATTAAGTATAATTGATTTTTACGCACAAAATTAGGCACTTTAGGTACTAATTTTATGCACAAAATTAGATATTAATTACTGAATTTTTATGTGGAACAATCTATTTAGCAGGATGTCTCGTGTTTAACTCTCACCAAATAAATATTTTTTTGGACTAGCAATAGACTCATTATTGTAAGTAAAAATTAGTTTCAAACCGAATGTTATATAAATACACTTATTTGAGAAACCCAAAAAAAAAAAAAAATCCCTCCCTTCTTAAAAAAGAGTACTGATTTTTTTTAGTCCTTTCCAATAAAAATTGTTCAATTTTTAAATTTTCCTTTTAGGAAAACACTTTTATCATTTTATCATTGATTTTATTTTCATTTTAATTTAGGGGCTCCACTGTCACATGGGTATTTTTGAAAAACATACGCTATCTAAATATTTAAGAAAAATAATTGAGCAACAGAATTAATTCGTTTGCAGATTTAATTTGCAGCTAACTTTAAAGTGTTGTACATTACAATCTTTGATGCATTAGATAATTATATAGTACAACACTTTGAAACTAACTGCAAATTAAATCTGTAAACGAATTATGTTGTTATAATATTACTTGAATATTTATAATAAAATCAATCATTTTTTTAATAAATGTGTTGAAGAGTAATGCTGTGAGTAGCTAAAGAGTACTAAATTTTTTGTACGAAATAATGTATTAGCTGATGTGGTACAAAAAATTAAATTAAAAATCATAATTAATGCATTACATTAGTTGATACATCATTTAGTACAAAAAATTTAGTACTTTTTAAATACTCATAGCATTACTCGTGTGTTTAATCAACATAACAGTCTTTTGGAAACATAAAAGGAGTATCCCCAATATCAACATGAAGGGACTTGTGTGAGTTATATGTGTGTGAAAGATAAAAGAGCACATAAGGGTTGTAATGTGACTGTGTGTGTTTGTGTGAAAGAGAAAAGAGAGCACATAAAAGGGGTTGGGGAGGAGGGAGGGAACTGCAGATATCTGACAGTGAAATGACTTATGTCCAACTGGGCATGAATGAAATGAATATAAATGGATGTTCCAGAGGGGGGAAGGGGGTGCGTGTTGTGGGATTTCTCGTCCAACATTGCCAGTTGTGGATACCATCTTCGACAGGTGTTCTTCAGCAATGCATCAGAGTTTTTATTTATTTTTTATTTTTTTCTTGTTATATATTTTACCGATTTAGTTTATCCCAAGCTATACAGTATTGTATAATATAATTACTGATGCAACAATAAATTATACTGTATAATACATTGTTACTTATTGTAAACTAAATCTATAAACTCTAATTTTACTCTTCACAAAAAAGCTTAGCTAACATATATATTTTTTAAATGTCTATTTTAGATATATTAAATTTTTTCTTAATTATACAATTATTCACGAGTTCTAAGATCACTAAAAATAATTTTTAAGCTGATGACAGATACTACTTCTTCCATTATTTAATAAGCATCATGTATTGACCTTTTTATATTAAATTAATTACTTTTCAAATCAAATTTTGACGCATATTTTTTTTATAAAAATTACATAACATGTAGTACACAACAAGTACTACAAATTACGTGTGTTTTATATTTTTTGAAAAAATATAAAATACAAGTTAAATTTTTATTTAAAAAATAATTCATTTAACTTTAAAAATTCAATACAGACAGGAAATTGATTTAGAAATAGAGAGTGTATAAATGAATATTGAGCATATATTTTGAGGACATATGTTAGCTTTTGTCAGTCAAAATTCTAAAGCAAAAATAGTAATTTTCAAGAAAAAAAAATACTATAGACAAATGCTTAATATTTGTCATTATGATACATATATTAACTTTTGCCTTAATTTATGACTCCTTCCAATCTTAAAATAAGTAATCTATGGCTCTGTTTGTTTCACGGAAAATGATTTTCGAAAAACGTTTTCCTTATTTTTCGGTGTTTGGTAACATTTGGAAAATGAAGTCAATATAAGATATTTTACAAGTCAACGAAAAATGAAGCCTTCTTTTCAGGAAAATGACTTACAGATTCAATTTTCGTAAGTCATTTTCCAAAACTTGTTCATTCCAATTTTCTCCTAATATCACCTTTGCACATTTGGATGTGCTATATTCATTTCTAACTTTTCGTTCAAGAAAAATAATTATAATATTTTACCGTAATATTTTGAAGTGATTCTATGAACACAATTTTATTTATATACTTTTATTTGTTGATATTGTCAAGATTTATGGAAACTTTTATAAAATTGAAAAATATATTCATGTTCGTCCCAAAATAAATGTTCACTTTTATTTATGGTCACAAATAAAAGTAAATATTCATTTTGAGACGAGAAAATAACAATAATATTATAGATTCAAGTAGTTGAATTCCGAAAATATTTTAACTTAATATTTCAATTAAAAATACTAAGATATAGTTCATGTTATATATATCCTGTTTGAAATTCTTTAGTGCGCTGATTTAAAATTTTAAATTATTTTTTTAATACTTTAATTTTTAAAGATACTATTACACGAAATAAAATATATAGTTGAAGAGTATATGAAGTTTCTGATATAATGTTTAAGATCATAGAATTTTTAATTTGAGGCTAGAATTGCAGCTTAATATCAGATTTGCACTAATCAATTTTAATAAATACCCTCTTCGTCCTAAAATAAGTGTCTATTATTTCATTTCGGGACGTCCCACAACAATTATCTCTTTCTTTTCTTTTTCTTTTGTTTTTGAAATGTGTTTTCAAGTCAATTATCAATTATGTTATTGATATTTGTGATATTGAAAATTAGATAAATCCCCATTGATTTAATACCACTAGTGATAATTTGGGGTAACTAAAGAAATTATTTAAAGTAAAAAAATTTTAAAAAATAAGTGTATATTCAATAGGAGACACTAATTTTAGAACGAAGAGAATAAAACTGTTTATATGTATTCATGAAATGTTTTCCGTAAAAATTTCATATGTTTGCCAAACACCGGAAAATATTTTCCGACATATTTTCAAAAGATTTACCAAACACTTGAAAATAGAACCTTTTTATTTTCCAGAAGCTATTTTTCAAAAATCATTTTTCGAAAGTTATTTTCCTTGAAACAAACTGAGCCTATATCTCATTTTGAAAGGACTCTAAGAAGGTTTTGTTCATTTTCAAGAAATTATTTTAAGCTGACTGTTTATACTTTATAGCACTCTTTTACTTGGGGCATAAGAAAAATAGGTCTAATTAATGCAATTTTTAACCATTATAAGACCATTTTAACACTAAAATATTTTGTCATTTCTATGATTTTATTAAGAATATTTCACGCTTTATGTTTGAGACAGATACTAAAGTGTCATGCACAAATTCAACTACATGGCACGACAAAATTAGTTAGATATTTGCATACATGACAAAAATAGAAAGAAATCTTAATAAAAAGACATAAATGAAAAAATAAAGTCGAGTGGTTAAAGTGATATCCAAACTTAATAATAAAAATAATAAATAAAATACACTTTATTAATTTGACAATACTTGAAGCAACTCGAATATTAACGACGATATGCATATATTTTAAATTAATTTCTTAGAACAAATATAAAATTAATACTCCATTCATCTCATATACATTGTCCACTAAGTAAAAACTTATCCCTAATAAATGTCTCAACAACCATTGTCTAGTATTAAGATTTCTAGTTGTATTCTTTATTTATTCAATTAATATGTATTACTCCATCCGTCCTAGATAAATGTTTCTACTTTCTATTTTGGGATGTCTCAACTAATGTTCCTAAAGACTTTTGATCTACCTATTCTCTATCATTCTTCCTAATATACCCTTAAAGCTTTATTTAATATAACACATTCCAAAGAAACCCAATTATTTAGAATCGTTGAACTCAATTCATTTTCATGAGTATTATGATCAGAACACATTTTACATTTTACAGCAGATCATTAATTATGTTTCTTAATTCCTGTGTTTTATTAACTAGGAACAGAAATATTTACTTTGTAAACACTCAACTTGGTCGTGATCAAAAACTTTAAACTTAATAAAAAAATAAAATTATTAATAAAAATGAGACTCAATGAGTATGTAACTCATATTTTGAAAATGGAAAGAATACTTTATTTGAAATAGAAAAAGAGAGAGAGAGAGAGAGAGAGAGAGAGAGAGAGAGAGAGAGAGAGAGAGAGAGAGAGTTTAGTTACTCCAATTAAGAATAAGTTTAAGGTGGTAATCAATCTAAGGTCATGAGTCAAAAACATTAATTAAGAAGGAAGAAGATCTCTTGATAAGTCCTAAAAGTGGGATAATGGAGATTGTGTTAAGGTTACGAAAGCACATGCATGGTGATATATATATATATATATATATATATATATATATATAGGTGCATGACCCCCCTCCCTCCCTAATAACTTCCAAATACGTAGTATAATAATAATAATGGCAAGTTGGAAGTGGTGTCTCTAGTTTGTCATTATTAGTAAATCCCTCAAAAGCATGAAAAGATAATCTCAACTTGCTACTATTTGATTAGCTTTGGATGGAGGAGATCACGACTACTTTTTACCGCGTAAACTCTAATATTTCCGTTTTAAAATAATTCTTATTTTAACTAAATTTTTTTGTTCTAAAATAATTATTGTTATAAGATTTTAAGAAATATTTGTCCATATTTTGTCAAATTTGCTTTTATTTATCTCTTATTAAAGAGTTAGTAAGAAGAAAAAGAAAAAGTAATTTTACAACTTGTCTACGACAATTGAACTTAAGTAAGTGTAGATCAATCTTTTTGAAAGCTTCATTAATCTGTGTACAAATTGTTAAAATAATAATTATTTTGAGAAAGAGGTAGTATGTACGTAATAAGTATTCCCTCTGTCCTAAATTATTCTTCTGCCTTCTTTTTTTTTTTTTTTCCGTTCCAAAAAAATTATCATGTTTCTAAACTTTTTTTCTTAGAAAAATATTTTTATCATTTTACTCTTACAAGAAAAATATTTTTATCATTGTTTATACTTTTACTTTTTCTAACTACTTTAATGATGACCCCACATGCACATGGGTAGGTTGGCCAAAATCCAATCTGATCTTGATGAAATTTTTTGGATATGAATTTATATTAATGGTCCAATAACCCGAATTCAATCAGAATTCAATAATCAGTTTACTTAGTAGATCGGATATGGATTTACTCATATTCGATCTTTTAAAAACCTAATCCGATCCAAAAATAGCGTATTTATTATTATACACATGCATAGTATATACACTAATCATGAATATATATTGGTAGTGGTATAATTTTTATTTTATTTTATTTGTTAAATTTCATTAATTAGAATTTTGGATCGGATCAGATATTTTTTCGGGTATATCAACTAGTAACAGATACAAATATGTGTTATCCTACATATGATCCGTCGGTTTATCAGATCGAATCGAATTGACAAAATAAGATTTCGGATCAAAAATTGGATATACCTGTATCCGATGCATATCCGTCCATTAACAGACTTACACATGAGCTTTAATATAAACTAAACATAATATTTATAGTAGAGTCAATTATTTTTCTTGATTTGTGTGCCTAGTCAAAGAGGACAATAATTTAGGAATAGATGGAGCATTTAATGTTGTGCACAAAAATGATGTGGAGTCTTTTGTTATTTAACATTTTATGGGCTCTATTAGAGTTAAAAAGTGAAGCCAACTAAATGACACATAAGATGTCACACCATTTTGTATACAAAATTATATACTTAACATGGGGATTTGGCCTGCTGGCTTGAGCTCATGGCTTCCAATCTGGAGGTCATGGGTTCGATCCCCCCAGGAGTTAGAGGGAAGACTTTCTCTCCCTAGGATTTATTTCCTAGGCGCTTCTGTGCATGTGTGTGTGTGTGTGTGAGTAGAGAAAAAAAAATGTATTAATTATTAGAGATTTAAAAAAAATAATAAAAAAAAAATTATATACTTACTATGTGACTCTAGCATTACTCAAACTATAATTAGCTAAAATTCCATCTTTTCCACATATATATTGGCCATTAAATAAAGAATTCCGCTAAATAAGTAATTTTATAGTATTTGTTAAGTTTTTATTGATAGAAATAAGTTGCATTAAAAATTATCTTTAATGCATCGAAAATATAATTTGAAAAAAAAAAAGTGCTCTGGATAGTACTATAAAAAAGTGCTCATAGTTTTAATTTTTCACAAATGTATCAACATTCTTTATTCAATATTTAGATTTTTATATAAGCGTATCCTTTATTTAGATTTCCATATGTTCATGTGATAAACTTTCACTCCCTCTGTTTTTAGAAAAAGTCATGTTTGACAAAAGAGCCTCTTGATTTCATGAGACAATAATATACTCCCTCCGTCTCTTAATAATTATCTTGTTTTACCTGGTACACGGATTAAAAAAAATATTTAACTTGATTATTAATATTAGTATAGTGTATAGTTTTCTTTAATGTACATGTGTATGTGGCTCATAATTAAAGTAAAGAGAAAAAAGTAAGGATAAAATGGTAAAAGTAATGTCATAAAAAGAAAATTTTCAAACAAGACAATTATTTTGAGACGAACAAAAAAGAAAAGGAAGACAATAATTTAGGGACGGAGGGAGTACTATATTTCAATAAATACATAAGAAAATTTTATATTTTTATCTTCTAGTTAGCTCTCCAACTAGAATGGGTATCACAGGTACATGGTTAGTTGGTCATGCTTCCTTGAATTGACTATGGTAGTGTGATGGAGGCTCTTGTTGAAGTTCTTTATTTGTTCTTCCTTTGAAGGGAATAACTGTTCTGAAACAATTATCTGTTTGAAGGTGTATTTGCAGGGCTTTCTTCTGTATTGCTTGCTTGACTTTTCTTCTTCAGATGATTTCTTGATATTCTGATGTATTGTTGTAGACCTTTAGCCATTTGTCTTATATTTCAAGTAAATAGTGGAGACAATTCTTTTAAATCAGTATGTTAATTGATCAAATCTTTTGTATATGATCTATATTTTTGTTTGAAATCTTTCATGTCGGTTTTTTATTATGCAATATGTTCATTCTGAAAGAAATTGAGCGGCTAGGAAGGAGAAACAAGCCTGATGTGAGTCCTGGTGGGATAGCACCAGCACTAACACCAGTACACAAAGCAGCGGAATAAAGAAAACTTAAATCAGAGAAACACACAAAATTAACACTTTATCTACAGCAACGTGCTGTAGACAATAAACCTTCTCTTATAAACTGGTTATGAATCCAAGTACAAAACGATGTAAAGAGAAGAACAAAATAACCAAATATTCTCTCACAAAAAACACTCTTGATCTTATGCTAAACTTGCTAGAAAACTAGAGCTGAAAAACCTTAATTACAAAGACTATCTAGCTAGTATATATATGCATAGAGTCCTCTTGAATCATGGAAGCCATCTTGCTTTAGGATTCCTCTTTTTAGTTGGTCTTTGACTTTCCTTAAGCAATCCAAGGTAAACCTTCCTTGATATGGAATCCTTTCCTTGACATGAAAGCCTTCCTTGCTGTGGACTCTTTCCTTTTGTGAGAGACCTACAAAATTACCAAAAGTAATACTAAACAAATCCAATATTGGTTAGGATGTTAGTTAATTAAAATAACCTAATTACATAAAATACAATATTTACCAATTAACTAAAATAAGAAATAAACTAGAAATATATGAAAGTGACAAATCTCAAATACGCACACTTTCAATCTCCCCCTGATTTGTCGCTTTCGGATCAAAACCATATTAAGCCAAGATCACAAAAAAAAACTAAGTATAAAGATTTAAACTTAAGCATCTAAGAAATAAACTCCCCCTAAATCAAATATCTAGCATGAGTCAAGATAATTAAAAAAACACACACACAAAACAGTTTAAGAAAGAAACAAAATAAAACATAAGCAAATAAAAACATTGTTATCAACCAAAATGTCCAAATTTCTTCCCATCAACTGATTGGTCCATCCTCAATTGCTTGGCCCAGCTCTATCCATTTCTTCCTGAGTTTTCTGGAGTAATTCCCATCGAAAATTTTGACTTATGTCTTCAAAAACTTGGCTGGAACTAGCTGCTGCTGGAGGTACTCCCCCTTTTTGATCTGAAAGATTTGCCAAAGCAAACAGCAACCTGTTCCTGCGGGTAGCCATCTCCTTGAACTGTACTCTAGCCTGAAGCATAGATTTCTCAAGGAATTTGATTTCTTCAGTATAAATGGCAGCAGGATCAATCTGTGGAGGTGGAGATGCATGCACATCATCACCTACATCAGCCAGCTCATCACCTTCTTCTTCAGGAATTGTAACTGGAGGATCATCTGGAAAGTGGACTGGAAGATCTATAGTGCGCTTGGTGCACTCCAGTACAGGTTGAATACCAAAAGATTCAACTTTCTCCCATAGCCTGTCAGATTGAAGAATATCTACTCCTTGTTTGATACAAATGCCAGAGATTAAGCAGGGAAAAGGAAGATCAGAGGGAAGCTCTTTTTCAGCAAACTGAATAATACATCCAAACACAATCTCACCAAGATTAAACTCCACACCCTTGAATATTCTGTAGATAAGATCAGCGTGGGCTGTGGTGACTGTATTTCTATTAGAGGTAGGCTTCCAATTCAAAGTGGCTATTTTAAACAGAAAACCACAAAGGGAAGTCAACATAGTGCACTTGTACTGATTATGCCATATGGGGTCAAGACCATTCGAAATTGTATTGGCAATATCATTCTTTGGAGCCATAGGAGGTATGTGTTGAGGAGAGGGGGTTTGGAGAAAAGAATTGATAACAGCAGGAGAAAACACAATTGTTTTACCCCTGACACACACTTTTTCAAAACTATCAGACCTTGGGTCTTGAATGGATTGAAGAAGACTGGCATAAAATTCAGAAACAAGAGATGGATAAAAGCTCGAGGGATAAGAAACAGAATAAAGAAGGCCTTTTTCCTGGAGATATCGAGTCAGACCCATTTCATCAAAAGTTTTGTCCAAAACCCTTTCAACTATAAAACCTTTCATCCTAAAGAATTCAAACCTTTGTTTTGCATCTTTATTCATGAATTTTTCCGGAGGATGTGAACTTACAGTTTGTTTAGAGGGTTTGGCCCGTGATGAACGCCTAGGCACAGGCGTGGCACTAACTGTAGGTTGGGTCTTCCTTGTGCTTTTCCTTCTCGGTGTGGGGGCTGGTGTGCTCACATCAGCAGCCACATCTTCTTTTTCAGCCTCTAAGTCCTCTCTTCCCAGTTTGAAGGTTTCATCTTCTGCTTCATCATCATCATCAGATCCCAATAAGGGGACCTGCTCAGCAATTGACACTGTTGCCTTCTTTTTGGACTTCCGTGCAATACTTTTGCCCTTCTTTAGATCAATGAGGGCTTGAATGGGTATGTCATCAGTGTCCTCTGCCTCATCAATGTTTTCACTTACAGTGGGAAGAGGATCAGCACTGGGTGTTACTGGTGGTGTGGTAGCAACGGGAGTAGCACGCCTGGAGACAACTTCAAAATCCTCAGCTTGAGGCCCTTCTGAGTCACTGGACTCAGTTGGAATAATGTACTTTCTGCGTCTAGGGCGTACAGTGCTGGAGGGTTTGGGTTGTGATACTGGAACTGAAGCAGTTGGATGAACATCAGGGGCGGAGGAGGATGTCTTTCTCTTCCGTTTTGATTCCATGGCTGGAACAAAATCTTCATCATCATTACCTTCCAAAAAATCTGGGTCAACCATACTTGGTCTAACCCTAGGCGAGAAAGTCTCCATATTTGGCGAGAACCCTTTCTGTCTTAGGGACCAATTTGGGCCTTTTTCCATGCCGTGAGAAGCACCAACGGCCTTCAAATCACCTGGATTTTCCACTTCGATGATGTTGTCAGGGGCTCCGGGCAAGGATACTGAAATAGGAGTGGCCTCTGTATCAACAAACAGTTCAATTGCACCTTCGTTTGGAGCAATTGGTGACAATGGAGGAGTCACTGTAGGGCTGACAGTGGCGGATCGAGCAGGGGAAGCCATGTGTGAAGCTGGAAGAAAGCAGGAGAGAGAGAAAGATAGGAGACGAAGGGATTTTTTGCTGGGGTAGTTTGAGAGAGAGAGAGAGATAGTGCACAGTAAGTTTTGAAAAAATTTGGTCAGTGATATTTAAGATGTGATAACACAAAGTAGATACCTAATAGGAAAAGGACACCTAGCCCAATCCTAAATTAGGAGGGAAACCAAATTAGGCAGGGATTACAAAAAGAGTTTTGAAAATTTTCAACTTCTATAGAATCCTTTAATGAAAAGGAGACATAGGCTCATGTTTTTAAAACAAAAATTGAAAAAATTTCCACCTTTGTGAATGATTTACCTGCCATAAACAACACAAAAAAAATCCACATAAAATATACTCCCCCTAAAGACATGGACATTAGCAATATAAAATCCCTAATTCTGTTGAGCATGAAATCGTTTGTACTTGAGGAAAAAATAGGGAGAGAAAAAGATTAAGCACTAATTTTCACCAATGACCAAGTTGACCTAACTGATGTCTAGGAGAATGATGCAAAATGTACACACATGTGGAGGATAAATCTCAGTATAGGTGTGGCATGGGATGTAATCACATCAGGGGACACATCTCCTCTAAGAAAGTCAATGAATTGTCTTCTTGTCTTGCTTGGCCTCTAGAATGCACCCACCCATTTTTTATTTGTGGGGAAAGAATTTTGGGTAGCTTTCACTCTACTTTACCTTCATGGATAGCCCTCTTCCAGATAAATTAGTCACTTTGTGACTTTTTTTTTTTTTTTTTTAACTGGAATGACTTCATACCATGAATGGAGCAGCTGTTTCCCTTATAATAAGCACCCACCAAGAGACATCCATTAGGATAAATATGTGCCAATCTTTGTTTGACACTATTTAAGAAGAATTCACAATTCAGAGAAGAGTCATGTCAGAGAAGTGATACAAGTGACCACACTGAGATATATCGTGCAATGCAATTTTTTTTTTTTTAATACAAAAACTATACTATATACAGGTGTAGGTTCTGATGTGATCACACAGTGGATCACATCATCAGATGACACACAAACTCGAGACTTCCTTAGGGTAGAAAATCTCGAAAATCAAGGGCTTTGGTGAAAATATCAGCCAATTGTTTTTCAGTGCCTATAGATTCCAAGTTAATGATTTTTTGCTCAACAAGATCACGAATAAAATGATGTCTAATGTCAATGTGTTTAGTACGTGAGTGTTGAACAGGATTTTTTGATATTTCTATGGCACTTAAATTATCACAAAAGACAGTTAAAACATCGCTTTGGAGCCCATAATCCTTAATCATCTGATTCATCCACAGAAGTTGAGAACAACAACTTCCAACAGCAACATATTCAGACTCGGCAGTGGAGAGAGAGACACAGTTTTGTTTTCGACTGTACCATGACACTAAGTTGTTTCCAAGATAAAAACAACCTCCAGTTGTGCTCTTTCTATCATCAACATTGCCTGCCCAATCAGAATCACTGAACCCTACCAAATTTGTATTTGTGTCTCGAGTGTAGCTAAGCCCTAAGTTAACAGTTCCCCCAACATATCTAATTATCCTTTTGACAGCCTTGAGATGAGAGAGTTTTGGACTAGCTTGGTATCTCGCACATAAACACACACTAAACATGATATCAGGACGACTTGCTGAAAGGTACAACAAACTCCCAATCATACTTCTATACAAGGTAGGATCAACATCTTCACCATCCTCATCCTTGCACAACTTTTGGGTAGATCCCATAGGAGTCTTGAGATGAGAGGAGTTATCAAGAGAAAATTTTTTGACTAAATTCCTAGCATACTTACTTTGTGAAATAAATATTCCTTCCTTACTTTGTTTTATTTGAAGTCCTAGGAAATAGTTCAATTCACCTACCATGCTCATCTCAAAGGTGGTGGACATACTAGTGACAAAGTAGTCTAACATGTTCTTGGATGAAGATCCAAAAACAATGTCATCTACATAGATTTGAGCCACCAAAAACCCTTCTTTGTTTTTCAAGATAAATAAAGTTTTGTCTACCTCACCTCTCTTGAAACCCATTTGTATGAGATGCTCAGTGAGCCTCCCATACCAAGCCCTAGGGGCTTGTTTTAAGCCATACAAAGCTTTCTTAAGCTTATAAACATGGTCAGGATAGTGAGGATCAATGAATCCCTTTGGTTGCTCAACATAGGCTTCTTCATTAAGGACACCATTCAAGAAAGCACTCTTTACATCCATTTGATGTAAAGTGATGTCTAAATAACATGCAATGGCAAGAAGGAGCCTAATTGATTCTATTCTAGCAACTGGGGCAAAAGTTTCTTCAAAGTCAATCCCTTCAACTTGGGTGTAGCCTTGAGCTACAAGCCTAGCTTTGTTCCTAGTTATTTGCCCATTTTCATCTGTTTTATTTTTAAAAATCCACTTGGTTCCTATCACATTCCCACCTTTTGGTCTAGGAACCAAGACCCACACATCATTTTTCTCAAATTGAGATAATTCATCTTGCATTGCCATAATCCAATTTTCATCTTTCAATGCCTCTATAACATTCTTAGGTTCAATATTAGAAACAAAACAGCAAGAACTTACCTTGTTTACCTGTGAGCTTACACAGGTCAATCCAGCCAATTCTCTGTAGTTAACCCTTGGCTTCTCCCTTGTGCTCACTTTGTCATTCACATTCCCAACCACTGTGTAACAGGGTGGTTCTTCTGAATCTTGCTTGGTATGTCCCTGGTCCTGTCCGAGTTTCATCTTCACCGAACTTTCGGGTCGATGTAGAGTCATTTTGTCCTGATGTAGGTGCTGATGTGTTCACATCAGGACCTGCATCGTCTTTCTGCAGCTCTGTTTGTTGCTTCTGTTCATCAGTATTTTGGGTATCTCCCAATGTTTCCACACAACCTGAGACATCATCTTCAAGAGTTTTGAGATTTAAATCAGCAGTATCATCAAAAGTGACATTGATGGATTCCATCACAGTTTTAGTTCTAAGATTGTAAACTCTATAAGCACGGCTGTTTGTGGAATACCCTAGGAATACAGCTTTGTCACTCTTAGAGTCAAATTTTGACAGATAATCTCTATCATTCAGAACATAACATATGCAACCAAAAACATGAAAGTACTTAAGAGTAGGTTTTTTACCAAGAAGAATTTCATAAGGAGTCATGGTTGACCCTACTCTTAAGAAGACTCTATTTCCTATGTGACAAGCTGTGTTAAGAGCCTCAGCCCAGAATCGTTTAGAGATGTTTTTAGAACTAAGCATGACACGTGCCATCTCTTGCAAAGTACGATTCTTTCTTTCAGCCACCCCATTTTGTTGAGGTGTTTTAGGGGCTGAAAAGTTATGGGTTATTCCTTTGGAGTCACAAAATTTAGAGAACAAAGTGTTCTCATATTCAGTTCCATGATCGGATCGAATTTTGATAACTTTCTTACCATACAAGTTCTTTACTTTCTTATACCAAACTTTAAACACTTCAAGAGCTTCAGATTTTTCTTTCAAGTATAGGACCCATGTGTACCTAGAAAAATCATCTACACACACAAAAGAGTATTTCTTTTTACTTAAGCTTTCAACCTCAATGGGTCCCATAAGGTCAGTGTGGATTAATTCAAAGATCTCGGATGTGGAACTTTGATCAATCTTTTGTGTGAAGCTTTGGTTTGCTTGCCTTTTGACAAGGACCACACACACTTGCTTGTTTGAAGTCAAGTTTGGGTAAGTGTTTGACAATCAAATCTTACTAATTCTTCTATTTTCCTAAAACTTGCATGACCTAACTTTTGATGCCAAATATCAAGGTCATTTATTTTGGAGCTAAGGCAAGATAAGTTGTCACCAAATTTGTAACAATTATCTTGAGACCTTACTCCAGTGAACAAGCACTGATTAGTGTCATCAAATACTTTGCATTCATGCTTATCAAACTTAACATGCAAATTGTCATCACATAGTTGGCTTATACTAATGAGATTAGCTTTTAAGCCTTCCACATGATAGACATTTTTCAATTTTGGCATATGATCAACACATAAAGTACCTTTACCAATGATCTTACCTTGGGCTCCTCCTCCATAGTTCACGTTTCCACCTTTAACTTCGATGTAATCGGTGAGAAATTCTATGTTACCATGTGCCTTGAGCACCCGCTATCAAGTACCATGAGCCTCTACGCTTTTGAGTGAGGTGAATATCACTTTGCATTCCTCACTCTTCTTTTCCATCCACACAAACTTCCCAGTTTTCTGCTGATGTGAGTGGTGATGTGAGTACATCCGGGGGCTCATCTGAGGAGCAGCTCTTCCAAGATCATGAATCCTTTTGTAGCAGAAGGGTCTGATGTGACCTGGAGCAAAACAGTAGTGGCATACAAACCTCTTTTTCTTAGGATTAGCTTTCTGTTGTTTAGAAACTTTGTCAGAGGAACTCTCTCCTTCTTTCACAAAAGTGGATTCATAGCCAAGACCAGTTTTAAATTGTTCCTAAATTCGAACTTCATCAAGTTTGGCCTTTCCAGTATTTAATTTTGTAAAAGTTCCATTGGCCTTTTCAAGTTCTGTCTTGGTCTTCTCGAGTTCAATATCACGTTTAGTGAGCATGACCTCGAGTTTGGCTATGGCATCCTTTTGATTACTATTTTCAGTAGTGACTTTTTCAAGATCACCTTTCAAAGTAACAATTTCAGAAGAGAGTTTCTCATTAACCTTTTCAAAAACAACTATTTTTTCTACACGTTTTTCCCAATCAGCAAATAAATCAGTATAAGCATCAAGAAGTTCTTGGTAACTTGCATCACCATCTTCTTCATTCTCTGTTTTCTCAGACAGGGGAGAAATAAGACAGTAAACCTCAGAGTCAGAAGATGTGATGGTTGGTGTGACCGCATCGAAGCTACATCGCGATGTTTGTGACTAGTGGGTGATTTTTCCATGATTGCTAAGTTTAGCATCTCATCTTCCTCCTCACTATCACTAAGGGTCGCACACAAGCTCATTCCCTTTTTCTTCGAGTATTGGCACACTCATTGGCATAGTGTCCAAAACCTTTGCAAGCTCTACATTGAACAGTTTCGATTTTTCTTAGCAAAACTAGTAGGTTTCTTGAAACTACTCTCGTATCCTCTTTTGTTTTTCAAACGAGTTTTGAAATTTAGAAGGAAACTTGTTGGCCCGTTTATTTTTTAAGAAAGATGTAAACTTTTTGGTCAAAAGGGCAACATCTTCAGTTTCCAAATTTGAAGTGTCAATTTCTTTAGAGATTTCTTCAATCTCTTTTGGCACTTTGGATACATTAGAGAGAGCAGTTGCAAGAGCAATATTATCAGCTTTATGTTGTTGTTGAATTGACAAGTTCATCTCAAACATAGTTAGAATACCCACAAGAGTATCTAAACCCATGGTTGTAGTGTCATGTGCCTCTTCAACAAGCAATTTTGATATTAAACTTCTCGAATGATCCTTAACATCTTACTAACCATTCTAGCATTTGATATAGGCTCACCTAGGGAAAGACATTCATTTGAGATTTCTCTCAATTTGGCAGAATAACTTTTTATATCCTCAGTCTCATTCATCCTCAAGTTCTCAAACTTGGTCATGAGAATTCTTAACCTAGTAGCTTTAACACTAGCATCACCTTCACAGTGACTTTGCAGAATATCCCAGGCTGTTTTGGCTACGTTTTGATTAATAACTAGACGAAACATATGTTCATCCACATGACTTGATATAGCACCAAGAGCCTTGGAATTATAGTTAGCAAGAGTGACTTCAGCAGTAGTCCATTCTTCCTCGGGTTTGAGTTTGTAAATTTTTTCTGAGGATTCACCTTCAGGACTCTTACTTTCTACCTTAGGAGGAGACCATGGAACAATAATACTAAGCCACGCCCTTTCATCAATTGCTTTGATGAAAAGTCGCATCTTAGCTTTCCAAATAGCGTAATTAGTTCCATCCAAAACAGGGGGACGGTACTGATTCAAATTTCCTTCCATAATGACAGCTCTTACTAGGATCAACACTCAGTGTAATCGAGTGATAGGCTCTGATACCAATTGAAAGAAATTGAGCGGCTAGGAAGGAGAAACAAGCCTGATGTGAGTCCTGGTGGGATAGCACCAGCACTAACACCAGTACACAAAGCAGCGGAATAAAGAAAACTTAAATCAGAGAAACACACAAAATTAACACTTTATCTACAGCAACGTGCTGTAGACAATAAACCTTCTCTTATAAACTGGGTTATGAATCCAAGTACAAAACGATGTAAAGAGAAGAACAAAATAACCAAATATTCTCTCACAAAAACACTCTTGATCTTATGCTAAACTTGCTAGAAAACTAGAGCTGAAAAACCTTAATTACAAAGACTATCTAGCTAGTATATATATGCATAGAGTCCTCTTGAATCATGGAAGCCATCTTGCTTTAGGATTCCTCTTTTTAGTTGGTCTTTGACTTTCCTTAAGCAATCCAAGGTAATCCTTCCTTGATATGGAATCCTTTCCTTGACATGAAAGCCTTCCTTGCTGTGGACTCTTTCCTTTTGTGAGAGACCTACAAAATTACCAAAAGTAATACTAAACAAATCCAATATTGGTTAGGATGTTAGTTAATTAAAATAACCTAATTACATAAAATACAATATTTACCAATTAACTAAAATAAGAAATAAACTAGAAATATATGAAAGTGACAAATCTCAAATACGCACACTTTCACATTCTATCCTGCTTTGTAAGAGTTTGATCCTTTTTATAAGCTTTGGAAATTAGCTATCGGGTAACGACTGGTTAATGCAATTTGTGTTTTCAACTTGCGAGGACAACTTGTTAGTTTTGTCGATCCATTTTTCTTGTTAACTTTATGTCTTGTCTCGTTTGTAGATAAGGCTCAAAACGACGTCATTTCTTCCAATGATTGCGCTTTTAAAGTCCAATAATTCATCTGAGATGATTTATGCAGTTGTGGCTTTTTACTCTTAGCTGTTTTAGCTTCTTAGTTATTTCTCTTTTTAGATGTTTAAGGAAGATACTCCCACCATTCCAGATTTCCAGGCAAAGTCCACAATTTTATTTTGAGATGTTCCACTTAAAGAGTCTATTTCAAAAACTTATGCGTACAATTTTCATCAACTTTTTAGCTTTACCCTCGACATATATTATAAACATTTTGACTATGCTAAAAAAAATTGTAATTATGACCAATTCTAACACTATGTATATATATTTTAATTATTAAAATTTTTAAACGTGAATTTTTTAGATGGAACGGAGAGAATAACTGTTTATGGCCTTGAAACAGTTATCATTTAAAAGAAGTACTAGTTGTTTCATTCCATTAAAAACAGCTAACACTCGTAAACTTTGTTGAGTGCATTTAAAACACTTTTGCAGCGAGTCTTGAAGTCTTTGAAGCTCCATTGTGGACTTATAAAGAACGTCTAATTCTTACATTGACCACTCTACTATTTAATAAGGTTCAACATGCTCATTCGACGATTTTTTTTAGACTTTACTAACTTTATTTAGACATAAGCATCACGTTCATCACTCCATCCAAAGTTTTGAACGGAAAGCTTACTATTTTTATAAAATCCCAAATATACCCTTACTAATAATTTTTCATATAAATGTCGGTTCTCAACAAATCCAGCAATCTCCACATTCTTACTTTGAAAGAAACTCTGGGCCACCCCACACGTCGAACATGGCCAATCCTCCGATAATATTGCTCAAAGGGTAGTCTCGGGGGGATTGGGTACGATGGGTCTCCGGTGGCTGGATCGTAAAGGTACCTACATGACTTGCACTCGTAGATTCCAGTATTCAGAACCGCAAACTTTTCCTCCAGCCTACGATTGTCGAAAATGTTAGTTTCTGATGGTGGGGTTTCCAGTTCTTCGACTGCTGAATTGGACGGCGGCATAATGGGTGGTGATTCTTCGGAGGTGGGTTTGTCTTCTTTGGAAACATCGATTGATTTTGAAGTGAAATGGAGTTTAGGGTGGTTAGAAGAGCTTAGGTGATCGATTGGGGTTTGATGATGGTGGGTGGTGAGAATGTGAGGTGGTGGGGTTTCGGTTTGAAAGGAAGGAGGGAGGTGGAGAGGTGAAATTACGTTCAATCGACAAGAAGCGCCAAACAAAATCTCAATATTTTCAATGCCAATGATGGATATTCTTTGAAAGAAGGAAGACCAAATTCCTTCATCTCAATTTCAACTTTAACTCAAGTTAGGGTTTCTTGCACTACTAATTTCCGTTGCTAATTGCATGTTTCTGTCGCTAAATTTATATTAGCGACGAAACTCCGTTGAAAAAAAAAAGGGTCGCTTATTGAAGACAGGGGGCCTTTGCGTTGAAAATTAGCGACGGTAATTACCAACGGTGATAAACCGTCTCTAAATATTTTCTATTGTTAAATAGCGACGAAATTTAGACACGGAATATTTCGTTACTAATTAATGACGAAATATTCCGTCTCTATAGCGACGGAATTAGCGATGGAATTAGCAACGGAAATATGTTTATATTATTCAAGATTTCTTGTAAAAATTGTCAATGTTTTGATTTGAGTTTCTTGTAAAATTAGGGTTTCTCAAATACCCAATTGTCAATTCTTATTATTTTAATGATGATATTATATTGAGGCTAATTAGCTCTCTAGTTTATATTATTTAAATATCTAATATTACTTATGAATACTTTATAACAATATTTTGTAACTAATTTATTCTACAATAATAATTATCTCATAATAATCGAATGCATTTGTTTAATATAATTAGTTTTATATAAAAAAAGTCAAGCTAAAGAATTTATTGCTTTAGAAAAAGCCAGCATAATCTTTTTTTAAAAAAATTAAATAAACTTTTTCTTGTTTTATTATTATTTTGTAGCATAATATATTTACAAAAAAGTTTTATTCTCATATTCTTAACTTTTACAACTGAAAGAATCATAAAAAATGACTTATTAATATTTATTCAAAATTTACTTCTCAATATTTTTAATTGATAGAATTATTTATATAATATTAAAATAAGAAAAATATTATTTTTAAGAAATTATGTGCACATCACATCCTGTTTAGAAGTGTATAACTGTATATATATATATATATATATATTAGTCTATTTCATAAAATTTAAAGGGTATTTAAGTATTTTCTTATTTAAGTTTCCAAAGTAAATGAGCATTTTGGTCCTTTTGAGCATTTGCGTCTAGCATAACTAACGACATCCACTTTGAGTGACCGAATCGACTCCTTTGCTAAAGTATAGTTAGTAAAGTCTAAAAAAAAATCGTAGAGTGAGCTTGTTGGATCTTTCCGAGTAGTAGGGTCGGCAATGTGAGAATTAAGCCTATAAACAATTATTACTTAACTGTTCTCCGTTTGTTGAGCTTCTCTATGTCATAAACTCTTTTTATCTAAACCTAATTATTTTGGGGGATAAACAAACCAATTAAACAACATCAAAATTAACTTTAATCTATACAAGATCCTAACAGTACCGTTCTCAACACGGAAGGGCTAAGTTAAATGTAAAAGAAAATATAAATGTTTGCCAAACATAACATGTTTCTGTTTTTTTTTTATTTTATTTATTACATAAATAGTTACTTCCTCCGTTTCAGGCAAAGAGTTCATTTTTTTTTAAAAGTTAACATGTAATTAAATCAAAACAAAATTTACATTCTTTACTTATGTTTTAGGAATTAAATTTCATTAATTAAAAATTACCTTAAGAATACTATGAATTACAACTTTCATAATTTTGTAAAAATAACTAAATTTATTTAAATTATTGGTCAAATTTTGACTAAATTGACCAAAAAAAAGTCAAATGTAGACTATTTGTCCGGAACAGATGGAGTATTAGACATATTTTTGTTTCTAGTTCAAAATAAAAAATAATTAGAAACAAAACATGTGGAATAGAACGAAGAAAATGAAATGGCTATCCAAGACTACCTAACTTTCCCGTGCCAGTGTTTTTTGTTTTTGTTTTTTTGATATTTTATTTATCAATTGTGTATTAGAAATTCTTTCCAAAATGACAGATAACATTGTTACGATGTTTAGAACTACTTTCCAAAGTGTGATTTTCTTTTTTCATGATTAATAAAAGGAAATTTAATTTCCAAAATAATAGTGCAAAATTAACACTAGCCTTTCTTGGCATGGGGTTTCTTTTTCCCCATTATGTCATGTGGCTTCCTCCATTTCATTTCCATCCTTGAATTATTTCCCAATAATGGCTTTCAATAAAGCCAATCCAACAATAAGAAAACTAAACTCTACTTCATTAAAGTTTTAGTGAAATATCACTATAAATTCATTTTATAGTTTTCCTAAAAAAATGTTTTTATGACATTTATTAAGATTTTTCTTTATGAAAAGGATTGTTTTTAATACATTGAGCATGTTTTCAATGTATCCATTTTTATTAAAAAATATAAACAAGTAACATAAAAATATAATTTTTTGATAACTTTTATTACAAGGTGTTCCTATTAGGGCAACTCCAACAATGAGTATTGGCCCATAGGTATCAAAATCAAATTTTGATACATATTGATACTATTTACAAGGTATGAAATTATCAGCTCCAACAATAAGTATTAAATTTATTTTTGATTTTTTATTAACTTTATTGATACATTATACATTATCAATTATTTAAACTATGACGGTTGTTTTAATTAATTAAAAAAAATTTAAATAAAAATTTTGAAAAAATTATAATCGTCATTTGTCATGATATAAAAATAAAAATAAATTATGAATTAATGATAATTCACACGTGTCATAATTATGAATTAATGATAATCCACCTGCGCGCGTGCTGCTCAACGTGAAGTCCTAAGAGAGGTAGCAACCAAGGCAAAATTTGGTACCTTTTATTTAGACTATTGGAGATGCTAGGACTTTCAGCTAGGTATCAAAATTTTGTTTTGATACCCATTGTTGGATTTGCCCTTACGATATTGGGTCTCAAACTATTCCTTAATCGGAGTACTGAGTTTGTCGTTAAATCAAAAAAATCGAACATATGACATCTCGTTAAATAAATTACTCTTCACACAAACTTAGCGGTGGCTCAGCTACTAAAACTATTACTTTAAGGGGTCGTTTGGTAGAAAAGTCAGGATAACATTAATTAATACTATAATATATATTATTTTAACCGAGATTATTTTATCTCGGTTATAGAGTTATCTTATGTTTGGTAGATTACGGATAAGATTAATTTATTCTGCTAATTATCTAATTTGAAGTTTGGTAGCCCAAATTAATTTTAGTATTACACTATTTTTCCAAAAATACCCTTATAAATTAGGTTGATTAAATGATGACTCGAGCTTATCTCACTTGGGTTTTTTTCTCCGAACTACTATTGTCTGCATTTTTATGTATAATATAGTTAATTCCATTGTTTAATGCAACATCAATATTTTTATAAATTAGATAAACCTAGCTATTTAAATTATTATAAAGTATATAAGGATAATAAAATTACAAATTTATAAATTTTAAAGTTCTTTTTAATCTCAACCTAGAAAAAGATATTAATATATTTAGTTTATTTTAAAAAATGAATATGTATATGTATTGTACGTATAAATAAATTTATACATAATTTAGTAATATAAAAATTAAGAAATGAAAAAAGAAAAAAAAATGTTGGTTGGTTGGGTGGGAGGAGTGTGGAGGAGGGAGGGTGGATGAGAGAGGGAGGACGGCACTAAAAAAAAAAAAAAAAAAGGTGGGTTGAGGAAAGGAAGGGGAGGGTGGGTTGAGGAAAGGAAGGGGGGGCGGGGAAGAGGGAGGAGGAAGGGGAAGGTGGGAGGGTAATTTAGGTATAAATAATAGTCTCAGTTTTTGTTTATTCGGGATTAAATTATAACAAGGGGAGGGAGGTATTATTTAATCCCTGATAAGGGGTGATAAGGGGTTATCCGGATAATTCGGATATTTTTATCCTTGATAAAAAAAAGTTACCAAACAAAGAATATGGATAATTTAGTGTTATCCCCCTATTTATCCCTCTACCAAACGACCCCTAACTTCATAAAGATATTTGTTAGTAAACGATATTTGTATTTAAAACAATTTTAAGGCACCTTTTTCAAGAATAAATACAATTTTTTCCCAATTATGAAAATATCCTTGTGTTGCTGCCACCAAAGTAAACGAGAAAAAAAAAAAACGATACAGTTCCAAAAAAAAAAAAAATTAATAATAAAATTTTATTATTGCCGCTCGTGTAGCATTGCACTTTTTTTGAGGCAAGTAGTTTTTGGCACTGCCCTAATTAATGTTTGGACCGAGAATCGGGAATTAAGGTTTAATACTATCCCTATACATACTTCCAAAATCCAAGTCCAACTCTCGGTCAGAGCATCACCAATGCAACCGTAGATTTAATTTTACGTGATCGTGAATAATTAACATGCTCAATCACGTGACAGTTTTTATCTTTTCTTTCACATTCAATTAGAACAGACCTCTCCAATGTAATTGTGAATTTAATCTCATGTAGCATGGGTCCTACAACTAAAATGAAAAGAGAGGTGAGATTTAGTTATTTTTTAATGTAATTGTGAATTTGATCTCATGTAGCATGAGTCCCACAACTAAAGTGAAAAGAGAGGTGATATTTAGTTATTTTTTAATTTAAGAAAATGCTGACTAGGATGTCTTCACACCCTCAACTAGAAGGTGAAAAATCCACATTCTCATTCACAATATGAAAAAAATTAGTCGCCACGTCATATTCACAAGTCTCCTTCACAACTACATTGGAAAAAAAAAATTCCAAAGAAAATGTCAATTCTAGGTGGGACCCAATTTTTTTCACATTCACATTAGCATTGGAGATACTCTTAGTCTTATAATTTAAGAGTTCACTTTCAATTTTTGGGTTAACTTAATCAAAAATTGACCAACAATTTACATAAATTTATTTATTTTTACAAAGTTAGACTTTATTTTCAAAAATATAATTAAATAAAGTATGTTAAATTTAATTTAATTAAGCAACTTATTGACTTTTTAAATAGAAAGTAGAATATTTGATAGAACAGAGGAAGTAATAATCACTATGGTGCAAATACAGAAAACTCTTTTGTGGTTTCATGAGTTTTTAGGTTAATCCCCTCGAACTATTTTACCTCACGAAAAAATAACCCTCTAGTTTAAGTATTTGAAGAATTGATCTAGTACATAAACAAAAATTAATCATGCATGTTCCCTACACATGATTCTTCGAAAACAATTTAATGCCTAATTAAAATGACCTCCTCATCATATGACTTAAACCTAATTTGTTTTTAAGTAAATTAAGAGGTTCATTTTTCCAAAGACTAGTGTTTGATGTTTCAAGTTCCCGTCACACTTCCGTCAAAAAAGGTTCTCACACGTTCTATTTAACAACTTCCAAACATTCTTTCTCTCTCTCTCTCTCTCTCTCCTATCCTCTCCTCTCCCTAAATAACTTTTATGTTAATGCCCCAGGCGTAAACATGAGCAAGATTAACAACTTAAAATGGGTCGCCACATTGTCCATTAAAATGGTTAAATTGAAGTTATTAGTAGCTAGATCCACTTATAAAACACCAAACTTATTCGAAGTATTGGACGTGAAATTAGAGTCTTATATATAGTCTCAACCACATTGACGTCGTCATCAAAGCCCAAATGTCCCACGTGATTCTTCTCAATAAATGATCAACATGAATTTTGCAGGATGTACTCTAATGTTAACCTTTGTTGGTTGGATCCATAACAAAGATGGATTATTCTTGAGCCCAGGTAAACATGATCCCGGGTCTGCCCTAATATCAGTCAACAATACCCTAATTAGTCTGAAAACAACTTGGCCCAACAACTTGACACGGGTCACAACATCTCTCATTTAGACGCTTAAGCCTAAGTTTTAGTTAGTATCCAACATCTTGTCGTGGTGGCATGCCCCCTCGCTTATCAGAAAGAAAAAGAATGATTAGTGGGCTTAGAGAGAGAGAGAGAGAGAGAGAGAGAGAGAGAGAGAGAGAGAGAGAGAGAGATTGCTGCCTTGTTTTGGTAATTCTCTTTTATCAATTTCAGAGTCTAATATTAAATTTAACTCATGGCCGCCAAAATGTCAGGATCGTCCCTGGTGAGACGTTCTAAAGTCTTTCTCATGTTCCATTAATACCATCAAGCCAAATTGAGAGGCCTTCCAAATTGAATATTTATGGGAGTTTGTTGTTGAATCAAATATCTTGAGGGGTTAACCAAGAAATACATAATCACATTTACTGTATTTTTCCTCTCATTATTATTATTACTACTATTATTGTTTGCACTACATCAGCCCTATCTATGAATGTACACCTATATTTTACTCCAACATATGAAAGTACAAAACTCTCCCTTATTTGACCATCTCTATCATTCTCCCACAAAATCAATCAATCTTTCATACTGAATAATTTGAACTGCCCTTAAGTTAGAGGTGCACGCACTACCTTGAGAGAGAGAGAGAGAGAGAGAGAGAGAGAGAGAGAGAGAGAGAGAGAGAGAGAGTATGTGTGTGTGAGAGAGAGTGTGTGTGTGTGTGTGTGAGAGAGAGAGAGTTAGAGATAAAATTTAGTAGTGTATGCATTGGGAAAAATGATTTTCTCTTCCTCAGTTAGACCTTTCCCCTTCTTTCTTCTCCTTACAAACTACTCCATCCTCTACATATGCTCTCTCTATCTCTCTGTCTCATGCATGAACCAGCTATTACTATGGGATAAACATCATTAATCTCAGTTATCTTATCTCACAAACCCACAAAAATTATCAATAGAGAGTGTTCTCTTAATGGCAGCTAATTCCTCCATGAATAACTGGTTGGCTTTTTCTCTCTCTCCTCAACACCAAAACTCACAACAAAACTCAGTCTCTCATTTCAACTCCGATGACCAAATCTCCGGCACCGACGTCTCCACTGTCGCCGGCGCTGCAGAATGCTTTGATCTCTCATCTCATGAATCTTCCCTCCCTTCTCTTAACCTTCCTCCCCCTTTCGGCATTCTTGAAGCTTTCAACCCAGATACTTCTCATCCTTCTCAAGGTCTCTATCTTTTTCACTTACCATCAGGGTTTTCTCTAACACTAATATATATACTACTCCAATATATATATAGATGTGTCTATACATAAATATATATATGCACACACACACACACACACACACATATATATATATATATATATATATCGTAGGTGTACAAATTTTTTGTTTTTTTACCACAAAATCACTATTAGCAATGGTTGATTTGTCGTTCTTCTACTATCAGGGAACAGTAATTTTTGTGGCAAAAGAATTGTAATTCTTGTGACTGTAGCATTATACTATAATATATATATATATATATGTATATATATATATATTTTATATATATATATATATTTATATATATATAATTTTTCTTGTCTTATTTTTCTTGGTTTTGATAAGCATGTGTTTATATATATTTTGGGCAGCTTGGAAGTCGAGCGCGGAGATGTCAATGCTAATGGGTAATTCATGCAGTGGTCAAAGCCTTGAAAATAGTGGTCAAGGTCCGAAATTTGAAAACTTTCTCGGAGTAGGCAACGGGGGAGGTGATTACATGTATTCACACTGTTCTATGCAACTTCCGTCGGATGCGGCCACCGCGGCCGGTATCGATGGCGGTCGAGGAGGAGGAGGAGATACTACTACTACTAGTAACAACAACAATAATATCATTGGTCTTTCTATGATTAAGAACTGGTTGAGGAACAACCCCACGCCGCCGTCGCAACCCGTTGGTGATAATAATAATAATAAGAACGATGGCCGCGTCGGTGGTGATGCGGTTATGTGTACTAGTAAGAGTGCACAGACACTATCGCTTTCCATGAGCACCGGGTCGCAGTCGAGTCCGCTTTTGACGAATAGCGGTGGCGGAGAGAGTTCTTCATTCGAAAATAAGCGGCAGATGGAGGCAATAAGTCTAGATAGCCAGACAACGGCGGCGGCTACCGGTGCAATAGAGGTGGCAGTGCCTAGGAAATCTATTGATACTTTTGGACAAAGGACTTCAATTTACCGTGGTGTAACAAGGTGATTAATGAAGAACACATCTTTCTTTTATACTCCTTCCTTATTTTTGGATGCGTTTTACGATGTGAATACTCTGCAGAATATAGAAACTCTCGTTTTTCAGAAATCATTTTCTCGGAAATAGACTTCCATAGAATAAACGGAGACTTGAATTTTCATATAAGCTAAGTGTTTTAGGGTTTTGGGCGATGCAATTGTGTGTGCAGGCATAGATGGACGGGTAGATATGAAGCTCATTTATGGGATAATAGTTGTAGAAGAGAAGGACAAACTCGCAAAGGAAGGCAAGGTAAAAGAAAGTAGCTAGCCCTAGTAGTATTAATTTTGAAATATTATTATAGTTTATAAACATATTTGATTATTTGGGTATTAACGAGTAATGTTTCCTTTTTTGGATGATCGAACGATATGATGTGGGGGCTTATTCAATCTCCTTGCAGTCTATTTGGGTAAGTCCTAAAAATTGAGGGTGTTTTTATTTTCTCATTCAATCAAATTTATTTTGATTGCTTTTTATTTGCCCAATTTGATACTCTCTTCGTTCCTAAATTATTATTTTATTTAACTTTTTTGAGTTATATCAGACTGTTTTTCAAATGAAAATTTGAACTATGAATTAATTATTTTATAATTTTGAAAAAAAATGTACATTAAATTTTTATTTGAAAAACAGTCATTAAAGTAAAAATGACAATAATTTAGGAATGGAGGTTGAATAATTAATTGTTGGTATTAATTTTCCATACTTAATTTATATAGGAGGGTATGACAAGGAAGAAAAGGCAGCAAGAGCATATGATTTAGCAGCACTCAAGTATTGGGGCACCACAACTACTACAAACTTTCCTGTAAGTTCTGCTGCATAATTTACTAATTAGCTATGCAATTATATTTTCTTGCTTTTCTTTGATTTTTTTTTTTTTTTTTGGTTTTTTGTTTGGAATATGCGTTCAACCCTAGTGGTAAAGTTGAACCTAAAACCTCTCGATTTGATGTTCTCTCTATATATTGGTACGGTTGTGGCTCATAATGCGCCCCTTTGAGGTTTACTATGACCGTTGAATCAATCTCATTAATGCGTTAAATGGACATGTTCCTTATTCGATAAAGTTCCGGGAGAAAAAAAAAAAAGTAGGAAACACTTTTCCCGCAAATGTGCCTAATAATGGGAAATGTCACTGTTTATGGTTGTGAAAAAGTGAGAAGCTTTCCATGTATCTTGAGCATGTACTTTCTTTTCTTAATATGATTTCTTAATTGGCCCAAAAACATGTAGATTAGCAACTACGAGAAAGAGGTTGAAGAAATGAAGCACATGACCAGACAGGAATACGTTGCATCCCTACGAAGGTACGAACTCTGAGATTTCTTGAAATCCCCCTTACTTTGACCATCCGATCATTATAAATGTTACTGTGAATTCGTTTTCCTCGTTCAGGAAGAGTAGCGGCTTCTCACGAGGGGCATCAATTTACAGAGGAGTGACAAGGTATGTTTTGCAAGAGACTTTGTCTTTGTCTTTCCCCCCTTCCCAAATCGGATCCTCTATTCCAAAATAATGTTCCATCTCCTATTCCAATCGTTAGATGTGCGCCACGTGTGCATAAAAAATCACGGGGTAATTAATGTTGTTTATTCACATGCACATGCACATGTGGCGCACATCCAACGGTTGGAATAGGAGATGAAACACCATTTTGGAATAGAGGATCCGATCTGCTTCCTTCCCCCCCTTTTTTATCAGCACTTCCATTTTCTATTTCAGTTTTTCATTGTAGTTTTTCATTGTGTTTTTTATAATTTGACTCATAGTTAACAGTATCTTACGATACACGATACATATTTTATAATACGATAGAAAAATAAGAATAATTGATATGTATCTTATGTGTGTATCCCATTTAACTATGTATCCTACGATACGTTATTTGTATCTTACGATACAGTGTCGTATCTTACGATACGTTGTTATCTTATAATATAGACTCGCACCAAATATTACTATATTATAAATTTTTTTTAAAATTACTTTTTTTTACAAATTTTGCATATAAAGAGTCAGCAATTTTACTAAATTAGTGCAACACAATTTGAGTCTTAACTTAGAAATGTTACTATTCTAATCATTATATATCTTTGTTAAAATTTTAATAAATACATTTATATCTACTTATAGTTCCTATTTCTTATATCTAAAAATTATGTATATCTATATGCAAAGTGTATCCCACAATACATAAGACGTATTTTAATATGTATCATAAAAATGAATTACGATACACAATACGTATCCCGATTTAACAATTCTGACTGTATACAAGAAGATGATAAAAAGATTTGTAATGAATATGTTACTTGCATTCTCCTCGGAGTTTGGTCTGTTGAATAGACTGTTTGTTTTATGTTTTATTTGTATTTCAATTCTTCATCATGTTCTTTATAATATGATGATATACAAACAAGCAGACGAGAAAAAGATCATTAATGAATATAGTACTTGCATGCTCATGGGAGTTTGCCTGTTTGGATAGACAGTTCGTGTTGTGGTTAGTGTTTTTTTTTTTTTTTTTTTTGTGGTTTTTTAATTATTGGACAAAAAACTTAGAGAGAGATTGGTAGGAACTGTGGGACAGATGAGAGAAATTGAAAATCACGAAAAGGAAACACGAACACAAAAAGAACCGCAAAGGAGAACGGGTTGTTGATTCATAAAGGTTGGCATTGTGTTCATTTTAATGAGTTCTTTTGTAGATCAGGATGAGTTTTAAACCTCGGCAATGGCTATGTAAGATGAACTTCTTTCTTAATATTTCTTTTATGATACTACTGCCGGCCGCGCCCATAAAATGTATCCTAAGATCCTTTTTGTCCTAAGAAAAAAGAGTCTCACTTCTAAATTTAAGCTGTAAATCTTTTACTTTCTTACTTGTCGTGCATATTTAAGATATAATGTTAATGCAAATATTACCAAATGAGCATTAACATCACCATGCATATCTTTGTCAAACACAGACACCACCAGCATGGAAGATGGCAAGCAAGGATTGGGAGAGTTGCTGGAAATAAGGATCTTTATCTAGGAACTTTCAGTGAGTACTTACATATATATATATATATATATATATATATATATATATATATGTGTGTGTGTGTGTGTGTGTGTGTGTGTGTGTGTGTAGTAATTTTGATTATGGTTACTATTATTATGTTTGATATACTTCAATTGAGCAAGATTGTTTGGCGTGTAATTCCTACTACAATGATTTTCAGGCACTCAGGAAGAAGCAGCAGAGGCCTATGACATTGCTGCCATCAAGTTCCGGGGGCTAAATGCGGTGACTAACTTTGAAATTAACCGTTACGATGTGAAAAGTATACTCGAGAGCAGCACGTTGCCCATTGGAGGGGCCGCTAAGCGTCTTAAGGAAGCTGAGCAGGCTGCTGCTGAAATGAGGACAGATGACGACAATATAAGCTCGCATCTAACGCATGCTGGAATTAACAGTTACGCTGCTCACCAAAACTGGCCGACTATCGCGTACCACCAAGCTCAGCCTTTTAGCATGCACTACCCTTACGGCACTACTAGCCATCAGCAAAGGTTATGGTGTAAACAAGAAGTGCAAGATGCCGATATACTTACTAATCAGGGGTTTCAAGATCTTCATCCACTTCAGTTGGGAAACGTTAACACTCACAACTTCTTCCAGCCTACTTCTGTATTGCACAACCTCATGAACTTGGATTCGTCGTCAATGGAACATAGCTCTGGCTCTAATTCTGTCATTTATGGGTGTGGAGATGGTGGGGCCACGGGTAATGGCGCCTTTCCAGGGGTAGTTGGATATGGGAGTAATGGAGGATATGTAATGCCAATGGGCACGATTTTAGCTCAAGAAGAGAATCACAGTCAAGGAGGAAATGGATATGGGGAGAATGAAGTGAACCTGTATGGATCTACGGATCCTTATGGCACTAGGAACCTGTATTATCAATCATCGGGTTCAATGGCAAAGACAACTACAATTTATGATCAGGGTTCGGCTTGTAACAACTGGGTGCCTACTGCTGTACCGACCACTCTGGCACCGAGGGCTACCAATATTAACGTCTGTCATGCCACACCAACGTTCACAGTATGGAATGACACGTAAGATCGACTCGATAAAGTTAGATAAATGAGTAGTGGGAAGAGGTTGGATTAGCATGTATACACCAGTAGTTTCCTAATTTTGAATTTTCTTTACCAATGAACCAAGGAAGATAGATCTCTCTTTCTCTTCACTTTCACTTGCTGAATTGGATTTAGTTAATAGTTAGGATCCAAGTGAAGTTCAGCAATAGCATGTGAGAGAGGAGTTGCTTTCTCACTAGCTATAGTTTTGGGAACTTTTCAACCATTGGATCTTCGGCATGTAGAAAAACCAGGCTTTGTAATTTTGAATAACTTAGCAACACAAAGAATGGGATATAAATATGTTTCTGTTTATTTCTTCTCTTACTCCATTTGCTTCTTGGTTTCTTATTTGCTTAGGCTTTTGTCACAAAGTGAATACTGAACTGATCAACCATCTTTGTTTCCATTGAACATAACAATATAGAAATGAAAAAATGCACACATAATATTGTAATTGTGAGAGCCAAGTTAGGTGCAGATAAATTCACACTGCTCTAACAGGCTTGCTAAAAGGTTTGTTTTTCTACTTTGTAGATAAATTAGACTTTAGAGTCCCATGTTAAGTGCAAGTGCTATAGATAAAGACTCCCACACTGCAAAATCTCATTACTAAAATCTCATTACTTTGTCTTTAAGAGGTGTCTAGTGGTTGACTTGGGGCTTTGCAAAGTGTGAGGTCATAGGTTCAATTCCTTCCACGCCTCTTTAGGACACATAAAAATAAAAAATAAAATAAAAGGTGTAAAAAATCTCTTTACTTTTTAACTAGATTTAAATAAACTGTGTTCAACGAGACATTTTTAACAGCCCTTGTTGATCAATGGGCAAAACCATTGTTGTATATTGTTTAGATTTGCTTAAATCCATCACCAAATCTATGTTAGAAGTGACCACTGGGTCTGTATGTGAAGTGGTGTGGCAACTTGTACTTAGACTCATGTCTTGTAATAGTTTTAAAATTACTTGTTTGCACTAGCCAAGTCTTTCAGATGATGGCTGTTGTCTATCAGTCATCCTCTACCAGCAATGTCCTTCAAGCCTTCAGTCAGTACTTACCGGACATGCTTCATCAGCAATGTGTGAAGGTCTGAAGAACGACTAATGAAGACTTGTCCTGAAGATCTGCTTATGTTACCAGCAAAGTTACTCTTTGACTTTGGTGTAACGGTAATAGCACGTGGTTCATTAATTTAACCTTTCCATTTTAAGCTATCTTCCTAGAAAGGACACTCTGCAAGCAACACCTTGTCTACCTATTTTTTGCAAAGCTTGTAGGCATAGCTGGAGTCTACCTAGGAAGCCGCAGTTCTCCAATCATGATTCAACAAGTAGAGTCGAAACTTCACAAAGTGTGAGATCTCCGGTTCGATCCCTTCCCACGCCCCCTTAGGACATAAAAAAAAAAGTTTAGGGCATTTAATGCATGTCACTTTGTATTAAATGCACCTAATTCAAATCTTCCAAGTCTGAATCGCTTCAACGACTCCAAGGATCAAGTCACCAAGTATAAATAGAAGGCAACATGAAGCATTGAAGACAACCTTGTATATTCTGAAAATCTCAACAACCTTCGAGCTTCATAACACTTAGTGCATTCAAGAGCTTCAAGAAACATTCCATCAAACATTCTGTGAAGAGCACTGTCCAGAGATTCTAATCATTATTACTCTTCATTGATTATGATTCTAAGCATTCAAGGCACACGAGAGTTTAATCTTTCTAGATTATAACTCTCACCGAAACACTTGGTCAAATATTTTGTATGCGATCCATTAGTGATCTTTTGTAAACAATCTTAGTGGAAAACAAAGTGCACTTTTCAAATCTAAAGTTGATCGCTTTGGTAGTGGACGTAGCACTTATTAATAGTGTGAACCACTTCAAATATATGTTCTTTATTTTCTTCACTTGTGTTTGATTTTCAATTAAGAACTTCTAGTTTCCATTCTGCCTAGGAGGTTGGCTGATCTTGTCTATAGGATATCAATCATTCTGACTTATCCTATACTTCACAGTTTATTTCGCTGCAAACTACTTTCAAACTCATTTATTACTTTGTGAAGTAAAATTTGTAAAAGTTTTTTAATTTGGACATAGGCTATTCAACCACCCCCCCCCCCCGGCTGGCCTATTTGAGCCTTTCGGGACTAACAATTGGTATCAAAGCTTAACTCTTTGAAAATAAGTTTTTTCAAGATTAAACTCTTAAGAGATTAAAGATCCAATGGCTCACCATATGATGGAAACCTCAAATGTGAATCACGTCCCAATATTGGACGAAGTTCATTTTGAAGTATGGAAGAAGGACAAAGAGAAAAGACATATGAATTCTATTGATAAACGTTTGTGGAAATGTGTTTTAGAAGGTCCAAGAACTCCAATGAAGCCAAATATGCTAGCTGCTGTCGATGGTAGTGTACCTGTAGAAATTCCCAAACCTGAAGAGGAATGGGATGATGAAGACAGGAAAAATGATGCTCTGGATGGAAAGACCATCAACATCCTCACAAGCTGCGTGGACACTAGTACCTATCAGAAGATCATCAACTTCGACATGGCCAAAGACATGTGGGATGCATTGATAGAGTATTTAGAAGGAGATATTGAGACAAAGAACAAACACCTGCATACAACAATTTGACTCATTCAAGAAGGACTCCAAAAAAACCCTCAGAAGTGCATATGACAGATTATATGAGGTAGTCAATTCTTGCTATTCTTTAGGTAAAAAATATGAAAAGAAAGAGTTGAATATGAGATTTCTAGGTGCCTTAGGCAGTTTATAACATATAAAGATTATTGCTATGAAAGAATCTAAAGACTTGAATAAAATGACACTCAGAACTCTCTATGCAAATCTTAAGGTTTTTGAGCTTGAGATAATGCAAGCTCAAAAAATGTAAAAAAGTTTTAAAAATCTATCTTTTCCAGCCATGTCTGAAGAACCTTCCTGTTCTAAACTTGCTGAAACCCCATCCACATCTGTTGATGGTGATGATATTCTCTCAGATAAACTTTTTGCTATGTTAGTCAAGAAATATCAACGTTTCAAGAAGTTTAACAAGACTTCTTACAGCCAGCTTCCTCAAAGAGCTGTTGCTCCTCAAAGAATAGCTACTCCTCAAAAGGACAATGAGCTTGTCTGTTTCAATTGTAGGAAGCCTGGCTACTTTGCCTCAAAATGTCTTAAGCCAAAATATGAATTTTACAAAAAAATGTCCCGTATCTAAATTTTAAAAACTAGAGGGATGATTACTAAGGACAATGATGAGAGCAACAGGCTAACTTGGTATGACACTAATTCTGACGAGGATGATTCTTGTGACTTTGCTGAAGAAGCAAACATTTTCCTTATGGCCAGAGAATCACCCAATGATTCAGTAAGATCACTACCATTCCAACAGGAAGATGATGAGTTCGATGAACCTTCAAAGGAAGAACTCATCAAGGTTAACAAAGAAATGCTTGAAGAATTTACCACCTTCAAAACTGCCTATGTGAACTTGGCAAAGAAGTATGAGAAAGTTGTCACTAAGAATCCCCCTTGTTGACTGAGAATAAAGAGCTCAATAGGCAACAAGTGGAGAATGTCAAGACTCAAAAGGAGAACAAGATCTTGACTGAAAAAGTTGAATTTCTCCTTGATCACATCAAGAAACTCAGTTCTGAGAAAGATGACCTTCAAAAAGTCATTGATACTTGGAGTAATTCAAAATGAAATTTCAATACCATTCTTTCAAACCAAAAACCTCTTGATGACAAAATTGGTATCGAATTTCAAAGTGAGTTCAATGTCAAAAGTTCATCTGGTTCTCAAGAGAGTGAGACAAATCTATGTTAGCAACCTTCTTAGAAAAGGAAACTAGGACTTGGTCTTACCAAAGTACCGATTGTTTATGCTAAAAACAAACCAGACAGGTCCAAGTGTAAGCAAACTATAACTGCCAATGACATTGCTAATAGAGAGTCTGAGCAATAAAGACCTGTTGTTAACCATCATGTGAAAACAGTGATAGCTGATAATAGGTCTAAGAAGTGCCAACTTAAACCTATTAAATTAATTTGTCAAAGGAAAGTTTGCTAACCACAACTCTGCTGATGAAAAACTTAAAGGTGTTATGCCTGAAAATGAAAAACTTTTTGTTAAAAGGTCTGCTGTTGTAAAGCCTTATAACACTAGAAATATGTATTATCAACCTAAAACCAAAAAGTCAAACATCAGCAGACTAGTCATTCCCAAGACTGTTGATTGTAAGATGGTTGCCAAGGAAACAGAAATCACCAAACATGTTCAAGGATTTTATACTTGTTCTTTCTGTAAAGGTCATGGCCATGAGATTCGTGAATGTCTGCTGAGATTTGTACCCAAGCCTAAAGGGTTCACACCTCCAAAGGTTAAATAGGTATGGGTTCCAAAAGGCTGCTAACCCTCAAGACCCAAAATAAAAAGAGGACTGTTCGGAATATGCCTGCACAACATTTGCTATATATGTTTGCATATTTTAAATCATGATTTTCTTGTCACCATTACAACGCATATTCACATGAGTGGCTAACGTGGCTGCATACCGGTTAACGTGGCAACTCGTTGAATACTGCATAGGTCATTAGACTAGGAAAGTTTTTGTATATATTCGAGTCTATGTCCTATCGATTAATGATGACCACCTAAAAGGATTAGCTCTACAAATGTCAGCACTAACACACGTCTAATCAGTAGACATCTCACTAAGGCAGTTACTCTTATCAGCAGACTTTACACAGCCCATACACAACGGCTTAATTCTTCTATGAATTTAATATAAGCGGCTGTTGAAGTCAAAGAGGAAGATATAGACAATTTTTTAACTGCCACGTATACGAAGACATCAAATCCACTTTACAGCTTGAAGATTTGCACAAATATCCAAGCACTTACTCCTATCCGTTGGATATTTCATCTTCCATGCTTGATCCCAATCTTCAAAACAAATCAAAAGGACAAGTTACAGTGCACTGAAAACAACAGGTCTGAATGTCAAGTCACATCTAACGACAGCGTGTTTCCTTTGGACAGATTTCAAAGTCAAAGATCCTCAAGAAGATTTCTTTAACAAACAGTCCATTGAATGCACTCTGATGCATTAAAAGACAAATACGTCAACGGTTAGAAATCTATTCATGTTACAACGGATCCTTTACCTCTTCGCCTATAAAAGGAATCTCTCATCCTTCTTTCCAAACGGGCGAATATATGGAGCTTAAAAAAGAAAGAAAAACACAAGTGTAGGAACAAACACTTCGTGTGTGAGAGATCGATCAGAAATTCACAAGGCAGAGAAGCTTTGCTTAGTCAAGAACCCAATTCTTGATTTGAGTTCTTTCATCCTTTAAAAGACTCAGTTGAAGACAAAACCTGTTTGAAGATGTCCAAGGAAGATCCAGAGCTAAGAAACCTAATTGCATTCATACTGGTAGACTTACATTCCATTGTAAGAGTTATCGATTGTGCAATAATATGTCATCATAATTGGTCGAGTGCTAGTCACTCAGTTGTTGAAATACTTGCTATTTGATCAACCCATAATATTATCTTCTCACATTACTCTCACATTGGCACTGCCATTTCCCTCTCCCTAAAGGACTTGGGATTGCTACGGTGAGAGTTCCCATGTATGCCTTCCCTTTCCCCTTCTGTCTTCCTTTCCATAAAACCCTAGAAGGTTGCTAGGATAGAGAGTCTAGGTTGATGTACTAAGCATGTTTACCTTTGAGTAAACCTCTACTGAATTTTAATATAAAATATGTTTCACTACATTTAGCCTTTACTTATCTTTCCAGTATTATATCATGTTTTACATATTAAGCAATCTGTTCATGGAAAAGATAGTTGCATCTAATGAAGACTTAAGTATGCTGTTGTGTTGTATTTGTTCTAATCTTGTTACAACTACTTTGATCTTCCATGTTATATATATTTTTTGTAAGTCTTTTCTGCTGCACAAACTCAATTGTACCAGCAAATATTATAATATCAATTTTCAAGCTATTGCTTAAGTCCACTGAGACAAAGGAGCTAAAGTCTGCTGAAGCAAACTTGCTGATCTCCAACACTAGCAGAGTTGCTTTACGAGGGAATTGACCAGACCCGATCAACATTTCATCTTTGTTCTTAAAAATATTTCAAAATAGGATGAAATTTTATATGAAGGTCATATAGGCTATTCACCCCCCCTCTAGCTTATATTCTGAGCATACCTACGGGACCTAACAGGGACCCTGAATTTTAATGTTTTACTTTCAAGAATACTTCATGGCTGTTAGTAAGGAGGAGAAATTTCTATGGTATCTGGATAATGGTTGTTCAAAGCACATGACTGGGAATCGTGATCTTCTCTAAAATATTATTGAAGTAAAGGGTCCTTCAGTAATTTTTTGTGATAATTCCAAGGGAAAGACTATTGGCTATGGCTCAATAATTAGAGGATATCTCTCCATCAACAAATTTTCTCTAGTTGAAGGCTTGAAGCATAATCTCCAAACTATATCACAATTCTGTGACAAGGGATTGTTATGTCAGTTCAATTCAAGCCAATGCGCTATCAAGGACAGTGAAACCTGCCCAACCATCTTGACCGGATTCAGAAGAGGAAACATATATGTGGTTGATCTGAATGATGTTGGAAGGAAGTCAAGCTTGTGTCTGGTCATAAAGAGGTCTACTGATAACAGCTAGCTGTGGCACAGGAGACTCAATCATCTCAACTTCAAGTATATCTCGAAGTTATCACAGGAAAACTTGGTTATAGGTCTACCAAAGGTATCAGCTAATCATGAAAAGCTTTGTAAGGCATATTAGCTAGGAAATTTAATCGAGTCCTCTTTCAAAAGCAAGCCATGTTTATCAACTACCAGACCTCTACAGCTACTGCATATGGATTTGTTTGGTCCAGTGACCACTACTAGTCTTGATGGCAGCAAGTACACTTTAGTCGTGGTTGATGACTATTCAAGATTCACCTGGGTTGAAATGATGTCTTCAAAGGATGAAACCTATGACATTGTTACAGCTCTCTTCAGAAGACTTCAAACTCAGAAACTGGATGACATTGCTGATATAAGATCAGACAATTGTATAGAGTTCAAAAATAGTGGTGTTGGAAAATATTATGATGATGGAATCAGTCATAACTTCTCTGCTGCTGGAACACCTCAACAAAATAGAGTTGCTGAAAGGAAAAACAGAACTCTCATTGAAGCTGGAAAAACCATGATTGCTGAAGCAAGGCTACCGATGTACTTCTGGGCTGAAGTTGTCAACACTGCCTGCTTTACCCAAAATAGGTCTTTAATCAACAAGTTTCATAAAAAAAACTCCATATGAAATATAGAGAATTAGCTTCCTAAAAATCTTTTGGGTGCAAATGCTATGTTGTCTACAATGGTAGAGAACATAGAGGCAAATTTGACTCCAAACATATCTACTTCTCAAGATCTACCAAATCCTAATTCAGTTAGACAAGACCCACCTACTGAAGTAAGAGATCATCTTATCACTCAAATCATTGGTGATCTTCATGTTGGTGTTCACACAAGACAAACTTCCAGAAATGAATGTATGTACTCTACTGCATTTGTTTCAAATATTGAACCCAAAAAGGTAGATGAAACTCTAAAGGATCCAAGCTGGGTAGAGGCTATGCATGAAGAGCTGAATCAATTTGAAAGATGCCAAGTTTGGAAACTGGTTCCTAGGCCAAAAGGTCAAACTGTAATTGGAACCAAGTAGGTGCTCAGAAACAAGATGGATGAAAATGAAAATATCACAAGGAATAGGGCAAGGCTAGTAGCTCAAAGATATAGATAGGAGGAGGGCATTGACTATGATAAGACCTTTGCTCCTATTGCAAGATTGGAAGCTATCAGACTCTTCCTTGCTTATGTATCTTCTAAGGACTTCAAGTTATCTCAAATGGATATAAAAAGTGCATTTCTGAATGGTCAACTACAAGAAGAAGTATATGTAGAACAGCCACCTAGATTCATAGACAACACTAGAAGAGAATATGTCTATAAACTGAGAAAAGCTTTATATGGACTCAAGAAAGCTCCAAGGGCATGGTATGAGACCCTTTCAAAGTTCTTGATTACTCAAGGCTTTGCAAGAAGTCAAATTGATACTAATTTGTTTATCATGAAACATAAAGGTCATTCTTTATTTGTTCAAATTTAAGTTGATGATATTATCTTTGGTTCTACTAATAAAAATTTGTGTGAAAGATTTAAAAAGCTTATGCAGAGTAAATTCAAGATGAGCATAATGGGAGAACTCATATTCCTCCTAGGATTGCAAATAAAGCAAAGCTCAACTGGTATCTTCATCAGCCAAGCTAAATATGCAAAATAACGTAAAAAGAAATTTGGTCTTGAGAATGCGAACAAATTCAACACTCTTATGGCTACAAGCTGCCATCTTGATAAAGATGAGAAGGGAAAGAAAGTGGACATGACTTTTTATAGAGGCATGATTAGCTCACTTATTTATCTAACAGCTAGTAGACCTGACATTATGTTTGTTGTTTGTGTATGTGCTAGATATTAAGCTGATCCAAAGGAGTCTCATCTACAAGCAGTCAAAAGGATCATCAGATATCTTATTGACACAACCAACTTGGGTATTTGGTACCTAAGAGATTCTTCATTCACACTTATTAGCTATTCTGATACAGACATTGCTGCCTATAAAGTTGACAGGAAAAGCACTATTGGGACTTGTCAATTCTTAGGGAATTGACTGATCTCATGGGCCAGCAAAAAGCAATCTTCTATTTCAACTTTAACAATTGAGGCAGAATACATAGCTGCTGGTAGGTGCTGCTCACAACTGCTGTGGATCAAATAGCAACTTGTAGATTATGAGATAAAGACTGTTGATTGTCCAATCATGTGTGACAACACATTAGCCATCTTTATCTCTCAAAATAATGTCATGCACTCCAAGACAAAGCACATTGATGTAAGGTACCACTTCTTAAATGATCATGTGGAAAAAAGGTAATTAATATCAGTATTCAATATGTCCCTACTAATCAACAAATTGCTGATATCTTTACCAAGCCACTTGATTTATTCGGGTTTGCTTATCTTAGAGGAGAGCTTAGTATGCTTGAACTCAGTTCTTGACACTTATAAATTTTTATGTTGAATTATATTTGTTGTTTATAAAACTGCTTATAACTCTTATCAGCCAAGTTTAAACACAGGTGATGATATTAGACATTCTAAGGTAAGTATTCGTGTACTTTCTCTAATACCCTACAGGCAGTTTCTGATCTACAAGCACCAAATCTTAACTTTTTCAAAGTATCATTTATATAAACCGTCAATTTTACCCTCATTAAATGCGAACCTCAAAAATTCATTCAATACCGGACATTCTCTATCATATAAAATGACACAATCATTTTACTTTTTACTTTTTACAATTCTCTCTCATTCAAACCGCCTAAAACCCTTTTAAGTATCTGCCATTGTTGAGACTACAAGCTTTTCTAAGCAACAAAAACTCTTCGATTCTTTAATCTTTCTGCTTCTAAACTGCAATGATTAGTATATCTTGACTTTATCTCTCTTTTAAACCAAGTTTTAGTCAATTTTAACAGATATATACTATCATCTCAGAATCACTACTAGAAACACGCTAATTACTGTCGGAGAAATTACTGTCGAATGTATTCCGTCAGTAATTACTGTCGCATTACTGTCGGATCTCCGACAGTAATTTTTATTTTTTGACAGGATAATAATTACTGTCAGAGAAAATCCGACAGTAACTAACGAATATTCCCTTTTCAACCGACAGAAAGCGTATGGGAAATTGGTTTTCAAATTTCTGTCGGAGATTCTGACAATAATTACTATCGACATCTCGGACAGTAATTTTGAAAACCAATTACTGTCGGATATCCGACAGTAAACTTATTAAATTTACTTTTAGAGCTCCGACAGTGAATCTCCGACAGTAAAGTTAAACAAGAATTCCCAAATCGAATGCACTTCTCCTCTCTCTCTCTCTCTCTCTCTCTCTCTCTCTCTCTCTCTCTCTCTCTCTCTCCCTCTCTATCTTCTCCGGCAACACCGCCGTCCCACCGCCGCCCTCCCACTTTCCTCAGTGCGCGGCTCTCAGATCTCTCTCTCTCTCACCGCCACCTCCGTCCCCTCCCTCCGCCACCGCCGTCTCCCTCCCTCCGCCACGGTAAAACTCTAAACCCTATTTTATTTTAATTTTTAAATTTTTTTGTTTATTTATTTATTTATTGTTTTTTTGTCCTGGCTACCTATTGCCGCCACCACCGCCGCCACAACCACAGCCACAATCACCATCTCCAGGTTATTATTATTTTTTTGTAATTAATCTGTATATGTTAATATATATGTTAATGTATTTTTTTTTTGTTAATGTGAGTGTAAAAAAAATTAAGTTTCTGTATTTTGTGTAGTATAGATTTATTCTGATTTTTTTTAATTTTATGTTTTATTTTTCTGTAATTTAATTATATATTAAAAAATATTAAAAATGTATATTTTTTTGTTTTTATGTTTTCTGTAATTTTTTTTGTTAATCTCCGGCATGAGGTTGTTAATGTTGTTGTTTGTTGTTTCCCGAGTCTTAGACTTGTTGTTTTTGTTAGTTGGGTTCCAGCTGTAGTGTCGTCGAAGACTTGTTTAATATTATCGCAGATTTTATCATAATATCATTATCATGCTTGTACTATGAATTTGATTCTTAAGCATGATGTTGTACATAAAATCACTTTTAGGCAAACATATTTCATTTGTTTTTACGCCTTATAGGATACACATATCAATCCTTGCACACATTTGTTAATTGGAACGTACTATGAAATCAAAGTTTGAACAACCTATTACCGTGGGTTGATGTGACACTTTTGGCCAATTAAGACGATTTTTCACCATTGAGAGTTTAGTGGCGAGGTATTTAAGAATAATTGTTAAGTCTGATATTGTATACACCCCATTCTAAGAGCCACTTGTTGGATAATTATATTTTTATGTCTTTTATATCAGTTTTCACCCTTTATGTCAACTTTAATCCAAGTTCAGGTTCAATAATAAATCTGGGACTAACTGGTTAAAGGAAATAATTAGAGAGAGTTTTTAGTAATTTTTTAGCTAGGTTAAATATACCCAAAGTCATACGTCTTTGAATGGATTCATTCAATTTCGTACGACTCATTCAGCCTATTTTTGTCCCCTTATCATTTTTTCACTCTTTAAACATTTTTCAGTTGGTTTTGAAACCCTAAACGTGTTTTATACCTATAAATACATCCTTTTACTATTCATTTGTGTTTGGATATGGGGGATATGAATATGGAGAGTATGTATGCGGGAATGTGGAATAGGCATTTGAATTGGGTAGACTTGCATTCACGCTTGAAGGTGATGGGTCAACAGTCCCTGTGGAAAGGGTAAAGTCCTGTTATTAGCCCCTTGACTTTGGATAAGGACTGAAAACCTATTGATCATGGTTTCCATGTTCTGATCCATCCATTGTGCATCGCTGGGGTCGGAGTGTATCTTGGAGCCCTTGTGTCATGTCCTGCAGAAGTGTTATCTTCCTGATCGGCCATCTGATTCCAATGTAAACTTTCTGTACTTGATTCTGAATTCGAGCTTGAAACTCTTGTCAACCTCCCAGTGCTAGTCCTCTTCCAATTCGAGGCCAGGTTTCTGAAAGGTTGGGATATGGGTAGGAGTTAGGTTCTAGAAGTGTTTCTGGGTACAGCACAATTTTATTGTTCCTCTTTAACTTTTGACTCACCCTATGATGGTTGGACAAGCGACAATGCTTTATTTTGACTTATGAACCATTCCTGGAATAGTATATTCTCTCGCCAGAATATAGGACCTTCGTATTCCACCTGTATTTCGACTTCCCAAGATTGGACAGATCTTAGGCGAAGGGACTATATCCTCTTCAGGATCCACTATCCGAATTATCTAGGCATATGTCATTAACTCTTTTGCCAATCCTGTGCATGAGGACTTTTCTTGTCGACCTTTTGATCACGATGATTCTCTTTTGAGAGAATATGACTCTTTTTTGTATTTCTTTAGTGTTTATTTCTCAACATCTTTTTTCTTTGGTGTGATCAAACAGACTCTTTTGTCGGTCGACGACTCTCTTGATTTTAATTTCTTTTTGTCTTTATGCACAGGACTGGCATAGTATGTTTGTCAATAAGAACCAACCGGTCTTTTGAAGTGTCCTAGAAATCTATATGAATTACACATGGCTATACAGGGTTAGAATGGCTTACTTCCCGGGGGACGATTAGTAATCGCGCGAAAAGGGATAGTGTCGACTGAAGGAATGCTGGGCGCATGACTTACCCAGTTTCACTTCAACGTGGTGATGTGCTGCAAATTAAATAGCAACTACTAGGGCAAGAGTACCCTGCCGTATCAAGTAATAAAGTGTACATAAGTACGAGTTATCGATCCCACAGCAAATGTTTTAATTTTCATTCCGACTAAGTACCGAAATTGAGCGAGCTAATTATATTTCAGCGAAAATAAATTGAGAATAAAAACTAAAAAACTAAAATTAAAAGAAAGCAATTAATATTTACAAATGTCACAAAATGGTTTGGCAACAACAAATCAAGATAAAAGATAGGATTTTAGGAATGCAATATTTTCTAGTCTAGCTCGTGATTAATTTAATCTTCTCTCTACTCTCCTTTTACTCAAGTCTTGGTAGTCGGGCGCACGTTAATGATATTCACTACGGGCTCTCGCATCTTATAGCAAGGAAAGAATAGCGGCATTATCGATCAAGCACCTCATGACTATCTAAGAACGCTCATATCTCTCGATCAAGCCATAGACAATTATTGTGTTATCCGAATTAATAGGACGGGATCTCGCATCTTACCCTATACTTCTAGAAATCATCTAATGGGTCATGACTCCCATTAAAAGCATTAAGATCACACAATAAATACCAAGAATTTGGGTAATAGTGCGTAAAGAAATAATCTCTTTATTTTTCTACAAGTCATGCCGGTAACTGGGACATCGAAAGTGGTTAAAAACTCTAATTTCCTACCTCTCGGTGGAGTGATCACTTCACAAAACAAGTACTCCCATGGCTATCGGTGTTTTCCAGGCACCAACTACTAATTTGTTTGGTCCGAAATGCAAGGTAGCTCTCACGGATCCAAACATTTCTCAAACCATTTAATTAGTAGCTAATTAATTAAAAGCATTAAGCCCACAAATTAATAACCTAGCATGCTTGTTGAACGACCTCAGCCTTCAGCTGGACACGTGGCAGACATCGCGGCCTCATAGCTTCCAGCTAGGCAAGCGCCGAGGTGACATACGCCACATCGATATGACGACCTGGAAATCACACTACGATAACTCGCCTACCTCATCAGTATACTCTCCCAGCACGCTGACATAAGGACCTGTAGTGCGACCTGGGGACGTCTCAGGTCGACCACATAGCATCAAGCGACCTGGAGATATGTCAGGCCAACCTTGGCTACATCAACTTCGAGCGATCTGGGTATATAGCAGGCCGACCTCGACCTAGTCCCTCTCAGCTCGAAAAATCAGAGTCTGCGGAATTATCTCTTGCCTGGGAAGAGTCCTGCTACGACTCTATATATATTAGTCCTAAGCATACAAGGAAACGTAATCAGGAAAACATGGGAATTGATCATATCTCCCATTCCGGATCCAACTAGGATTATGACTTATCTCCTTATAAATAAGCACCCTCACGGCCTCATAAGGTACATGTAAATTACTTGCTTACATACTCTCTCAGTTTTACCTCTCCTACGAAGTATTGCTAATTCTCACGCCTGAGGATTATCGCTGGGACAACCCAGCACCCGTTACGGTGTTCTTTGATTGATCACAGGTTCAAAGCTACTTACACTTCAAGGACAATCCCTGCAACACAAGCCGAAATCCTACTAGACTACACACGTGGATCAGACGCGGTCACATACAACCTTTTTTGCGTGATCACTTGTATACTAAATAGAGAGAGGGAGATTAAATTAAATCACTACAACAACATAGAAAAATAATTGCTTTCCATAAATCATTAAAGCACAAAACCAATTCCACAATTACAAAATCATTCAACCCAAGAAAATATCTAAAATATAATTTGAAAGAATTTAACCAACAAAGCCGCGAACAATGCCGAGATCCAGGGTTGAAATCACTTGTAGAAGTTTCGTTGGCCCTAGATTTGTTGCTCCAAACCTTCAAAGTTAATTAATCTTTGACGGAGTGGAAAGAATTTGTGAGAGATGGGGCTAACGCCCCTTTTGAGGACTTACTGCCCGTTGGGGCTTGTCTGGTTTTTGGGGTTGTTGGGAATATATAAGAGATAGTAAATGAGTGGATGAGAAGCCAAGGGCAAAATAGGAAATTGGCATGAAGGATTAGGGGCTAAAGGGACAAAAAATTGAGCTGGGAAGGGCTGCTGATCCGGCATGGAAGTGGGCAACCCTGCTGAATGGTTCACGGGTCAAGGTGTGAGCAAAGATGGGCTCGGTTAGGGAAGTGGAGCGGGCAGAGAGGAGATGGCTGATGGGTTGCCCAATTGTCAAAACACGCGAACTATCCGCTGGCAAACGGGTCATGGTGTGACAGGAAGCGGGTGAAACGGACAGGATGGAGCGGAACGGACCCGGATCCAAGAAGGCAGCACGCGGGTCAGAGGCAGCTGGGCAGGGACACGTGGCCGCTCGGTAGGGGTGACAGCGAATTAATGAGAACTTTCTCATTTTACAGCGATGCCCCTGAAGTTTTCAATCAGGCTGCCAAAACCCAATCCTCCCAGGTCTCTCAATTTAGTCCTCTGTTAGCTTTGTTAGCCTACTTTTAGCCTTTGTCTTCTTTCATTTCAGTCCTTTGCTTTGTAAACTCTTAATGGAGGGCTAACGGACTTTGACGAAATATTTTGTAGCTCAACTTTGAAGCCCAAAATTGCCTCGAAGTTTTTGCTAAAATTTTTGAATGCTCGTAAATACCTTGGAAACCTACAATGAAGTACAAATACACAAATAATAATATTTTCAAGCATATTTAACTCAAAAATAGCACAAAATAAAAGGAAATTAAAGGAAAAATTCGTAGAAATCTTGAGCTCATCACGTGGCTATACTAGGGTTTGAAACTTGGTAACAATTCGGAATAAATGAGTGCACATGTGTGCGCGGTGTCTAAGAGACTCTTTACAATTTTTATGTAAATGAAAGGTGAGACAGATATGTACAGAATAAGAGGGAGATATGTTCATCTTTTCTATTTCATGTGATGTGGGTTGTGTCTTGTTAGCAGTTGAAAACAGCAGGAAAGGAAACACATCCATAGATCAAGGGTTTAAAACCTCGAGGAAAGAGAAGAAAAGAAATTAAAAAATGGGAATTCTATTCTATATCTATTTATTACATTTGTGTCCTATTTTTCAAAATAAAAAAGACATAAATGAATGTACAATTGAATGATGGGCATTGGCCCGAATACATGTACAAAAAATGAGTAAATGAATTTGTACCTACAGGGGTGAGTATGGACAGTGTAATATATATACTACACAAATAGCATTTTAATCATGTTATCAAAAATCAAACAAATTCGCGATATTTAAATATGTGAGCATGCAATTTATGTATAAAAAATTAGTCCGTCTCTCTTTTTTATTTATTTAAAAACAAACATCCCCAACAGAGTCGCCACTGTGAGCGCCCGGATCGGACTGGGATCCGTTCCCTCGGGCCTTTTCGCTCTTGTCTTGTGGTTTTCCTCTATTGATTTTATGGTTTGATAAACATTTAAAACATGTTTATCTTTTGAAAACAGAGTCGCCACTCTCGTTTATAAAGTAAACTGGAGAAATACTTTAGATTATGGGTTCGGGGGCCAAGTTATGATTTGGGAAGGTTTTACGAACCCAACTCGCCCTTTCAGTCTCTACATATTTGCATACTCGTATTTAATTATCACAAGTTTGTTATTTTATACTATATACATGTATTTACAATGTATTGAAATAATATACATTCTTCAAAATAGAAATTTATTTACATACTTAAATGAACTAACGAATGGAAGGGGTTACCTTCTGTCACTTTACAGAAATCGGACCACGTTCTAGGTCGTTGTATTATAACGGATCAAGCTAGTTCGTAGTCTGGCCGTTGTGCTTCCACTGCTACCGATCGAGGAAAGGAAGACTTACGTTTTTGTGTGTGAGAGAGAGTCAATACTCTTTTCTCTTTTCTTTCTCTCTTTTCTTCCTCAAAAAAGAGGCTTGATAGAGAGAGAGAGAGATGTTGTGTGTGTGTGAGTGTATGTTGTTCTTTTTTTCTGTGTCTTTTTTGTGTCCTTGAAAGAGAGAGCTGATCATCTCTTTATATAGGGGAGCCTGGGAGAGATATTTGATGGTTACTCTCGGGGCCAAGCAAGGAGGAAGGTTCCTCCAGCCTTCAAAGTCTTCAGCAGCCAGGCGGCTTGACTTCTGGGGCATTGCAAGGTTTAGTGCGCGGCGCACCTAGCATGGTGCCCGTGCACCAAACCATGTTTTGTGGTATCAGCACACTCAGCAAGGCTTCAATGTACCAAACCATGTTTTTTGTCTTTTTCAGGCTTTGTGTCTTGTACTTTGGCCCTTTTAAGCTGTGTGTCTTCAGTCTGGACCCTTGATGTTGATCTAACTGAAGGTTGTTTGTGGGTTGGATGTTGTTAGTCCTGTTTGAATATGTTGTATCTTCGAGTTTGACCCTTGATGTTGATTTAACCGAAGCTTGTTGTATTTGTTGGACGTTGACAGTCCGTTGTGTATGTTGTTTCCTGAAATAATCATAGAAACATGTGTTAGTCCATTTGTAAATAAACAATTGTTTATTGGACAATTCGTATAATGTAGGTGTACGAATTCTGGGTGTCTACAATGTCATAAAATAGAGAGAGATTAGTTAAAAAGGACCCCAAAGAACGTATGATTAGAATGTTGGAGGGTGTTGGTCGACGTTGGACTAGAATAAAAGAGAATGCACAATCTCGAGATAATCAACCTCGATTCAAACAAAGGAGGGGGAGGTATGTCGATGAGGAGTTAGATGATGATGATGATTGGGTAGATAACAAATATGAGGATGATAGGATATGGAATACAAGGGGAAGTGAGTATGAAGATGATAGGAGACATAATGGGAGGAGAGGTGATAGAGTAGAAATGAAGGTTCCTACTTTCAAAGGTAGGTATGATTCGAAGGAGTATCTTGAGTGGGTTAGAAAAGTTGAGGTTTGTTTTAGGTGTAACCACTACACGGAGATGCACAAGGTAAAACTTGCATCCTTAGCGTTTACCGAGTATGCTAGTGTGTGGTGGGAGCAATTAGTAAACAACCGGAGTAGGATAGGAGGAGAGGGTCGTATTTGCACGTGGGAAGAAATGAAACGTGTAATGCGTAGAAAGTTTGTCCCGAACTACTACCACGAGGATTTGTTGAGGTCTTCGTCTTCTTCTTATCCTTCGTTTTCTCAAACAGCTAGTGTTGCACCTAGAAGGACTTGTGTAGGTTCATTGCAATATAAGGAGAGTTTGAGGAAAAATAAAGAGAGTTCGGCTAGAGTGATAAATGATGTTTGTGAGATTGCCAAGAAAAATGAGAGTATGAGTGAGAATGAAAATGAGAGGTCGGCTAAGGTAGAAAGTGTTAAACAAAACATAGCCGAGCAAAAGGAGAGGAAATCTGGAAATAGTGAACAAGTGTGTGAACTTCAAGTCGAAGAGGTCCAGAAAAGTGAGTCTTATGAGACTGAGAGGAAAGATGAAAAGAGTGGGTTGATGGAAGCGAGTGAAAACCCGAGTGTTGAGTGGGAAAAGAATGAAAAGGATAAAAACATGAGGACGAAAACACGAGAGATTGAGGAAGAAAAGAATCTAGTTGAAGAGGCCAAAGGCCAAGAGAAAATAAAACCAATCTTTTATTCCAAACCTTATGAGGACATGAGGGAGTTGGAAAGGAAATTTGGTGAGGTGGTTCCTTTCTCTTTGAAGAGATCTTTTTATGCTCACAATTCAATTCCATATTCTCTTTGTTATGATTTCTCTTCTCTACAAATTTTCGAGGAAGCATTTCCCAAGGCAAGTAAGAAGGTAATGAGTTTCAAGTGGGAATATGTTCATGGTAATGAGAATGTTGTATTAGGTACACTTTCTCAAAAGGTTGATTTATCTTCTTCTTTACATTCTATGTTCTTGGAAATTGGGAGAGTTGAGGGTTTATTCGTCACTTCTTTTTTTGATTCCAAGTTCTTGGGATTTGCGATTAATACGGAATTTTATGTTGATTTCTGAGATTTTGTGGGGGAAGTTGGTACGTTTGGTGAGTTAGTTGACAATGAGTCATGCATAACATTACATATGCCAAGTCATTCTTATGTTGATCCATTTCTTGAATGTGCCTCAAAGGTTGACTTAGTAAATTTGTATTGTGTTTTGAAGGTTGATTTGATAAATCTGAATTGTACATTGAGGTTGTTTAAGAATTCTAAGTTTGAAGGTATGTACAATTCTTCTTCAATGAATTATGTTGATGCATGTCGCAAATTGGGTAATGTTTACCTTGGTGAAGTTTTCTTTCATAAAGATTCTGAAATGCATGATGTCCAACACAAGATGGTCAAATTTGGTCATCTTTGTTTTGTGTAGATTCCATGGGGTTATTGGAGTCTTGGTTTGCGTTAGAAGTTCATAAGAGTAAGCAATCCATATTTGTGAATGCAAATGAGTTTTCAAGACTAATTTTTCATGTTACATTGTTCTTTCATAAAATTTACGGATTGCATGAAACATTTTGAGCTAGAATGTCTTTATTGAAAGCAAATCATCTTGAGCATGCTGAAACATGAAAGAGTTATGTGTGTCGTGTTGAGACAATGCATGATAATACAATGACTTGTGAAAGCTTGAGATTTGAGAATGTTGTTCATGGTAATTCTGTTGAGTGAGTAGAATGTTTCACTTCAAAGATGCATGATAGACTGTGTGGTAGAATCAAGATCTTAACAAATGTGTTAGAATCTTTGATTTTCATACTTAAATATGATCTTGTGACGATGCATGGTGCTGTTATGTTAATCCATGTTTTACAAAAATGAGAATTCGTTAGATTGATTTTCCCACCCGGTGATTGTAATGAACTTCTTGTTTTCCATACACCTTCTCAAGAGTTTGTCTTGCTTTCTTCTGTGGATTATAAGTTATTGAGCTTTGGGAAAGGTAATGACTTGCGTGATGAATCTAATCACTTCAGGGGAAAATTTAGTGATTATGGAGAATTTGGTTGTATTAAGATTCCGAGGCATGAAGTTTGTTCATTGTTGAAAAAAATGGTTAGTCTACATTGCATGCCTAGAACATGCTCTGATGTGATGACCATGTTTTCAACTAATTATCATCTTGCTTTATGTGAACTTGTTGAGTTTCCGAAACAGGTTGAGGCAAGAAACAAGTTGGTTTATATGTTTAACAATGTCATCAAAGTGGACTTAAAAGGTAAGGATCATGTTAGTTCTTCTTACTCTGTTTCTGATTTGCGTCTTTTGATGTAGGTGATTCGAGAACGAATCTTTTCGAAAAGGGAGGGAATGATGAGAATCGAGCCAACCAAGTTCAAGAACCTTTAAGCATACCCGAAGGTCCCATGACTAGATCACGTGCCAAAAAGATTCAAGAGGCCCTTTTGTCACTTATAGAGGAGATCAAGGCCAAATTGAAGTCATGACAGGTCTAGGACATCAAGGGAGGTTCGTTTGTGCTTTGGAGACTTTAACTGCATTCAAATACATCAAAAGTTCAGCAAGTCACGCGCCCTAGCGCACCCAAGCCACGCCCTAGCGCGCAACTCCCAGAAGTTTTCAAAAATTCAGAAAATTACAAAGTTCAGAATCTTCGTGCCTTGGCGCACATTTCTGCGCGCCCTAATGCGCCATCCTGCACCTTAGCACGTCAAATATACGCCCTAGGGCGCCGTATGGCCAGACTTGGAATTTGGATGGTTTTTCGCGAATTGAACTTTGTTTTCTCCATTTTTCTGGTGTATTATGAGTTGCAGCCATGGTGGCCAATATAAGGCTTGTTTTTCCCTTGTAAAAGACATCTTTGATCATATTATAAATTTAGAGTTTATTCAATTCACTTTTCGGAGAGAATTGTGAGCAAATCGAGTTTCTTGGACTGGAAACTCAAACTTGAACTTATCAAACTCGAGGGTCGCGGGTTTGTGACGTTCGTGGTCGGTGTTGTTAGGCAATTGCATCTAACGGGTATCAATCACACCCCCAAGGTTCCTATTCAATTGCGAATAGTGGATTGCGAGAGACTCATCTATCATTTCAATTTTCTACATTATTTCTTCGTTCTTCATTCTTGAGCATTCGAGTTAGACTTTTTCGGTTCGATCTTGTTCGGAATCACATCAATTCTCTTTTCTGAGAGAGGGGGTATATAAATGAGAGAAAGAGTTACTCTCTACCTCAAGTAAGGAAGGAAGCTTCCTCCAAGCCTTGGCGACCAAGCTTGTCAGAGGAGTGGCTCAAAAGTCACCAGCATCGGCCGTGGCAGACTGACAATTAGTTGAAGATATTTTGGAAAACAGTGTTTGATGCGCGGCGCACTATATGGTGCCCCAGCGCACCAAACAATGTTTGTCTTTTCTAGCTTTGCTTTTGTGCACTTTTGGCCCTTCAAACTTCAAGCTTTGACACTTTTGTCCTTTCTTTGACTTTTGATTTGACGTTAGTCCTCAAAGGTACTTTTGTCATGTCTTTAGCCTGTTGTCATTTGTGTAGGCATTCTGGATAGCTGTAATTGTCATAAAATTGGCGTTAGTCCATTTTATAAATAAATAATTATTTATTGGACAAGATAATATAGGTGTACGAATTATAGGTGTCTACAAGTATACAATGAAGAATGTCCTAATCTCTTGTACCAAAGTCCATAAGAAGTGTACTAAGAACTCCAGCAACTTGTCCAATGAGATTAGGAAGAGAGTTGAATGTGTGGCCAGCTTGCAAGAGATACAAACCACCATAGAGATCTCCAGTGGCTATGATTTTCTTCACTTGGTCCTGGAATGTGCACTTGGATTTAGTAAATTCCACAACAAAGGAGGTTTGTTTCAATAGTTTGGACACAAAAAGGAGATTAAACTTGAAATATGGAACATATAGAACATCTTGAAGAATAAGATCTGGACTTAGAGTTACAGAGTCTTTGTGAGTGACACAAGCATGATTTCCATTAGGAAAAGATAATATGATAAGCTTGAACAACTTTACAACAGAATGCATCAGATTGATGGAAATGCAAATGTGGTCAGTGGCCCCTGAGTCTACAACCCAAGCAGTAGCATTCTGTACTGATGCTATAAACAAATCATAACAAAAAGTGGAGAAATTCACACCTGTAAGATGGATATTTGCATTGGAATTGAAAGCAATTGTAGCCAGATGTTCTTCAGGAATGTTATTTTCCTTCAACATACTTAAAACCTGATTTAGCTGTGACTTGAGCATCTCAATATCATTTTGTGATTCCCTTTGTTCTAACCTATGTAGATCCTTTCCCAATTGAAATACCCTGTGGCCATCAATGTTAGAGCATTTTTCCTTCAATTCACTCCAAACAACATAAATAGACGACAAATCTTAAACTATTGCTAATCTCCTCAGATACCACATTGAAGATCCATGAAATGACCATATCATTTGCACGAGCCCAAAGTGAATACAAACTGGAACTTGTGTCAGGCACAGGAAATGTTCCATTTATCAAACAAATCTTGTTTTTACCGGATAATGAAATTTGTAGAGATCGAGACCAAGCACTATAGTTTTCGCTACCAATGAGTTTTGTGGAAATAAGAATCAAACCTGAATGATCATTATTGTGAATGAATAAAGGATGCATGTTCGAGTCTATCGGAATCTCCATTGTTGACGAAGTTGCAACTCGTGCTTTGTTATCATTTGAAGATGAGGTTTGATTTACACCATCATCCGCCATGATTCTTCAAGAATTATAACCCTAGCTTGATCTTCAAGATAATTTGGTATATTCTAGATTGGAATTCCAAGAAATTGTCATGAATAGAGAAAGAAGAAAGCTATGAATTCGGATCAGAGTTCGCAAAGAAAGAAGAAGTCAAAACCGAATCGTATGCTATGATACCATGAAAACTTTATCCATGAAAAGAAATCAAACAAACAGGAAGGTCAAGAAAGAATTATGAAAGCAATTATTTCTCACTATTGCTATGAACTAGGAATCGCAGAGAATGAGTTACAGCTCTAAGAGATCTATATATACAAAAAATGTAACAAACTCTAACTGCCTAGTTTGAGTATTTACAATAATGCCACCAGCTTGTCCATGTACAATGACAAAAGTAATCATTTAAATAACTAACTTAACTCCCTAACTTCCCAAGCATGGCTGCTACCATCAAACATTCCCAAACATGGTTGCTATCTCTAGACATCTGCTTCTACCAGACATTCCCAAGCATGGCTGCTACCTCCAGACATCTACATTTGTAACCTTGACAGAAGCCTCTGCAGTGATGTGATGTCTTTTTCATAGTCCCAATCATTGATCTCTATACATTATTCACAACCTTGTTACTATCATCATTTACATCACCATCATCATTGTTTTCTTTATGCTCAACCGTATGTACCAAGTGCATTAGGTCTCAGCAAACCACTTCCACGATACAACAGCCCAACCAGTAAGTGTTTTTGATTCTCTTGGTCTACACAACCTCAAGAAGTTGAAGCTTGATACACACACTTGCTTAGGCTTTTTGGGAAACGGAGAGAGAGAGAGAGAGAGAGAGAGAGAGAGAGAGAGAGAGAGAGAGAGAGAGAGAGAGAGAATTTTTCATATGAAAAGAAAGTCACCAAAGCCTATGGAGAGGAGTCTATTTATACGTGTAGATTGGAGGTTATAAAAGAAGTTTTTAATTTAGAATTAATTCTGAAATTTTATATATATATATATATATATATGTATATATTATAGAAAATATATTTTATATTATGTTGGTAATGAGTTAGGCCAATCATTCATGCTTGGCAACCATAAATATTGGACTTGGGATATACTCTTTCCGTTCCGGGCAAAGAGTTCGCAATTTTATTTTAAAATGTTTCGCTTAAAGGGTTCACTTTTAAAAATTATGTCTACAATCTTCATAAATTTTATAAATTTACCCTCCACGTATGCTATAAACATTACTCAAACATTTTTTTATAATTATGACTCACTGCAATATTATTTATATATCCCTCAATTACTAGACTTTTAAACCATAAACTCTTTGGGTGAAATGGAGAGAGTGTCTCCATTTCTTAAGTTATTAAACATTGTAAGAGAGTTAGGATTTTTATTTTTTATTTTTTATTTATTTGTAAATGAAATCTTCTCGTAAAAGTTCTAGTGATGATGAATGACAATAACATGTTTCTCTCTGGACAAAAGTAGCTTTGTAAACATTTCCTGATGCAAGAATGATTAATTTTATTAATGTGAGAATGATTATTTTTTATTTTTTTATCTATAATTTCTTTTCTTTATTTTATTTTATTTTTAATAATAGATGATGTGAATTATTATTTTACGCCTTTTAAGTTGGATACAATACATGAGGTTGTAACGTGTTAATATTTTTGGGAAAAGAATCTAACATTGTGAAAGGAAATAAAAATATTTGTTGACATGTTTTTTTCATTACACAAATGAAAACATAAATAGTTATCAACCGTGTTAGTTCAAAATCAAAAATAAAACAAAAACAAAGTAAAACAGAAACATGTGAAATAGAATGAAGAAACCGAAATGGTTACCAAACACTACCTAAATATAACCAACCCAATTCATACAACACAACAAAGGTATATATGGTTGAAAAAATAACCCTTTAGATATAAGGCATTTTCGGCCTATATTGTTCACAAATGAAAACCGAGTTAACAGTATTCAACCTATCTTTCTTCGTTTTGGGGGTGTTCAATATGCATCTCAATTAGATATGATGCATGCGCACCACTTCTCAGTCCTCTAAACTTGTCTCAAATGGCAATACTTAATATGGATAAATAAAAATTTACGAAATTAAATCGCAAAGGGCACTGCCGACCTGTCGGATTCGAACCGACAAAAAGGATCAAACAATTTCAGGTTAGAAGAACCTCGATTTTGTTTAAATCCTCCTACTCTTCCATTTGAGCAAGGTCGGTTAAACAAAAGTTTGCGTCACAGGTAATGAACTCTCCCCCGACATTGCCATGTATGTTATATGAGTTTCTCACCTCAAACTTCTCGGTCTAACGTGTTACATAAGAATATGGCCTCCTAGATGTACTTGCACTTAAAAAAGGTTTGAAAGAGAAATTAAGGTAAAAAGCCGATAGTCACAGGTATAATTTCACGAAATTGCTCAGTTTCTTAACCAAATGCGGTGAAAGCATTTTTTTTCTTTTTAATTAGTTTAGGTGCAAGTAAGAAGTTGCTAAATGGGTTACATGTCTAAAGAGAAGGGTCTCAAGTCAAATTAAATCGATGTTGTGGAGAGTGACCCAAAATCACCAACTACACCCACACTCCATTTCAGCTGCTCTTTGCTTTCTCTAATCATCAGTGAACTCATTTGAGGGAGTGAGCCAAAATCACCAACTACACCCACATTCTATTTTTAGCTGCTCTTCGTTGTCTCTAATCATCAGTGAACTCATTTGAACAATGACAATAGTTCTACTGACAAGAACAAAATTGGCCCAAAGCAAAGCATACACAATATCGAGCTGCACATGGGTAGTTAAATTTTTGGACTGGAGCTGAAGGTCGATTGCATATTACGGCACTTAAAAATCGATTAAATTGATTAAAGCTGCATTTGAAATTTCAATGGCAAAATAAAGTTGAGCCCGTCTTAATGGCCAGTTGTTTGTTTAGGGTTACAGGGCGTTATTCTATGGCATCCCCCTTTTTTTCTTTGTTTTTTTTTTATTCTTTTTTAAGTGTTCAAAGGCAAACTTTTTGAATCGTATTTATGTCCCTGCTTTGGCATATGCTTAGTTACTAATGTACTATAATTGCTAGAATCACCCATTTTGATATCTGAAATTGGGTAACAGGAGATAGGAAGACCTGTGGTGATAAGGAAGAAGAGCAAGATAAGAAACCACATACCAGAGGGCCACCACATACCTCCGACCCAGCAATTCATTCCAATATACTACTTTGACTAACTCCTGCGTCAAAAGAAAATAAAGGGAAGAGGAGAGTAATTAAAAATTTGAGGCTTTATACAACATATTATCTAATCATATATTCATATAATTCGTCAAGAACGGAAGGATATATCACAGGAGATAGAAATGCCAATGAAGCAGCTTCCGGTAACCTCTGATCCCATCTAAACTTGCATCACATAATACGAGAAAAATGAAATTAACATCTGTGAAACTCTATCTGCAGTCCATATGTTTAAAACCTCAGAAATTTGTCTTGTATCAGAATGGAAGTTCTTTTTTGCAATAAGCATGCTGGATAACCCACTTAGACATATGCCGATGATCCCTTTAGCTGAGCTAATATCTACTCCCTCGTCTCAAACAAATAATCCCATTTTTTAATTGAAAAGTCAACCTAAGACAATATCAAAACATCAAAAAATCACTGGTAATGAAATTTCAATCATGGACACAATATTTAAACGCTATCAAAAACAATTTTTAAAACTTTGCAAGGATAAGTAAATTTTATATATCTTTGGTTAAAATTTTATTAAGTTGACCCAAAAAAATCAAAGTGGGACTATTTTTTGGGACGGAGGGAGTATATCTTAATAAAGACAAAGGGAGTACCTTGAAAATGACCAATCAGAATTTTCAAGGTTATTTGACAAAAAACCCACACAAACCAACTTGAAAGATACACACGCACACAAGTACACTTTCCTTTCCTTCTATTCTTTTGCCAAAGGAAAGAAGATCCTATTAAACCCCAATCCTCTTGCCTCCACTAGGGTTGAGTGAGGACCATTCCGGAAGGTGAATTAATGCAACTTTAGCTATAACATTCAACCTGTCAGACAAGATTATTGCATGCAATATGAAATGGCAATCTCTAGCTTCACTAGCTCTTGGAAGTATACCGTCAACAACACAAGTTTTATTTTAACCCATTCAATTGCAATTGAAACGAAGGTTCATAATTGGGGGCATCTGAAATTGTAGCCAGCTGGCTTGTTGCAGTAACTCTTGAATCCAATACCATTTATCTTGATATCTTCAATTAAAAAGTTAAGTTATTATAACATGTTCAGCACGTCGGTGATGTTTCTTGTTTATTACCATTTTCGGGAAGGAGAAAATAAAGAAAAGAAAAGAAAAATAGAGGGGTTGTGATCTATCGGTAAGAAAATTGTGTATTTTATAAATGAATGAAAATATAAAGCATTTCTGTACAAAAGATCAATTTGAACAAAGAAGCAAAAAGGAAACTAAGTGATTAATTTACAGTAACTAAGAGGAGAAACTCATCTGCAACTGAGAAAAATCTACAAGAATATGCACAAGTCCCTCACTCGTCATCTTTGACCCTAAGGCAAAATCGCAACGCAAAAATGGCCATTAACATGTTATCCTCCATATCAAAAACTTCAACAAAACCTGAAATAACATGAAAGTGACATCAACATCCACAACTTGCAGAACAGAGATGGACAGCCAATGACAATTTGATAATAATAGAGGTTCGTAAGCATACAAGACACAGGCTACAGAACTATATTCCGTTGACGTACTTTTGAAAGAAACCTTCAGGTCCAAGTGCTAACGGAAAGATTTGACAACACCAGTGTTTCATTTTTTCTATTTCAAGTACGCAAATCAACTGGATTGTAACATTTTGTTGTTTGATTCAGTGAAAGTCTTACCACACCAAATTTGTTATTTAAACCTCATGATATAGTACAAATATATATTGCTCCCTCCATTCTGAGCAAAGAGTCTATGTTTGAAAAGTCTAATAATTAAGGGATATATAAGTATACTTGGAGTTAGTCATAATTGCAAAAATGCTTGAGCTTAAACAAGATGCTTATATTATATCTTTGGAAGTTAGAGTTGAAAAGTTATGGAGACTGTGGGCATAGTGTTTGAAAGTGGACTCTTTAAGTGGAATATCCAAAAATAGAATAGTGGACTCTTTGTATTAATATCAGGGAGTATATCATTGTCATGTTTCCTCTTTGAGCTCAGAAACCCCAACTCAAACTTCTCAATTTTTTTGAATTTTAACAATAAAACTAATTAGATGTTAAAATCTCATTGGTTGAGTTTGGTCCTTTTTCAATAATCCTAAAAATTCAAAGAACATTCAAATCCATATAGTGTACCATATCTAATAATCAAGGTAATCTTTAATATCTTTCATTACAAATAAACCAAAAGAGAGCCCCCACTTAACCCAAAATGGCTTGACCAATGCCGAGTTCCAATGTGGAGCGAACCATTTAACGGGATGTCACGTGTTCGACTCTCACCCGGTACAAATTCCCTAAGGCCAACAGCAGGCTCCGTACTGCGAGCGGGTAGGGATTAGTCTTATGCCCAATGTAGTATAGGGACACCTCGTGGAAGAACAAAAAAAAAAAAGAGAGAGAGAGAACCCATTTTTGCTAGGCACAGTGAGAGTGAATAGACTACAACATAATTGGATACATATATTTTGTTGTGTCGTAGATAGTCTTAGATTTTGTTTGAACAAAAGGAAAAATTTGTAAGAGTGACATGAAGATGCTCTACTTTTTCCAAAAATAGAATAGTGAACTCTTTTCACGGACAATAAGAGTGCCCTTGATTATAAGAGCTAAGGTATTTTCTCTTAGTTAAAAATCTAATACTCCCTCGATCCCAAAAAAACAATCCCCTTTCCCTATTGGAAAGTTAACTTAGGGTTTAACATAGATTTAGTCTTTGTAAAGAATATTGGAAGCGAAGGAGAAATCTTGTAAACTGTAATGGAATTTCAATCATTGATATAATATTAAAAATACTATCAATAACATTTTTTAGAATATGTAAAGATAAGTAAATTTTTACATATATATGGCCAAAGTTTAATCAAGTTGACCATAAAAAGTAAAAGTGGGACTATTTTTTGGGCCGGGGAGTATAGCAAAGAAAATTTTTGGAACTTAAAACATTAATAAGCTTAGCTTTTTGAATGACTCTCCAAGTGGAACGCTACAAAACAGAGAGTAGGACTCTTTTAGTGGAACGGAAGGAGTATCAAATAATCAAGCTCCTTCCCCCCAACCCCTCCTCTCTCTCCCTATATTTCAAATTAAAATCCAACTGAATTAGAATGTTTATTCTCTTAAATGTTAAAAGGAGAAGAAATTTTAAGGTTTAAGCTGATACCATAATTATTTCATACTTCATAGTAATTATCTCCTCAACTAAAAACTTTGAGAACCCAGTTTTAAATACTACACTATAAAATTCACTGACTGAAAATATCTGAACTTTTATCTTTTTATTTTTATTTTTGATAGGTAATAAAATAGAAGTAAATATATCTGAACCTTTATCTATTATAATTTGAAACACAAATATCCCGAGTTTGATGTTCTCTTAGTCATTCCCCAATTTCAGCAATTTCGCTATTTTAAACCTCATAGTGCAGGGTTTATACTTGTTGACAGTAGAATACGAGTCCATGACAGCAATCTGAATACCTCAACCAGACACGAGGAGGTGGGGGGCAGAAATTCTGTTGGAAATGTTCAAGTTCATGCCCAAAGAAAATACGACAATGGAGAAAAGAACCAACCCCAAGACAGACGCATTGCAGAAGGTCGATTCCAGTTATCAGCCTTATCCCCCCTTCATGCTACCGTATGCTTCTACAGACATCACAATAGAACCAGTAGTGAATCATTCAAATGGACTTCCAATCAGTGCACAAGGTAGATAACAAGGATAAATACCTCATCCGCACATATCTGTCTTCTTTTTTGATAAATATTTGTCTTCAATATTATAAAATCCCATGGGTAATTGGAATCTGCTAATGATTCTAAAACTAATTAGGCATCACCTTTATCTGAACTGCAACCAACTGAGCAACTTGAGTGAGAATCATAAGAAACTATTCAAGTTTGAACTGGTTGATTTTGAAAGATTGCTAAGGTTAAACGTGTTACTGGCGAAACCTCAGACAAGACATTGGCATAGCTTCTGGTTCTACATAATTGATCCTTGACGGAAGTGATTCTTTTGAAATCAGTTTACCGCTTGGAAACAAAATTTCAAAAGTGGGTTTTTGTCAAACTGATTTCAAAAGCGATTTTAGGTACTATTGGCTACCATCTGCTTAAAACTGATTTAAAAAAATGTCAAAAACACCCTAATTGTATCCATTTTAACAGCATAAATACAAGTACACTGTATAACATGTATTGATTTATACTATGCAAGGTATATCAAAATTTTCAAAAAAACGCATCATTAAAATTTAACAGAAATAAATCAACAAAGCCTTCCAACAAATTTAAAGCAAGACCCGTAATTTCTTTTTTAAGAAAAAGACCTAGATATATTTTCTAGAATTATTATATATCAATAATAATTAGGAAGATTGGATAAGGATTGATTAGTCTAAAGATGGAGGTTATAAATGGCAAGAAAAAATATAGAAATTTGTTAGAATCACTTTTGTTAAAAGCAAGATCATAGCTGATTCTGTCTACACACAAAACTGCATTTTGACAGCTTAAACGCAAAATCACTTTTGACACTCACAAAAGTGATTCTGAATCTCTGAACCGCACTGACAAACTCCCCCTTAATTTAACATCAATCTACAGCCGCCGCTGTAAACTCTATAAAAGATATCAAACCCCGTGATTTCAGCAGTTTACTCTTAAGGGGAAAAAAAACTATAAAAAATGGGACAAAGTAGTGATAGAAGTGTTATTAATTAATTGAATAGCTCAGCCTTTAGTGGAAAATTAATTATAAACTTATCCAAAGACATCTGCTCCAACTCAGTCATCTCGTCCTCCAACTGTCATCTGCCTGACCATCAAATTTTCAAGCAATTAGAAAACTAGGTGCACCTTAAGACTAAAAGGCATAGAGTGATGAGTACTGTCACTCTGTCAGAGACAACACAAACAGAAACTCCTTAAAACCACGTAACGTAACCACCCTTTCAACTCAAATATCCTCCCCAACCACGAACACAACAGTGCCCCTTACAAAAGCAAAAGAAGTATTTTCCACCCAGTTATTGGACTCCATCAGTCTGAATTCCACCAGGATTTTATCAATTGAAAGCCCTACTCACTAGTGTTTCCCAATCAGCTATATAATAATACCATGCTGAGTTTGCCTATTATGGTATAAAGTATCTAAAAACAACAATGGTGGCTGAATATTGTCCTCCGGAAAGGACACTTCGTTACTAAACGAGGCAAACATATAACCAGATCCGACAACGTGCACAATGATGTTTGACAGATGCCCCACAGGAAGCGCACTTCCATTAGTAGGTCATGGAACTACGGCTTTTAAAATGTGCCCTTTAGATAAGTACGACCAAAGAGTTTCAATCAATATTCACAACACTCCAATGCATGCTAGATAACAAGAATATACAAGTACAAGCATGCTATTGGGTAAATATGAAAATTTTGATAGAGAGAGATGAACTCAAGCATTGCGAAGTGAACTTCAATTTTAAACTACTGGCAAAAAATATCAAAAACAATGCAATAACTGGACGCACAGACCAAACCAACCCTGAAGAAAAGTAAAATCAAGCAGCAAGGAAAAAAGGAAAAGTGAAGCAACCCTCAATCCAATAACCACCCGACTCCCCACTCCAAACAACGACCAAAAACACCACACCAAAATCAGTGATTTCCACATAGGGCCCCAGGGCAGAAGATAAACATTGAGGAGGAAAGATAATAACCTGTGGAATCAATCGCTCCAACTCTGTATGTGAATTTTCAAGTATTGCCTGAGCAATGTAGTGGGAGAAGAAATTAGGAGAAGCAAGGAGTAAATGAAATAACTCATAACGCAGTCTCAGTTGGTGCAGTCTCAGTTACGTACCAGGACGCATTGGTCAAAGTCTTCTTAATTCATGGATCCACGACATCTGAAAGAAAAAATCTGAGTAGCTAAGATGGAGATAAAGTGGTAATGGTGATCTAATTGCAAATAGTAAAATCTGTTGATGACATGGTTCCACAAACCAAAAGTGAACCCTGGTTTCCAACTGGGAGATCAGATACCAAAAAACCTTTAATGCTTAGAAATTGGGTATTAGTAGTTCACCCAAGAGAAAGAAAAGAAAGTGGAACTATCACCATAAAGTACTTAAAAAATTAAGACAGCACATAGCCTAGTGTAAGAAGCAGATAGAGGAAGGCAATTTTACGATCATGAGCTGACATAGTACTCTTCATACATACTACACCTCCATTCCATTTTGGGAGACAAAGGAACATGAATTAGACAAGTGCCTTCAGTGATCCATCTATTTCATACTATCCAGAATTGTTCATGGGAAAATTCTCAATGGAGTACAATTTTCAAGCAAGTCTTGCACTCAGTTATAAGTCTTGGCAGCAGTATAGGGGATTGGGAAAAAACTTAAGGAAATTCTTCAAGTGCCAATCTTTTCAGCACAGAACAAAAGGAAAAACTGTGACATTCAATTGCAGACCTCTATTAACTTCCCAATTTAATAAAAGAAAAGATGGAGTTAAGTAGTTTATAAAGATCCACCAATAGGATTCAACAAGATTTAGATAGCCTAGATTAACGTAGGAGCAACCAAAAGCAAAGAAAAATTATTTTTGATGCAGTCACGCTTTGAAGAAAAACCTATGAAGACAAAAAAGCCCAAAGTGACCAACAAACGTATGATAATGCATCTTAAGTGTCTTCAAAAAGCCTCGCACTGCCAAACTCAAGGCATAAGGCCCAAAAATCTGGGGTTTTTCATTTTTATCAGATTCCCAAAGATCTGGTGGATTATTGCTTAAGAAAAAACTCAGCAATCAATCATAAAACTGAAAGAACAAGGTTAACAGCATGAACAGACAAAAGATTTCTGTAATAACCTCCGAGAACCACAGTTGCAGGGGATCTTTTTCTCCTCCAGTGGGAACTTGTAATTATAAGTAATTTCTTCACCTGCAGTGATATGCCGTTTGGCATATATGAAAATCTTTTTCTGGCCCTCGACGCTTATAACTTTGGTATAACAGTTAGGCTGCAACAAGTTTGATTCAAATCATAAATGTTCTCTGAAATCAGACATTCTATAACTTTTACCATACTAGATAATTAAAGTTAACTTAACACATGTACCTCGCAGGAATGGTTTATGAATCTAGCTATTCCACCACGCTTTGTAGCATCAACCTACACAAGTATTAAAAAAGTAACTCACATCTTTTCTGAAATCATTATTCAACAAGTTAAACCCAAAAGATTGTCCTAAAGATGGAAGTTAAACAAGAGGAGACAATGATAAGAATATATGAAGACGGCACTAAAACCCGTAACAGTTTGATCCTGGCCCATGCTTGCCTAGGACCTCAAGAGTGCCTACCTCGCTAGCATGATATGATTTCTCTGGTGTAGGTCTAACCAGTGGCGGAGCCAAGATTTCTGGCAACCGTAGAGCCTACTAAAAATCATCAAGATGGAAAAATATATACTGAATTTTTAGGGTTTGAAGAAAATACATTCTTGCGGATATGATACTCGATCAACGTTGCCAATCAAAACCTTCCCCTTTTTGCCGATGTAATTGTCAACGGGCTTGGTTGAGTGTCCTCTCAGTTCTTACAGTGTTAGTATTCTCTTTTTCACAATAGACAAAAAAATGACGGCAGGTAGTAAGGGCATATCATTTATTTGGACCCTTCAAATTTTTTCATTCAACATTTAAAACCATGGCCCTGCTTGGATAGCTGGTTCATTTTGTGCTTCGTGGTAATTTTGTTGGTTTTGTAATGATTGAATCAAAAATTAAGAGATTACAAGAAAAATAGAATGATCAAAGAGAGAGTTAAAACCACAAAAAAAAAAAACACAAACTATAATACAAACATGTATGCGAACAAGATTCATGCATTTAGGAAATCTCAGCAAGAGCCTAGGCTCGTGCTGGGGCTATGTTGGCTCCGTCCATGGGTCAAACAGGACGGGTTTAGAAGCCAACGCAACAATTTTTAAGGATCAGCAATTGCCAACTTGTCGTCATTTCTTTTATTGCTACAGAGTGGTTTTTATGGCTTCCTCGTTACTTCAGAGGTCTTGTTTAAGAGATTCAGCAGGATCCAAATACTTTGGTATCTCAACATTTTGGTTTTCTAGTTTGAAAGATCATAGCTAGTGGCTTCTTGTATTCTGTTTTTTGCTTCAATGAATCCCTCTCCAGCTTTTGTAATCTTTCTCATTTTAATCTAATCTTCTGTTTTCTTATCAAAAAGAGAAAACATTCCTCAAGCCCTCCTTGAAGCTTCTACCAAAAACAGCCACTACTGTGAGAGTTTAAGGGTTGCAGCGGGAAGGGATGAAGTGGGGTAGGGATGGGGTTAAGGTTGGGCTAGCAATTGTGAGAACCAAAGCGATCAAGATGAAATCCTATTTTTGGATGAAACAAGTGAGTTGTCCTTGTTATAAAATGTGAAAAATGAATTATCTTTTTTCTTTACATGCATCAATTACTTCCAATTGAATTTGGGATCGAGTTTTACGTAGTGCTAATTAGCAAAAATTTACATACTCATTAGGTTTATCGTTTATTGGTTCAACAGTTCACCTGACACAATACAAGTCCACTAGCCAAACTAGAATAAGTCTAATCTGCTAGTCAAATAAGGAAGAGGGCGAGACGACTTTTGACATGCGCACTTGGCTTACTAAGTCGGAAACAGGAGTTCTTGCTATAGGAACTGCATCACAACCAAAGCTTAATAAACGCAATGAGTCCGAGGATCATCCTTAACTTACCACATATCCGTCATCCAATCTGAAAAGATAACTGCTGCCAATTCCCGTCTTCTCATAATGGCGTTCACGAATATCAGATATCTAAGCAGGGAGAAAAAACAATATCCGAATCAAACACGAAGCATAACAAAAGATCCAATTTCTCCCAAAAATCAACAGACTGAATAAGACGAGTAAAAACATAGTTATAAGAAGAATTAAGGAAAATGGACATTACATAGGACAAACCAGAGAGGGAGAAAAGGGGTGCAGCAAATTAACAACTAGCTATAGGACAAACACAATGCAATTGACTAGAAAATAATGAAGCAAACTTACACGAGGACGAATTAATTCACCAACATATTCAATGACAAAATCTTCTGCCTCGATTGGCTCTAGTGCAACCAGACCCCAATCATGTATCTTGCTCCGTTGAAAACGTAAATGTTTCTTCCTTGCCTGAGAAAGAAACATAAAACATTAAACCACCATCACAATGGCAAGATAGTGGAGAGCAATCTTAGCCTTCTCTCACCTTCAGCTGAGTAGCTTTTAAAAGATCAGCACCCTCCGCTGCAGCAAGAAGGCTGCGCAACTTAACTCTATTTGTTCTTGCAGATAATCCCTTGGCATTCGAAAACTGAGAACTATTAACCTCCAACCCCGAGTATTTCGTACTAACACAATGAGTTCCCCTAACACGAGCTCTATCAGCAGGAGTGGCATTTAATGACCACTTATGCCACTCCCACCCATTGATTGAAGAACGAGCACATCCTTCAGATTTAGGGCAGGGTTTGGATGTCCTGCACTTGCTGGTTTTGATCTTCTGCATAGCAACTTGGTTGCATGCTATTTGCTTCACAGCACCATTTGCTGATTTCGGAACCTTACTAGATTTTGGCAGCGACGTATCATCCAAGTGTTTCCTCTTCAGTTTTCTAACCTTAACTGCTGTGTATAAGAGCAGAAGATCAACATGTGTTTAGATGTAAACATAGAATCCCAAATAATCAATACTGTGATGCTAGTGCATGACAGGAAAATCAGTAAATGAAAGAGGAAATAGAAGTGCCTAACATCATCCTATCTGTTTGAGGAAATTACCAGCAGGAACTTCTCTGGTTCTAGAATCATCCCTGTCATTGCCTTTAGTGACCTTTTCAACAGTGACATCTTCTGTGGAAACTGAGACACTCTCTTCAGTACATCTTCTATCATCTTCAGCAACCACATTACCTAGGAGAGACATTTGAAAGACCAATTATCAAGATGTGTGATCCTGGTGTTTGAAAATACAAGATATTGCAGAGTTTGTGTTGGAATAGTTTTTGAAAATAAAAAATCGAGTTTGTGAATAGTTTTTCTGTATTCTAGGTGACTTGTGTTGGAGCATACAAGTGTACACACATGCACCACCTGTTTTGGCATCTTTTTTTTATATACATATTCTTACTTATCAAAAAAAATACAAGATATTGCAGCAAATTACAAACCTCGAATTACAATAGGAACCCTCACAAAATTCTGACATGTACTAACAGATACTGAGTGATTCCCACGCAAATTAGCATCAGTGGATAATTCAGTTTGACAGTTATTTTTTATAAGTTTATCAAGATTCCCAACAAAAGCTATGGCATCAGTTACAGATTCATCCCGACTCCTTGACTTCCTAACTGATTTTTCCTCTGATCCAATATCTCCGCTAGTTGCATGCTCAGAAGAAGTTGCTACCCTTCTCCTCGTAGACTGTTTCTTGCGCGAATAAGTATAATTTGCAGTGACAAAAGATGCCTCAGAAGGTCCAGAACTTTGAGCATTTCTTGTCCGTTCCCTGTATTTATCAAATGCAGCAGGAGAATCAACGGTTTTCTCCTTGCGTCTCTTACTTGCTCTTTCCTGAAAAAGGATGTGTAAGAAGAAACTGAAATTTTCTGCTACAAAAGTCAAACCAAAGATGAAATATTAAGTCCATCTGTACTACCTCATTAGCATCAATTTTACGACGTTTCTTAGAACGCCATGATACCAAAAACTCATGAAGAGCATCATCTAAAAGCAGTGATAGCCAATCTCTAAGCACCACATCATGCAACCTCTGCCGAAACATTGCCAAGGGAACATAGACTGCAATCTTTGGAACACACTCGTTCAATCTGGATGGCCGGAATTTACAAATCTGGGCAGGAAAAAGAGTTTTAAATTTGTCCTCAGATCTGGATGAGTGCACCTTATCACTTTCTTGTTCTTTAACCACAGGAGGGTACAACTTTTGAAATGCATTAGCCAACAAACCAGACATAATATTATCTGTAGCCTGGTCAAATGGTTTTTCTGGTTCTGATGAATTACTTAAATCATTTGATGGATTCATGCTCATGACAGCAATCTCTTCGGGGTTAACAGACCCACTTATTTGGCTGCATTGAACAGGCAAACGAGTGGTAACCTGCAAATAGAAGAAGCATTTTATTTTTTAAATAGTAGCTCAACCTGAGAAATGGGTAACCAAATACCAAAAAAAATGTTACTCCCTCCATTCCTAAAAATGGGTCCTGTTTGACTCAGCACACAACATATAGATTAAAAGAAGTTTGTTGACTCTATTATAAATATTAAGATGTTGTATGTTTTCCATTGATGCCTTGTGGGACTGGACCCATCAGCTAAAGTAGGAATCAAATCAAGGATAAAATGGTAAAAGTGACATCCCAAAAAGGAAAGATCAGAAAGTGGATACCTTTTTTGGAATGGCCTAAAAAGGAAAGATGGACTCTATTTTAGGAACAGAGGGAGTAATAATACCAAACCACGAATTCCAAACTTACCTCGTTCACTTGGTCAGCTTCTTTAAAATTAACCACTTTCCCCACTTCCTCGTCCACAAGGGATTCAATATATTGAATCAAAGACATCTTTGCACATAAATGGAGATCACATTCAACACTTCCCAAGATAGAAGCCATGTCATGATGATCAGTCCTTGACTGTTCACACTTTGAAGCATTTTCTTCCTCGCAAGATGATAAAGACAAAGAGGGTGGTTGAGGAGATATATCAGACTGCATTCTCACCAGTTCAAAACCAGGGGGATAATCTATCTCACAAGGAGGAGAATTTGGGTCTAACCGCAACTGTAAAGCCATTGATATGTAAAACTGTCAGAATATCAAACATAAATAGCCCTGTAGAACATAATAAAACAGAACTCACAGGTTCCACTAGCTTCTCAGTCATCCCAATACATTCACTAAACGGAGTGCTCCGCTCAACAGCAGCATCAGGGACAGACCACAATTTCCTGTTTCTCCACTCAGACAAGTAATCTGCTATTGAATCATAAAAGACGGCATTCCACATGACTTGCATGCAAGAATTGAAAAACATCTTGCACACAACAATATGTGCACCCCAAAAATTCTCTAAGCTTCCAACAGATTTCAGCCTTTGAATAGACTTTTCAGGACCTATAGGAGATTTCTCATTGGCAACACTAATAGACACGGCTGCTTCACTCCCAGAGGTAACAGAGTCCATCTCCTGGCAAGTTTCAGGCTGTCCACACAAAATACCACACTTAAAGGTATCAGACAACAGTAATGATGGAAGAGTAAATTTTTTGAAAAGGAGGAATGCCATACCGTTCTGCCATCCAAAGAGCAAGTTCTGGCTGGCTGGCTGACCACTTCAAGCTTGAGATGCCTTTCAGCTTTCTTAGCAGCAACACACTCGGCTATTATGTGGCTAATAATTTCGTCCAAGACAACTCTACGAGCTGCTTTCATGATTCCTGAGTGTAACTGGGAGCAGACTTCTTCTGAAACTTCACAAATGAAACTTGATAAAAATCCAGTCACATTTTCTTTGGCATCTGATAATGAGACATTTCCAGTTCCAGCTGTTATCCAACTGTTAATCATAGATTGCAAAATGAAGGGCTTCACTTTACTTTCAGCATGATATATCTGCACATTTGTCATCAAAAGCAAGGAAGAAAATCAGCATCAGCGAATACTCACATACAATTATAAACACACACAGAAATACACATAAAGAAGTTCTCAGTGTTGGAAGTGAAAAAAATAGAAATTCTGCAATCCGCAATGTCTTTGAGTACTTATAATTGCAAGACAAGGGACTGAACAGAGAAGGACTAGAATATTTTTCACATTCATTAAATGCTTCGAAGGACACATCTGAAAATCTCCAAGAGTGATATTTTATCATCTATCCAATAAAAAAGTCTTACATGGTGCATTCATATTTCATACGATCTTAAGAGCATGCTTGTTCAGCGAAATAAGGATGGACTAGCTAATACACTCCTGCCTAATCCTGCATCAGGTAGCCTCTTTACCTCTGAACACTTAATCCCATCAATAGAATATCCTCTTATAGAGTCACAATATTCACAAAAGAAAATCTTCCACGACACTCCTGCCTAATCCTGCATCAGGTAGCCTCTTTACCTCTGAACACTTAATCCCATCAATAGAATATCCTCTTATAGAGTCACAATATTCACAAAAGAAAATCTTCCACGAGGGATAACCTTAAGGTAACTAAACACAAATGAGCAATTGCAAGGAATAACTCAAGATGAATACATGCAGAGCAACTACACAGGCTTAACTTCTTAGGAAGCATCTCATAGACACCCTAAGAGATGCCTAACATCTTTTCATGTTCTATGGAATCCATTAACCAAGATAACGCCATAACTCAGCCAAGTGATGATTAAATGGTCATGTAAAGGCAGAGTCAAATGCTATCTACCAACTTTTGACATATTGCTTACCATCAGTGAACCACGTAGATATCCATAGTGATGCCATGAGTAAAGTTCTACAAGAGAGTGTGGCCCATGTTTCTTTCCCTCGTCATCCTCAAAGAGCCAACATGATTCTTCACCTGGCTGCTTTTGAAATAGGATATGGAACAAAGAAGAGTAAGAAAGCAAAGATTATAAATGAACATCATTTTGCAGTAAATCTATTGAACTAGTTATCCCTTTAAAAGAACCCTTTCGGGGACAGGAAGTGGTAAATATAACTGCAAAAAGTCTATTACCAATGAAATATAAGGCATAGTCGAGTTAGCTGCTTCAGACTTCTGCATCTGCTGGTTGGAGGTGCTATTGCTGACATTGGCGTAATTTTGGAATGCTAATTGCGAGGAAAGATAAACGGTATTTGTAGTGTACTCTTGTCCATTTGCACCCAAATCTTCACCAGATAATGATATTGAATTTTTGGGTCCCTTTGCACCAGCTAAACTAGAGGTTAAATAGACAAAACCTGTAGCAACATGGTCAGGAAACTGCCTAAAATACTTCAACGGCACAGGGTTGATTAAACTCCCATTTATGATGGGATAAACAGGAAGCTCATCCGGCAAGAAACCAGTGGATAAGCCCTCAAAAAGTTGCTCCTGAATGTAAGGGCCACACATCTGCCCCTGTTCATTGACATACATCCATCCACTCACAAATGCAGGAGAGACATACCCAGGGTAGCTCTTGTTAAGGTCTGAAGTTCCTTCTGTACCGCAAATCTGGAGAGTATTGTCATTATTGCCATTTGACTGGCGGCTCAACTCCATTGCAGATAAAAACTTCTTCAAAGATAAAGAAACATTATTAATATTCAAGCAAACAAGTAGGCGTCACTCCAAGAGGAGAGGGAAACTGGTAACCATGGTTCAGTTCAATGTAAGATGCAGCTCTTGCTTAGAAAATGGGCTCGAACGTTACAATTCATAAGACAATAGGGTTCAGTGTTGCACCAAATTGAATTATATTTGACCATTAAAAAACTAAAAACCCTTTTTCTTGTGTTTTTCCATCAAACTTATAAATATTTGAACAGACCTTCTATCAGTAAGTTGTTATATCAAAACTTTAAGTATCACGATACTCTATCTCGTTCCAATTATACCAGATGTCCCCGAACGGAACTGGGACGAGCTCGCAATACTAATCATTGGCTATTGCCACGACTTATCATGATTCTTATGAATAAACTTATCTTCATTTGTAGTTCTCAACGTACATTTCATGATTTCAAATGATTTCCTAATACTATGGCATAATCCTATATAGGAAACATATCTCACCATCCGTACAAAAACAATTAAAAAGAAATTGTGATACAAGAAAAGCATCCCAATATCATAACTATGAACTAAAGTATCACATATTCACTACAAATCTCAACAACAACAAAAGCAAAGGAAGGAATTGTATCTGATTTTCAAAAGAAAAATTAAAAAATAAATAAAAATAAACTTGAAACCCTAAATTTCTAAGGTACATCGAATCGCTGTTCAATTTAACCCGAAATAATTAATTCCGAAATCCAATTAGACGAGATTTCGCTTTTCCACGCTACCAGAGGCGTAGAGAAAATACCTAATTTTAATGGAGTAACTTGAAAATATGGACGGTGCGATGAGAGAGACGGCTATCGATCGGAGGAGCTCGAGGAGGTTTAAATCGACAAAGATATCCCCATGGATTGAACGATGTACGCCGTCTAGAACAGGCAACGTTTTGATATCATAAACAGAGCTGAGAGAGAGAGAGAGAGAGGAACACTCAATGAGAGGGTCCGGCTGTTTCTGAGAAAAGGTTTACGAATCTAGGCTGTCAATTGAGCCCATTAGAAAGCAAAGGTTTAATATATAATTTGGTCCCAGAACTTTACACATTTTTCTGATTCAGTTATAAAACTTTGATATTTTTTATTGTAGTCCCTGAACTGCCATTTAAGCCATATAGTTCGTCCCTCAAGTGACTGCCGTTACTTTAAACGTTAAAAAAATTTGAAATACCCAAATTGCCCTTACTACATGCTGAGTGTGTTTCCCCGTGGACAAATCTTGCTTACTTGAATTTAATGATTTTTTTTTAACTAAGTTACACCCTCTCTCTCATATCCTCTCTCTCTCTCTCTCTCTCTCTCTCTCTCTCTCTCTCTCTCTCACTCTCACTGCAACTGTGCTCACTGCAACTTGACATTGCGCTCTCAGTCACCGCCGCCGACGATGATCTCATCCGTTTCTGACATCTCATTTGTTCACCAGCGGCGAAATCTCTCCCTCTCTTGACAACTCTCTTCTCATCCCTCCCAGTTTATCTCTCACACATTAACACACACAGTCCCACCTTCTCTCTCTAATTGTGCGAAATGGAAACGTTTTGTTGATGGAAGATCAAAACGGAAGACATAGATAGATGGGGGAAAGACATAGTCACATTGATAAAGAGAAGGGGGTAAATAGAAAAAGAGGTTGCCGAAAAGGTTATGACATTCATTTGGGAGGTCGTCAGAAAAAATAGACAGAGATGGAGGAAAACTCGAAAAACGATTGTTGATGGGAATTGCTTGCCCAAGAGCCAGATCTGGGTTCCTCTCTCTCTCTCTCTCTCTCTCTCTCTCTCTCTCTCTCTCTCTCTCTCGTTCGAGTGTGCGTGGGGGGAGGTGCAATTTCTATGTTTATCATAGAGGCGGTGCACCGGCAAGGAAATGTGGTTCAAGCTTACAATTTGGGTGCAATTTCAGTTGTTTTACACAATGTGATTGTCATTCTGCATTGTTCAACCTCTTTTTCTAGGCAAAAATTGATCTTGAGTTGATCTTGAAATCGGGTTATTGAATCGGAGAAAGAAAACCCTAATTCAAATTTTAATGATTTGGGTTTGAAAATGTGTGGGAAGGGTGGAAATTAAGTTGTAAAATAATGGCGGCGCTGGTACCTGGGGTATTGTTGAAGCTACTGCAACATATGAACACAAATGTGAAGGTTAATGGTGAACACCGGTCGTCTTCATCGCAAGTCAAGGGTTTTATCTTAAGGTTTTCGGTCACTATATTTACACATTTGCTAGTAATAGTCGTGGCAATCCTTGTCCTCGTTTGGCTTCTCAATTTCTAATAGATTTAAAGAGAGAGCAAGAAAAGACAAGCAAGAAGAGATAAGAGACAGAGGAGAGAAGAAAGTGAAACGAAGAGAAAGAAATGAGAGAAAGGAGATAGACCCAGAACAAGAGGGAGAAAGAGAAGAGAGAGAGAGAGAAAGAAAGAAAGAAAGAAAGAGGAAAGAAAGAAAAACATTAAATCCAAGTAAGCAAGATTTGTCCACGGGGAAACACACTCAGCACGTAGTAAGGGCAATTTGGGCATTTCAAAAAAATTAACGTTTAAATTGACAGCCGTCACTTGAGGGCCGAACCGTAAGGCTTAAATGGCAGTTCAGGGACCACAATAGAAAATGTCAAAATTCTATACTCGAATCAGGAAAAGGTGTAAAGTTTAGGAACCAAATTATATATTAAACCAAAAGCAAATTACTGATAAGTCCTGCGTTTCGCTCAGTGAGTTTGGGTATGCTTCTTTATTTTTTTAATGTTTTTTTCATGGTTTTTATTTTCATTAATTTATACTAGTATTATCGAGAGTATACTATTCTGTTAGGAATTACAGTTGTTATCTGTTTCATTTCACTAAAACAGTTATTCTCATTAAAATAGTTATCTGTTTACATAAAATAAAAAAATTATTATCTCCAAAAATAGTAAAGAATTAAACAGCATGTGTCTTCGACAAATAGTTTTGAACAAATTATTGAATCAAATGATGTCGTTTTGAAGTTTTATCTACAAAGAAAAACGAAGACAGCAAGTAGATTGCAAAGACAAGTTGCAAGCACAAGTGGACTGACATTTTAGAAACTGTCTCCTCAAGTTGCAAACTCAAGTTGCATTAACTAGTCGTTATCCAACAACTAGTTTCCTCAATCAGGGCTATAAAAAGGACCAATCTCTCACAAGCAATAAACACATAGACATAGTAGATACAATACATAATACTCCCTCCGTCCCTAAACTATTGTCTTGTTTGATCCGGCACATGCATTAAGAAAAAATAATTGACTTGATTATTAATATTGGTAGTGTGTAGTTTCCTTTAATGCTCATGTAGCAGCATTAAATTGGTCCTTCAGTGATTTACTTAAAACTATTCTAACTTTATTTGGAATCATTTAAGATCAGCCAACATTATAAGACTAAAAGCTGATGACTGTGTTACTTTTGAAATCACATATGACCAGCCATCTTTATAACTTAAGTTGGCTAATATTTGACCAGCCATCCTTATAACTTAAGTTGGCTGATGACTAGCCATCCTTATACTTAAGTTGGCTGATAACTGATTCACTTCAAGAAATCAATCGACTGATTCTGCCTTAAGTCAGTGAGTGATAATAACTTAAGTATTTTCTAAGTCTGATAATTAGCATAAGTCAGTAGACTGATAATATCCTTAACTTATCTCTCACGTAAGTCTACTGATCTTTAACTGAAGCTTCCTTGATAAGCTTTCGTAGCTGCATTTTGAATTTGTGTATTACATTGTGTACTTTAAATACAAACTACTTTATGCTTTTCATTTAATGTATTATTACACACTTTTCCCTCTAAGCTTTCTGTTTATTTCAGAATGAAAAGACTGATTCAACCTACATTTTCTGAGATAGCTCAAAGCTCGAGAAGAGTTGTTCGCCCAATTTGACTTGCACGACATTAGAACATTTAATGCAAAGTCAAAAGCTTCCAATGTCAATAATCTTTGCTCTGCATGTATAAAGTCGTAGAAGCATTGAAGAACTCACTAACCTGAACACACGAAGCTCTCAAGCATTCAAGCACTCATAACACTTCAAGAATCTTTGAAGCTTCATTAAAGCGCAAAATACTTAGATCATTTATTGTTTTTATCTCTTTCTTTGTATTTACCTTTAAATTTAATTATTGTATTGAATCCCTCCCAACTACCTAGTTTTTGAGGGATCATTGATTGTAACACACGAGATTGATTTGTTCCCTTTGAACATTCAATCTCCATATCCACCGATCCTTGTTGTACACTGATCTATTAGTGATCACTTAGGATTATTAATATTAGTGCACTTCAAAATCTAAATTTAGCCAACTTGGTAGTGGACATAGCAGTTTTCACACTGTGAACCACTCTACATTCTGTGTTCATTTATTGCTTGATTTACTTGACCAAACAGACCAAAGTTTTAAGCATTTTCATATTACTTAAAGCTTCAGTCAGCCAAGAATACAATCATCAGTCTCTATTCTAAAAGTTGTTCATAAGTTGATTCTTCAACCGATTCATCATTTGGTTGATTTCTCTAAAACCTTATTTCTGCTGCCAAAGTTTTTAAAGGTTTTAAAACTTCACAAAAAGATTTTATAAGGCTATCACCTCCCCCTAGCCTTATCAATTGCCTAAAGTGGACCTACAATTGGTATCAGAGCCTAACTTTTTGAAAAATATTTTTCGAAGTCTTACCACTTGAAAGTTCTGATCTATGAAAAATTCTAAAGCTTTCCTAACTCTCAACATGACACGGGTTCCCATGTTTGATGAGGACAATTTTGACATATGGAAAGAGAGAATAACTAGATACATGAACAACATCGATAAAAGACTTATAATTATGGAGTGTGTCTTAGGTGGTCCTATTTTTCTTGTTGCGGAATCAGTTGTTTATGATTTAGACAATGATCTACCTAGCCCTGCTTGCTTAAATGATTCCGAAATTGAGTTTTCAGACTCACTTGTTAAGAACCCAAAGCTGACCAAAAGTATTAAACCTTGTCAGCTTGGTTCGACAAATAGGAAATGGGTTTTATGATCAAAGAATTACAAGCAAGCCAACTGAGAGAAGGACTGAAAAACCTTCACGAGTTGTCAAACCTACTGTTACTCCACCTGAAAAGGAGGAGAAACCGACTGATGAGAGCCAAATTGAATTAGAGGAACATATGCAACAAATGTACTCCAAATTTAAAACTCTCACTAAGATTCATCTGTCACAGTCAACTGAACTGAGAAGGCTGACAGCTGAAAATATTCAACTCCAAAAGGTCAATGATCTCTACAAAGATTAGCAAGCTGAAATGCTGAGACTTAAGAGTATCAATGAAAATTTTAAAATTCAGGCTAAAGTCTTATTTTCTCAAATATCTGACTTGGTTGAGAGGAATGATCAATGTCGTTAATACCTACTCTAAATCCAAAGCTGCTGTTGAAACTATTATAAGTCAACAGAGAGACAATGCAAACCAAAATGGCATTGGCTACTCTCAAAACAATAGGAAAGAAAAGGAAAAATGTGAGACCGAGACCAGACTATCTAACGGTGGTCCAAAAATTCTGCTGAAAAGGGGTAACAAACCAAACTCTTTCAAGAACACATATAGTGGTGTTCAATACGTATATCCCAAGAATTAGCTAAGGAAGGCTAAGAAACAAACAGAGAAATGTATAAGATGGTTGAATTCTACTAACCATCAATCAGCTATCATGCACTTGTAGAAAAGCAGAGTTCAGCCAAGAAGCAAACTATTCAGCCAACTAATAATGACACTAAACTGGCTCATCTCAAAGGAGCGAACACGAGACTGATGGGTACTAAATTTAAACCTTTCAAGTTTGTTTCTCCTAAGTTTACCAAGTGGGTTCCAGTAGAACCAAAGCCTAAACCAAAAATGACTGAACCAAGTAGTTAACTGATGAACTCAAATAAGTGTGATATTTATTATTGGTTTTTTTGCTAAATATTGAGATAAATATTACTCTAATGTGGTGTTTTCATGACTTTTGATGATCCAAGGAAAAATGCAATAAGCTGGAGAAAATAGCACAAATCTGGGTAGAATCAGAGTTTGCACGTGGGCACGCGGAGATGACAGATGGGATTTTCAAACTCGAACATTAAATTCGTTTGTTAGGATTTAAGTTTTAGTGAGCTGAAGACTCATTTCAATATTTTGTTAATTTTAATTATGTTAGGATTTTATTTTTTTATTTTTTTATTTTAGGCATTTCTAGAGTAGTTGCTTGAGGCCCTAGTCTTTAGGAACATGGGGTAGTGGTTAGAATCATGGGTTAGTGGCACATTGTGGGGAGAGAATTCCTCCAGATTTTCCCCTATAAATAGAGGGGAAAATCCTCAAAGGAGAGGGGACACACATTCACAAGTTAAAAAGACACACACATTGAAGGAAAGAAGGCAAAGGCTGGAGCACCTCTTTGATTTCTATTAGAACACCTGCTAGGTTTTACATTTCTCTTTTGGTGTTTGTAAGTAATCTTTAATTATGTTTAGTAGCTAGTTTCCCTTTTCAGTTAATGAACAAGTAATTCTCTTTAAAATTACTACTGTGAGATCTTAGTTTTATTTTTAATTCTCAATTATTTCCAAGTATTTATTCATTCTCTAATTTTCTAGTTGCAAGAAACTTGTGACTTATGATTAATATGATTAGTTAATGTTCAGGGCCCAAATTTTAATTAACGTAATAGTCTATTGCTAGTTAGAGTCGCTGATCCGTAATTGTCTTTGGGTTCTAACAACGTAGCAAGCGACGCACCGTTTAGGCATCACAAGCATACTCGGGTAGTATTGCGGGAATGAGTAATCTAAATTAAATGATATTTCTTCAATATGCACTGTTTAGAATCGGGTTTCTCTATCTTAATGCTGTCAAAACACTAAATCCTACGAGCGTCTTGGGGGTTGTCTTTTGATTAGAGTAGTAATTAACGAGCTTCTTTTAATTATCGACACTGTAAGGAGAGATTGGGTGTTAGGCGTTTGTCGACAACTATAACCGGTTTATTTGTAGTTAATTGAGACAATGTTGCATCGATGATCAGTAGTAAGTTGTGGGATTGTAATTAGTTCATTAACTGGAATTTTCTCATCTTAAAAATCCAACATAATTTTCTGCTTCGTTTATATTAAATCTTTTAAATTAATTCATTGTTGATATTTAGTTTAGATAAAATACTCAAATTCTTATTTTAATTGCTTCGTAGAATTTTTAAAAGAAGTGAGTACAACGTTTCTGTGGATACGATCCCTACTACCCTATATTCGTTATCTGGGGAAATAGGAAATTTAATTTTGACGGTTTAACACCCATCAAATTTTGGCGCCGCTTCCGGGGAACGGTTTTGTTATTTATTTCTTTTTAAGAATTTTATTTTATTGTTATAACTGAAAATGCTTAACAGTTTGGGACAACAGGATGTTCTGAGCAAGGTTAATGTGGTAAATGTTTTTTCTATTGATCGTAGATTAGACACATTAACTTCTATTTTGGAGAAGCTAGTCTCAGGGCAAGTTCAGCAAGTCAAAACATGTGGGATAACTACAAATATGGGGCACCTAACTGATATGTGTCTGACGCTACAAGATGATTTGAATGTGCAAGTAAATGCTATGGGAGGTTTCCAAGGGCAGCAACATATGAAATATGATCCATATTCCAATAATTACAATTCGGGATGGCGTGATCACCCGAATTTGAGTTATGGGAATAAAGCCTTGAATTTTCCACAGCAACCATTTCAACTACCATTTCAACCATCTCCACCACCACAGCCCACCACCAGTTCAGGCACATCATTGGAGGGTCTAATCAAAAGCTTAGCTGAATGAGTTCAGCAGGATAGACAGACTCAACAGCAAGATAGATTAGAGACAAAGGCCAACATAAAATCTTTGGAAAATCAGATTTCCCAGCTCGCTGTGTCTGTAGGGAAGCTGGAAGCGAATCAAGGCAGACTACCTTCTCTAGTTGAGGAGAACCCACAAGAAAATGCTTATGCAATCACTCTTCGAAATGGAAAAGAGCTAAGGGAGGTTGAGCAGAGAAAAGGTCTTGTTGATAGCAACAGCAAAGAGGAAGTTGTGCAAAATAACAGTTCGTCAAGCAAGGAAAGTGTGGAAGTGAGTAAACACAATGAAAAAATTGTTATTCCCCCACCTTTTTCGGGCAGATTTGCGCGACAAAAGAAGGAAGGGGATGCGAAGAAAATTTAGGATACTTTCAGTAAGGTCGAGATTAATATTCCTCTCTTGGATGCCATCAAGCAAGTGCCTCGTTATGCTAAGTTTCTCAAGGAACTATGCACAAAGAAAATGAAACTGGAATTAGTGCTTGTAAAAAGTCTTACAGATAAAGATGTACCTTTCCAAGGCAATGAGGAGGTACAAGAAAATATTATGGCACTTTATTCCACACCAGAGGTAACATCTAGGTTTGATTTTCCTTCTTTTCCATTACCATTTTCAAGTGAAAAAATTCTTCCTCCATTGCCAGTTATCATTGCTAATAATTTGACTGAGTTGTAGGAAGAAAAGCTGTTGAGAGGGTCTAGCTACAAACGTTAAATAGCGGCGCTCGTTGGGAGGCAACCCAATATTCCTAGATTTTAATGCTTTGATTTTCTATTTTTCTAGGTTAATCTGATGTTTTCATTATGTTTTGAGTTTCCTTTTGTAGCAGCAAGGTGTGTGGTTTGAAGAAGAAAAAACAAAACAAAACAAAACAAGAGTGTTCTGGACGAGTTACTGGTAGCAGGGCTTAGGGAATGCCCAAGTGGTATTACAAAAAAAAAAAAAACCCTACTTGTCACCAAGCGACTCGAGATGCATCCTCCAACAGCTCACGCTCACCGCATGACTCCTCATAATAGAGGAGTTTCTTCTTCTTTTCCCCCTCCTTTTATTTGTTATTTGTTTTGGAGTGTAAAATGCCTTCCCACTCTTTTGTGATACATTAGGGACAATGTATCTTTTAAGTGTGGGGGAGCATTTTAGGTCTATTGTGGTGTGATTTTGCTGAGGACATCAATTAACATAGCTTTAATGTTTGTGCTAAATGTGCATTATCATTTTGAAGTGAAGAATTCTTGATACATGATGACCATTTTGTAGTTTTTCTGCACTAGATTGACAAACGTGTTTTTGAAATGATTCCTTCAATTGATATTGGTACAAGTCTAAACTTTTTAGTCATTCAAGTGAGCTTTTGAGCCAAAAATGGAGCATTTCATTTACTTTGCTCTCAATTATTCTTTGAGTGATTCACACACGGATGAGTATTCTAGAACTTGCATTTTGTATACATGTCGAGATCACGTTAATGGGTTTTGTGCACCAATAAGATTAAGGCATTTAGAAATCACCCACTTTCGACTTTCTTTATCTATCCTACCCATACTGTTTACCCCTAGTCAACCATTTCGAGCCTAATCAAATTCTTTGTGATAAACCTTCAAATTTAACCTTTAGCCTCTCATTTTGGCCACACTTTTATTAACCCCATGTCAAGAAATTGTTATAAGTGTCATGCGAATCACCTAGTTTCATTCTGGTATATGTATAGAAGCTGTAATGATGATGACGATTTAATTGACGAAGCATGTTCCAAGGCAATGAAAAGTTTGTTCTAGCTATGAAGAGTATGCTCTAGTTGTTCTGCAGCCTAGTTTAAATACAAGTTTCAGTTACTGTTGTAAAAAAAAAGTAGTGGTAGCTGCAGTTCAAGAAAGAGTTTTGGGTCAAGTGCAATGTGCGCAGTTTGTTGTGATTCAGGCCATCAATGTGCTTAGTTGTGGTTTGTGGAGAATGGGTGAGCTGAAATTGGTTCGTATGGTTACTTTTGCATTTTCTTTTACATCTTATAATCCACCTTAAATTCCTTATATCTTACCTTTTTACCCCTAGCCCCATTACAACCTATGAAAGACCTTTTGATTGGTGCAATTGAATTCATATTTAGTGATGGAGATTTGATCAATTTGCAAGCATATGGTAATATTATTCCGTTGTGTGATTTGAGTGTTACATGATACATATCCCTCTTTAATCACTTTTGTGTGATTTGAGTGATCCCGTGAGGATAGTTGAGATTTGCATTTATTGATGTTAAAGGATACTTTTGGAGACATGCGAGACAATCTAAATTGAAACATTAGAGAATGCCCATCACTTTGATTGAATTTTGATTTTCAATATGATAATGCAAATTTGATGTCAAGTATTGGAGCAATGTCAGTTTTTCTGGGTTGTTTGGAATAACAATGTTCATGTCTAGGCAGATTCAATATGCTTGAGGGCAAGCATCGTTTAAGTGTGGGGGAATTTTGATGAACTCAAATAAGTGTGATATTTATTATTGGTTTTTTTTTTGCTAAATATTGAGATAAATATTACTCTAATGTGGTGTTTTCATGACTTTTGATGATCCAAGGAAAAATGCAATAAGCTAGAGAAAATAGCACAAATATGGGCAGAATCAGAGTTTGCACGTGGGCACGCAGAGATGACAGACGGGATTTTCAAACTCGAACATTAAATTCGTTTGTTAGGATTTAAGTTTTCGTGAGCTGAAGACTCATTTCAATATTTTGTTAATTTTAATTATGTTAGGATTTTATTATTTTATTTCTTTATTTTAGGCATTTCTAGAGTAGTTGCTTGAGGCCCTAGTCTTTAGGAACATGGGGTAGTGGTTAGAATCATGGGTTAGTGGCACATTGTGGGGAGAGAATTCCTCCAGATTTTCCCCTATAAATAGAGGGGGAAATCCTCAAAGGAGAGGGGACACACATTCACACGTTAAAAAGATACACACATTGAAGGAAAGAAGGCAAAGGCTGGAGCAACTCTTTGATTTCTACTGGAACACCTGCTGGGTTTTACATTTCTCTTTTGGTATTTGTAAGTAATCTTTAATTATGTTTAGTAGCTAGTTTCCCTTTTCAGTTATTGAACAAGTAATTCTCTTCAAAATTACTACTGTGAGATCTTAGTTTTATTTTTAATTCTCAATTATTTCCAAGTATTTATTCATTCTCTAATTTTCTAGTTGCAAGAAACTTGTGACTTATGATTAATATGATTAGTTAATGTTCAGGGCCCAAATTTTAATTAACGTAATAGTCTATTGCTAATTAGAGCTGCTGATCCGTAATTATCTTCGGGTTCTAACAAAGTAGCAAGCGACGCACCGTTTAGGCATCACAAGCATACTCGGGTAGTGTTGCGGGAATGAGTAATCTAAATTAAATGATATTTCTTCAATATGCACTGTTTAGAATCGGGTCTCTCTCTCTTAATGCTGTCAAAACACTAAATCCTACGAGCGTCTTGGGGGTTGTCTTTTGATTAGAGTAGTAATTAACGAGCTTCTCTTAATTATCGACACTGTAAGGAGAGATTGGGTGTTAGGCGTTTGTCGACAACTATAACCGGTTTATTTGTAGTTAATTGAGACAATGTTGCATCGATGATCAGTAGTAAGTTGTGGGATTGTAATTAGTTCATTAACAGGAGTTTTCTCATCTTAAAAATCCAACATAATTTTCTGCTTCGTTTATATTAAGTCTTTTAAATTAATTCATTGTTGATATTTAGTTTAGATAAAATACTCAAATTCTTATTTTAATTGCTTTGTAGAATTTTTAAAAGAAGTGAGTACAATGTTCCCTGTGGATACGATCCCTACTACCCTATACTCGTTATCTGGGGAAATAGGAAATTTAATTTTGACGGTTTGACACCCATCATTAACACAAGTGTCATACTTGTTTTTGTTTAGGTCATTTGGTCCATGAGTGTTTGTTTAGGTTTGGCCCTTCAAAAAGGGTCAACTTGCCAAATGTCAGGCAGGTATGGTTGCCCAAGGATGCTAACCCATGAGACCCAAATAAATAAAAGGTACTATGATAAATTCTTCTATGTCAGGTATGCTTCATAGCTGTTGATCAAGCTTCAAATGAATGGATCTTGGACAGTGGATGTTCAAGACACATGACTAGATCAGCCAACCTTCTGACTGACATAGTTGAAGCCAAAGGACCCTCATTTATCTTTGGAGATAACTCAAAAGGAAAAAGCAATGGGTATGGTTCAATCACAAGAGGGTCAGTTAAGATAGACAAGGTATCATTGGTTGATGGGCTGAAACACAACCTGCTCAGCATCTCACAATTTTGTGACAAAGGTATGACTTGCATTTTTACATCCACACACTGCTTTGTCAAAAAATGCTCAACCAATGAAATTTTACTTACAGGGTCAAGATAAAAAAAATGTTTTTGCTATTGATTTATTTTATGTTAATAACATTTCTCAAATGTGCCTTATTGCTAAAAATTCTACTGAAACTTCTTGGCTCTGGCACAAAAGGCTTTCACACTTAAATTCAAATACTTGTCAAAGCTTTCAAAAGAAAATTTAGTAAATTGCCAAATTTTTGACTCAACTAAGACTGCCATAGAAAGACCTTTGTTCTTTTTTTCCTCCTATGAATTTCCCAAATGACAAAAAATGTAGAGCATGTGCACTTGGTAAGCTTACAAAATCATCTTTCAAACCCAAACCATACCTTTCAACTACATGTGTACTTCAATTGCATATGGACCTTTTTGGTCCTGTTACACCTGTTAGCTTAAGTAAAAATAAGTACACTCTGGTGGTTGTGGATGACTTCTTAAGATATATATGGGTGGAGATGATAACTTCGAAGGATGAGACTTACAGGATACTGACAACACTATTCAGAAACCTCCAAACTCAAAAGGAGTGCAAAATAATCAGTGTACGCTCAAACAATAGAACTGAGTTCAAGAATCAAGGCATGGATGTCTACTGTGATGATCATGTAATTGGTCATAACTTCTCAGCTGTCAAGACACCTCAACAAAATGGAATTGCTAAAAGGAAGAATAAGACACTGATAGAAGTTGGGAAGATGATGATAGCTGAAGCCAAGCGGCCAAAATACTTTTGGGCTGAAGCTGTGAACACTGCTTGCTTCACTCAGAACCGATCCCTCATCAACAAATTCCATGCAAGACTCCTTATGAACTGTGGAAAGGAAGAGCTCCTAATATTGCATACTTCAAGATTTTTGGAAGTAAATGCTACATTTACTATAATGGCAATGACCACAGAGGTAAATTCGTTGAGAAAGCTGATGAAGGTATTTTCGTTGGCTATTCCAAATTCAGTAAGGCTTTTAGAGTTTATAATTAAAAAAATCTTTTATTATTATTGAATTTGTACATGTTTCATTTGATGAATTAAATTTGATTGAGTCCAATGAGACTCAAGATTGTACTAACAATTTTAAAAAATTTGAGATAGAAAACTCCAGTACAGATTCAGCTAATAACTCTTCAGCCAACAATCTAACCTATAAAAACCCTCCATCAGCCACTCTTCCAATAACTACTAATCCTCTCACTCCTTTAGCCAATCCACAAGGAGATCAGTCAGCCACTTCCAGTCACTCCTCTTCAAATAACCCTTCTTGACAACCAACCAACCAACTGCTATTTCTTCTACTGAAACCACATTTGATCCTCCTCAGCAAAACACAAATACCATAACTAATCTTCCTCAATAAATCAGAGAGGCAAGACACTTGACAACATTATTGGTGATCCATTTGCTGGAGTCAGAACCAGAAGCAAATCTTGAAATGAATGTCTTTACTCAACAACCTTTGTTTTAACATCTGAATCAAAGAAGGTTGATGAAGCCCTTGAAGATCTAAATTGGGTGGAAGCAATGCAGGATGAGCTAAATCAGTTTGTGCATTGCCAAGTATGGAGCTTGGTTCCTAGACCTACTAATCAACATGTCATTGACACTAAATGGGTCTTTAGGAATAAGATGGATGAAGAAGGAAATGTCACTAGGAACTAAGCTAGATTGGTGGCCCAAGGCTACATATTGAAGGATGGTATTAATTACGATGAAATATTTGCCCCTGTAGCCAGACTTGAAGCCATCAGACTCTTCTTTGCTTATGCTTCTTTCAAAGACTTCAAGGTCTAACAAATGGATGTGAAGAATGCTTTCATGAATGGTGACTTACAAGAGCAAGTATACGCAAAGCAACCCCCGAGATTCTTAGATCACACTCATAGGGACTACGTATACAAACTAAAGAAAGCTCTCTACAGCTTCAAACAAGCACCAAGAGCTTGGTATGAAACTTTATCTAAGTTTCTCTTAGAAAAGGGTTTCGAAAGAGGTAAAATTGACACAACTCTCTTCATTATGAAACATAAAGGTAATCCATTATTAGTTCATATTTATGTTGATGATATTATTTTGAGATCTTCTAATGATATTTTATGCAAGAGATTTGAAAAATTGATGAAGAGTAAGTTTGAGATGAGTATGATAGGAGATCTGACATACTTCTTAGGTTTAAAAATCAAGCAAACAAATGAAGGAATCTTCATCAGTCAAGCTAAGTACACCAAGGAGCTGATCAAGAAGTTCAAACTTCAAGATGCTAAACCATATGGCACTTCTATGGCTACAACTTGTCATCTGGACAAGGATGAAAAAGCTAAATCAGTCGACATGACTGAATACAGAGAGCCAAAACACTTCTTCCTTTACCTCTTTACACTCATAAACCTTCCTTGCTCACAAATTTCCCTTGTAACCAATCTCTCTCAGTAAATACTCTCTCTCTCTCTCTCTCTTCTTCCAATTTCTTACTTTAATCCTTCAATAGTAGAAGAACTCATTGGATGCTTGGTCGATATCCCATCCCTTCAGGCCTCTCCTATAGGCCGTGAACTGGTTGCTATGTGTATAGCTTTTAGGCTTACTCCCTGTAGACATCCAGAATTTGTACCCCTATATTACAATTGTTCAATAAATATTGATTTATTTTATAAAATGGACTAACACAATTTTATGATAATTACAGGTACCAAAATGCCAACGAAAACGACAACGGGCTAAAAATATAACGAAAACATCCCAACAGACTTCAAAGATTCAAGTCAACCTAAGAAAGAGTCCAAAAGAGTCAAAGACAAAACATGAAGGGCCAAAGTGTCAAAGCTTAAAGACGAAGGGCCAAAATTGCAGAAACCAAGACAAAGTTTCAAAAAATAGGCTCTGGTGCGCCACACACCAGAGCCTGCATTCGCAAAATATCCAGTTCACGCTGTTGAGCAATTTCCTGGGAAATTTTCGGCTAATATTTTGATCAAGTTGTGAATTATAAGCTAGGGGATTACTTGGGCATGAGAGTAACTACAAATATCTCTCAAATCCCCCTATATATACAACTCTCAACCTAAGGGTTAAAGGGTTAGAAGAACAACAACAACTCCATCTCCCGTCTCCTTCCTTTCTCTTTTCTATTTTCTTTCTCTTCTTCCATTGAAGAACACACACACACAAACAAACACACACACAATCAAACATAAACAAAATGTAAGTCTTCCTATCCTCGCATCGAAAGCAGGGGAAGCACACCATCAACAACCTAGCTTGAGCCGAACGTATTTTGTAAAACGATAGAAGGTGAGAACCTTCGGTTCGTTTAGTTTTCCTTCGATTTCAAACATGTAAATTAACTTAAATGAGTTGTAAACATGTAAATATACTAGCTTTGATGTATTTAGATTGTAAATACATGTGATTCCTCTGTTAAATTCAAGCTTTGAAGCTCTATTTATTCATTTTTGGATTTACAGTGAGTTATTTGATTTTTCATCAATTGTTTTTTTGGCTTTGATATGTTGTTTAAAATGCATATATGTTGTTTATGAAGCTTCAATACATGTAAATACTTGCTTTTTCTGCAAAGAAAATGATTTTAAAAGCTTTGTTTTAAGTTTTGAAAATCAAACTTCAGTCTCTGTTTTGAGCAAATTTGAAGAAGATGCAGGCTATGGTGCGCGGCACACCGGGTGCTACACCATACAAGGATTTTTTGTTTCTTCTTCGTCCATTCTGTAACTTTCCTTCTTAATACCTTTTTTATTATTTTCTTTCATGTTGCTTTGTTTAAACTTTAAAGTAGTTATAATATGTATATATTATATTACTTCTCATCTATTTGTTTGTTTTAGTTTAAACATATATGTATATATTTTAATCAAACAATAAAATTATTGTTTATTATTTCTTATTTTTATTTGTTGTCTTTTATTAGTTTTTTTTATCACGTAACACAAATACACCATAGTATTTAATTTAAGCATGCATCACAACGATAGAGACCGAAAAGGCGAGTTGGGTGTCTAACCCCTTCCCACCTCGTAACTTAGTCCCCTGAACACACAATCTCAGTTTTTCTCTCGTTTTCTTCATAAACGAAGGTGACGACTCTGTTTTTTATATAAATGTGTTTTACACATTAATTACATTTTTAGGAGTCCATAATGAGACCCAAGTGTATTCAACGCACTTATCCATATATTCGATTACCGCTCATTTTTCATTAACGAGATCGGTAGGACCGGATCGGGATTCCCACAATGGCGATTCTGCTGGGGAAGATTTACAACTGTTTTTCTTTTAAGAGGGTTAGACTCGTATTTTATTTATTATGATTGCATGCTTGTTTATTTTGTTTTAATAAGATGTGTAAATGTTACATGTCTTTGTTTTACTAACATTTTAAATGTTAAGTTATTTATTTTTATTTTATTTTTGTAACATGTGTTAAATGTTACGCGTTTCATGTTGTTACGTAATTATTTTGTTACATATATATACATCTCGCTCGTACTAACACTTGCAGGTACAAAATTCATTATTTGTACATTTATTCGGGCTTTGGTGTCAATTCATCATTTGTACATTATTTATTCATTTATTTCTTTTTCATTGTAAGAAATAGGATAATAATGTAATATTTAAAAATAGGATAGAATTCATATTCTTTTCTTATTTCTTTGGTACTCTCTTTTCTCGGGGCTCCAAACCCTCGAGTTGTGGTTGTGTTTTCTTTCCTGCAATTTTTCAAACAACTGTTAACAAACAAAACCCATATCACATGAATCAGAAAAAAAAATAGACATTAATTCTTTTAATTGTATATACTTGTTTTCATTCCATATAAAATGCAAAAAAGGGATTCTTAGATACAGTGCACACTCGCACTCATTTAGTATATTAAATTGTTACCAAGCTTCAAACCCTGGTATAGCCATGTTGGAATGGAACTAAGTAAGTCATGAGCCCAACATTCTTCTAGCCAAAACTATTCCTTTCCGCGCGTTTATTAAACGCCTTCGGGAAGTAAGTCATCCTAACCCTGCATAGCCACGTGTTAAAAGCATATAGTTTTCTAGAACACTTCTAGACTGGTTGGTTTTTATTTCCCGACATGCTTTGTCAATCCTGTGCATAAAGAAAGGAAGGAATGCAAATCAAAAGAGAGTCGGCGACTAACAAAAGAGTCAAGTCGATCACAAAGAAATACTGAGAAATAAACACCCAAAAAAAAAAAAAGAGTCATACACTCAGTAAAAGAAAAAAACCACCGTGATCGATTGGTTGACAAAAAAATCCTTATGCTCTGGGATCGACAAAGAAGTTGATGACTATGCCTAGAATATTCGCGTGGTGGATCCTGAAGAGAGTATAGGCCCTTCGCCCAAAATTGGTCCGATCTTAGAAAGTCAAAATACAGGTGGAATAAGAAGGTCCTATATTTTGGAGAGAGAATCCATTATTCTAGGAATTACACAAAAAAGAGTCAAAACAAAGCCTTGTTGCTTGTCCGACCAACATAGGGTGGACGTGTGTGTACTTTGTTTCTCAAAACATGAACATGACAAGATGTTTCCTTTTCATCACCATCTTCAATCCTGATCCATCTCCAACCAAACCCTTTTCAGAAGTTTGACCGCTTGACTAGTACAGCGTCCAAGTCTGATTTCAAGAACAAAGTTGGAAAGTCCTACTTCAAGAGGAAGATCAAGCTTCTACTAGCACTGATACAAGAACACCCGAGTTTACCCTTACCCATGCCATGCAACAATGGATAGACCAGAGTATGAAACATCTCATAATCGAGTGACAACTCTCTTACAAAGCCAAGGGGCTGACAATAAGGGTGATCCTTTCTCTGCAGGACCTAATGATCCACCAAGCTCAAGTATGAACCCAACACTTACCCTGCTTACCCAAACACTACCACATCTCCCACAAACATCTCATCCCTATATACCTACATCCCATTCTCAAACACTACCACATTTTCACCAATATCTCATCTTCATATGCCTACATCCCATTTCCAAACACCAACCATACACCTCCATATCCAAAAACAATTCATCAATTGACATCTCCGATCAATGATCTGAGAAGCTATCTTCCCCAAGATCCCACGGCAATTTACACCCAGCATGTGGCATATGGAGCACAAGGAGGAGTGACTAATATAGTCCTTCCATAAAATATTCCTCAAGTATGACAGCCTCTCGCAGCAACAGTTCATATCACTGATACAGGTTGCAAGTAAGGCAAAAGTCAGAAAATTAAAAAAATATGGTTTTACACGTCTTGAACAAATATGAGTTTACCACACGAGCGATGACACTACAACCTACTGCTATCCTGTCACCAAAATTCAAAATATCTAATATCGAGAAATTCGATGGGATAGGGTGCCCTATTGCACATTTGAGGTCTTATGCTCATGCTATGCAGCAGAGAGGTACAAACTTCGAGGCAATGGCTTCTAATTTTCACTTGACTCTGATTGGGGCTGCTAAACAGTGGTTAATGTCAGTTGATAGCATTATAATCGCTACCTGGGACAAGCTTGTTGATGAATTTTAGAAGAGATATAAAGACAACAACAATTGGGGAAAGAATATGCGAGACCTTGAATCATGCACCCAACAGGAAACTGAAACTTTTGCGCATCCTTTTGAATTATCTTCGGCCTATGTTCTATGAATAGATGCAATACTTGTCATATGCTGAATTTTTTAGCATCCTGAATGTTGGGTTTCACATCGATGAAGAAATCTGGGTCGACCTCATACAGGCTCGTTCAAGCAACTTTGATGGTCTTAATATAAGCGATCCAGATCACGAGACCTACGATCACATTGTCAATGATGATTCAGTTGTCAAAGAAACCTCTTCTGAAAGTGATGACTAAGATCTCAGGAATCAGTGAACCATGGTTGGGAGTCATAAACCTTCAAAGAACATATCCCTTTGCCTATAGTGTGAACATTTCTTATGGGATATGCTCACACGTCTTTTGAATAATCTTTTGTTCTCAAGTCAATTGAGTCTCTAAAATGAACCTTTTGAGTCTTTCTAAAAAATATCAAGTCTAAGTCAATGTTTATGATAATGATCGTGGCCCATTTAGCATAATCGGAGGACGAATGACACGTGCACGTGCGAAGGAGATTCGAACATCCTTAACAACACTTGTAGACGAGATTAGAGACCAACACAATAACCAAGGATGTTTAAAGCCAAGAAGGGAGGTTCCTTTGCGTGTTGCAGGATCAAGCAAGCACAAAATTTATCCAAGAAAAATTCTGCAGAGGCGGCGCACTCGTGCCTAAAGTGGTCCAGTTGAAATTTGCCTTTGATGGCTCGCACCAAACAAGCGGCGTGGCCGCACCATGCCCATTTTTTTGAATTTTGAGTTTTTGCTTAAATTGAACGTTTTTAGATCATAAGTACTGGGAGGTGCGTGCCTTAGCGCGACCATATGCCCGCCCTAGTGCGCCGACGACGGATTTTGTATATTTTTGAGATTTTAAGTGTTTTCAAATAGGGTTTTGTCCTATTTCTTTGTGATTCATTTTTGAACGACTTTTAGGGTTAGTAGGTTTGTTTCCAGCCTATATAAAGGCCGTCTTATGTATTGGATTGATAACTTTTGATATATGATTAAATTGAATAGAGTTTTCACTATTGTGAGCTTTTGAGAGATTTCTTGGACTGGAATTCTCAAACCCTCAAACTTATCAAGTTTGTTGAGCTGCAGGCTTGTGGCGTTCCGTAGTCTTGGTTCCTAATCAATTGCGATTAGTGGATCAAGGTTGCACCCCAAGGTTCGAGGGATTAAATCCGCCCTAGGGTTGAGGGATGCTCCCTATCTTTCGTTTTGATTCGTTGTTTCCTGTTTCAAATCGTGTTCGTGGTTGGTTTGTTCCCTTTGTCAACGATCTTGGAAATCAAATCAATTGGTATCAGAGCCAATCGAAGAGGTAAACCAACGAATTCGTCTATTGTTTTCTTTTTAATTTCGCGTTCTCAAACAAATCTGTCCATTGTTCCGTTGAAATTTCTAAATTGTCATCTTCATCTTATTCGTTAAAAAAAAAAAAAAAAGGAGATTGCCCTTAATAAAAAAAAATGTTGAATTGAAGTTGTGAATCAAACCCAAATCAAAAGAGCTTTGAGCTAAATAAAAAAAAACAAAAAACAAAAAAGTAAAAGTGGGCCGAAAATTGTGTAGCCTAAATTAGTTTGGAAAAAGGTTCATATCAAGTTGTTAATTGCCATAATTAAATTCCTGGAATAGTCTTGTCATTGATATCATCGTTTTGTTCATCATCGTTTAATCATCCATCATTTTGTTTCTATTCTTGTTTTCAAGTGGAATTGTTTCTCATTTCGAACATATATCCCAAAGAATCATAAAGAACGTTGATTGTGTTTGCCTGAGAATTACTCCCGGAATGTTATATCATACTTGACTCTAATTGCTGGTATTTTCAAGGGTAGGAAACTATCCTAGAAACTAGAACGTGAGTGTGTGCGGTGATTGTATACACGAGTGATATACTTTGTGAGTTTGTTTGAATTGTCTTTTAAAATATGTCACAAAAGGGTAGAATTAATGAGAGATTAGTTAGTGAGGATCCTAAAGAACGTATATTTAGGATGTTGGAGGATGTTAGTCAACGTTTGACTAGGATAGAAGAGAGAAAGAATGCATAATCTCGAGGGAATCCACCTTGATTCCAAAAGAGGAAGGGTACGTATGTTGAGGAAAATAATGAGTGGTGTAGGTGTTAGTGCCCTAGGCCTATAGAGATAGACTTATTTGTAATGTCAATATTCATTTATATAAGAGATTGTTTCTTTGATTGTTATATATGTTTGCATGTTTGCTTTAATAATCGTGTCCCTAGTACTTATGAAGCACAAGTATGAAGTCTAATGGATAATCATATGATGATTATATGCATCGAGATGCACATTAGATTCATGGGTACTTGTTAGAGAACAAGGTACTGGACTTGACCCATTATGAGATTTATGTCATGGTCGTATGTCATAAATAAATCTCATATAGTTATATCATTGATATCCTTTGACCTGAGATTATCATCGTCTTCCACTCGATGAATTTTATGTTTGATATAGTTTAACGTTGTCTTTAACCGGATAACAATAAGGGCTATTATTGGCATGATATGATTCTTGTTGGGAAGAATGATAAGTCAAGATGGAAATTTGTCCCTCGTAAAGAGAGATGTTTGCTAGGCCACTCGTAAGTAAGATTGATGTAGTGCATGGCCATGCCCGAATGAATTAATGTGATTAATATCATTCGATTAATCAATTTACTTAGTAACGAGAAAGCATTGAACAATATGAGTTGACTTGGACCATGACTCATGTTCAATATAACATCGTGTGACAAAGGGATTGTGATATGTTCTATGTAGGAAATCGAACTTGATATTATATTATTTGGGTAGGCATGATGGCTTGCTAGAGTCCGCTCATGTCTTATGAGGATCGATGTGATCGAACTCATTGCCAATATAATATAGTCCTATGGGGTCACACGCATCGAACGAATTGTCAAAAATGAAGAATATGGAGTTTTTGTTCTCAGGGGACGACTCGTCCCCAGACCAGCCAACTATTCCCTTGGCCTGGGACGAGAGAATCAGTGAGAGAGTCCTGAGGGACGATTGGGGGACGAGTCGTCCCGTCGGCGCTGGACTGACGCGAAATTGACTTAAATTAGGGTTTTCGCAAAGGGGATATTTATATAACGTATAAATACAAACCCTTGGATGCCCTAGCCGTCACTCTCATGCTTTTGGGTTTAGAGAAACACAAAAAGAGAGATTTCAATTGAGAATTGAAAAAAAAAAAAAAAAACTCAATTCAAATCCATATTTCTTCATCGATTGAAAAGAGTTTCAATCAAGGATCTAGCAATCCGCCTAGAATTGTTCTAGGGTTCGTTCAACGCGTGGATACACATAGAGGATCTTCGCTATTCAAGATCTTTCGTTCGTGATTAAAGAATCGTTCATCGAAGATTCGCTAGTTCTTCAATCTGGAGTTGGAATGCTTTTATCAACGACAAAAGCACACAAGGTTAGTAATTCTAAATCATTCTTCTTAATTAATCATCTAGAACGGATCCTAGGGCTCCGGGTTTTCGAGTTATTTGCAATCTTCCGCTGCGCATGGACCCTCGAAATCCAACAAGTGGTTAGATAGTGAGTATGAGGATTTAGATAGCGATTATGAGTATGATAGGAGACATAATGGAAGAGTAGGTGAGAGAGTCGAAATGAAGGTTCCTACTTTCAAAGGTAAGGATGATCTGGAGTAGTATCTTGAGTGGGTTAGGAGAGTTGAGGTCCTTTTTAGGTGTAACCACTACACGGAGGTTCAAAAGGTAAAACTTGCATCTTTAAAGTTTACCGAGTATGCTAGTGTGGTGGGAACAATTAGATAACAACCGTAGGAGGATAGGAGGAGAGGGTCGCATCAACAAGTGGGAAGAAATAAAATTTGTGATGCATAGGAGGTTTGTCCCAAAATACTACCATCGGGATTTGTCGAGGACTACTACTTCTTCTTACTCGTCATTTTCTCAAACACCTAGTCGACTCAAGGGGGTTGAAAATAAGAACTATAGTGTTGTACATGAGAGAGTTTGTGTAAATTCATTGCAATATAAGGAGAGTTTGAGGAAAAATAATGAGAGTTCGGCTCTAGTGACAAGTGAGGTTTGTGAGATTGCTGAGAAAAATAAGAGCTCGAGAGAAAATAATGAGAGGTCGGCTAAAGTAGACAGTGTTAATTAAGACATAACCGAGCAAAAGGAGAGGGAAACTAGAGATAGTGAACAAGTGAACGATGAAAGTGAGTTTAGTGAGGAAGAGAGGAAAAATAAAAATAGTGGGTTGATGGGTGAGAGTGAAAACCCAAGAGTTGAGAAAAAAGAGAGTGAAAAAGAAGAAAACACGAGGGTGGATACACGAGAGAAAAGAATTGGTTGAAAAGGCCAAGGACCAAGAGAGAGTGAAACAAAATTTCTTTGAAATCCCAAGTGAGTTTGTGAGGGAGTTGATGAAAAACCATAGTGAGGTGTTTCTAGTCTCTAAAGAAAATTCTTTTTATGCTTACGTGTTGCCTCAATTGTCTCTTCCGTGTACTATCATTTCTCTACATGTTTTTAATGTGTTATCCGAGTCAATCAAAGAAGCTATGAGATTCAAATGGAATGATCAACAAGGTAAAAAGATTGATGTAATGCCTACACAATCTCAAAGGTATGATTCTATTCCTTCTTATGATACTAGCTTATTGACGCTTAAGAATCAAAGTGGATCGCTACATGTTGATCACCATGGCTTTGATAAGAGACTCAAAATGTATGATGCTGGTTTGGGTAAGTTCTCTAGTCATATGTGTGACATATTCCTGAAAGAGCTCGTGAGATCACATGACATGTATAGGAAGTTACCTTTGCAAGTTTTGATCGGTCACAATGGATTAATGAATGATTGGTTAAAAATTGGCCAATTAGTTGATAATGAATCAAGCTTGACATTACATATACCGAGTCATTATTATGTTGATCTATTTCTGAAATGGGCCTTAAAGGTTGACTTGGTAGATTCGTATTGTGCATTGAAAATTGACATGATAAATCTGAATTGTACCTTGAGAGTGTCTAAGAATTCTGTGTTTGTGAGTATGCACGACTCTTCTACAAATAATTGTGTTGATGCATGTCACAAAATTGGTAAAGTTTACCATGATGAGGAGTTACTTCATGAAGGCGCTAAAATGCATGAAATACATAAGATGCTTAGAAATTTGTCATATTTGTTTTCTATAGATTCCATGGGATTATTGGAATCATGGTTTGCGTTAGAAGTTCATAAGGTTAAACACTCTATATTTGTGAATGCAAATGAATTCTCAAAACCGATTGTCCATGTTGCATTATTTTTTCACAAGATTTATGGATTGCATGACATACTTAGAGTTAAATCATCCTTGTTGTAAGTAATTCTTCTTAAGCATGCTAAAACATAGGAAGGTTGTGTGTGTCTTGTTGAAAGAGTGCATGCTTTGACTTGTGACAACTTGGGAATTGAGAGTGTTGATCATGGTAAGACTGTTGGACATGTAGAATGTTTCTCTTTGAAAGTGCATGATAGATTGTGTAATAGGCCTAGGAGCTTATCACATGTATTTGGTTCTATAAGTTGTGCAAATAATTATGATCTTGTTGTGTTGCATGGAGCTAAAGTGTTGATCATGGTTATACAAAAAAGGGAATTTGTTAGATTGATTTTTAAACTTGGTGAATGTTATGAGATTATTGTTTTCCATACACTTTCTCAAGGGTTTATCTTACTTTCTTCTTTGGGATATAAGTTATTGATTTTTGGGAAAACTGATGACTTGCATGGTGTTTCTCATAACTTCCAAGGAGAACTTGGAGATTATGGAGAGTTTAGATGTATTAAATTGCCTAAGCATGTAGAGATTTTGTTCTTGAAAATTAATGTTTCCTTACCACTCATGATCACTAGGATATTGTCTCCTTGGAATATGGACTTGTCATATATTCATAATTTTGATCATCTTGCTTTGTGTTTTAGTATTGAGTTTCCATTTCAGGTTAAAGCAAGAATCATGGTGGATCATGTGTTTGGCAATGTTTTTATAATAACCGAGCATATCATTAGCATGTTGATCATATGATTATATGCATGGATTGTTAATGTGCTCATCTTGGTTCATGGTCTTGATTGATCAGTCGTAAACTCATGATTTCATGTTTCGGTACTTTACTTTCTTGCATTGTTTCGTAGCGTAAACTGAACCGAAATGGAAGAGATGAACCATGATACTTTTAACCTAGATATATTTAATGTTATAGAGGTTTCGCATTGTTAAATAGTGCTTTGAAAAAGTGAAATATATTGTGTTAATTTGAAGTTACAAAACGAAGAAGTTGTCGACATTGTTTTTGGTTTCGTGAACTTTCTCGTGACTTTAAATCGATCCTAGAATGATATCGAACCCTTAGGGACATCCTTTGATGTGTTATAAGTGTTGTACAATCATACCTAGGGGTGTACGAGCCATACCTAGGGGTGTACGAGCGATCGAATCGAGAAAACGGAGAAAAATGAGAAAATTGGACCAGGTTGGTGAACAGTGGCGCGCCCCAGCGCGCCAACCTGCGTTCTAGCGCACCTGGTATGGACAGCTTAGACAAATTTTTATTTTTTTGGTTTTTCTTTAATTTTTACCTCATGCTTGGCCTTCTTTATCTGATAAAAAACGTGGGTAAGCCTTGGAAGAACATACTCCAGCCTTCTAAACACTAAAAACACTTAAATCTCTCTATCAAATCCTCTAAAATTCTTCCAAAATTCCACTTTTTAACCTAGGGTTTCTTGCAAGAGTTCTTGTTCTTCCACCAAGGCAACTCAAGGTGACTTGTTTAAGTGAGTTTGTGGATGGTTCTAGCACTGAAATACAGGGGTAAATCAAGGGTTTTGCTCTTTGATTTGGTAAGGGACCATTAACTTGTTCATGTTTGTGTTTGTTCGGTTGATTTCGATTATAATCAATGTGAGAATGTTACCATGCTAAAATTCTGAATTTTCAGCCATGTGAATTGCTTTTATATGTGGATTTGACTATGGGTATGTGTTTATAAGATGTATTAGTTGATATTTAAGCCTTGAAAGTGTTGTTAATCACGGGTATACTTCGAATTATGAAACCGACAAGAAATCAACTTGAACAAAGTATGTGACATGGCTGAGATTTAGGGTTTGTGACTTGATATTGAATGGTTTGAGATGGTTAAAGTGTTCATTATGTTGATTTGTGAATATAGAACTCGAATTGATCCTTGGAGGATAATCGAAATGCCAAAATTGTGAACAAATATGGAATACAGTGTAAACGTGAATTTGACTAACCGGATGTGCACATTCGAATACTAACTTTCAGGGGGTTTTGGTTGACTACCGATTGTCAAGGGGCAGAGTGCAGTGATAGTCGGGTTGTGGCGACCTTAATCCGGCCTGTCTCCCTATTTTTGGCCAAAGTAGGGTTTACGCCACGTAGATTGTTAGACAAGAGTCGTGTTGTCACATGAATGCCAAGGTTGTAGGGACTTGGGGCATGTTGACTTGTTCCGCAGAATATTTGATATATGAATTATATGATTACGATGATTTGATATGAACTTCAAAGCTGAATGGTGTATAAGGGGAGCTGGTTAGTCGGAGGTGTACGTCGACTATTATATCCCGTTTCATGTGATATTTACTTGTTTATTATGTGATATGAACCGTTGATAGCTCATTACTTTGTAGGTTGATCATTATTTCCAACTGGTATGAGACAGTTGGCAGTCGTGATCCTTCTTACGCAGGTAATGAGACTTAATTGATCATTGGTTATGTTGATTACATGTGACTTGGTTGGTTATTATTTATGCTGATTATATGTTGCTTGTGTTAGCATCCTATTATTGTCGCATATATGCATAACATGCATAAGTTTAGTGGAATCTTACTGGGTCATAGGTGACTCACCCTTTCATTATTGTTTTCCTTAGATCGGAGCGAGGTGAAGGGTTCACGTGCATGAGGCTGTGCAGCTCGTTGCGAGATTAGAAGGTGGTTATTCTTTTAGGGTAAACTTTATTGTGTATATGTTAGACAGTGGTTGTTATGCTGTCTAGGTTTTAAACACTGTTTCTATTGTATTGTATATAAAGGCTGGATGCCTTCTATGTTGGTCTGTATATCGGCTGGTTGAGTTGTGAACACTCAGTTGTATATTTTAAGTTTATGAGGTTGGATGGCTTATCGCCATACTTTTATTTCCGCTGTTATATTGTTTATCAGGTGGTTATTTTGACTATGTTAAGCCGGGTCATGCCTGAATTTAGGCTACGTGTAGTGGTTTGAATTGGGGTGTGATAGTTTTTAGATTGGACTTGATTGGTAAGGTGCATGTTAGTGTATATTTCTCTATTGCTGATTTGTGTCCTTTTGATGTAGGTGATTCGAGGACGAATCCTTTCGAAGAGGGAGGGAATGTTAAGAATCAAGACAATCATGGTTCGGGTCAAGTCAAT